>JAPZDX010000024.1:9977535-9991774 GCA_029783625.1 Naso annulatus | reverse complement strand
ATCAGGTGTTATGAGGTTTGCGCGATGGTGTGGGGGTGTCAAATACAAATTAACATCACTGTACTCTCGTTGGCAGCTCTGATCAGTCTGATTAGCTAATTAGCTTAAAGTCACGTTGCCATTTTCCAAAAAATACATCTGCATCAGTCTGCACCGCTGCAGCCCAACCACATTCAATTGAATGGGAGAACTTGTGTTTTAATGCGACGCCTGATTTGGTCTGAATGGGGACTTAACTACATCAGTGTGAGAGCCTGAGTGAGCAGAGAACATCTTAGACCTCGCACACACACACACACACACACACACACACACACACACTGCCTCTCTATGCCTTGTTTTTATAGCATGTGTAAAGTGCAAACTGAGCTCTAATAACACACGTACAGACTATATCTTTATATATTCTAAATGAAATGAATAAGAAAGTGAGATTGATTTTAAAAGCACCATAGCATTTTAATGATAGGATTAAGTCAGGATATTTTCAAGTGGATTATTTCGAGTGGTAAGATGTGTCATGCCGCTCATTAGGTAACATGGTATGGAGGGTGGGTGGGCAGAATGAAGAGGTGCAGGGAGTGAGTTTTTCTTGTACATGTGTTTCATAGACAGACGAGAGAGAGAGAGAGAAACAGCACAGGTTACGCTGCCTGACCAAGACAGGCGAGAATGAAAAAACAACTCGAACAGACTGCTAATGATTCCGTGTGTGGTTTGCTCATCTGTTCACAGCGCCTACAGTCGCTTGCCCTTCAGCAGGCAGCACTCTGCTCTTTCCTGTGTGTACAATCAAGCTCAGCTCAGTGGGGTTCTCCCCGGCTTGAGCTGTCCTGGTTCAGAATTAGCTCATGGGTTATTAGTGAAGTAGTAATCCTGTCTTTTGTGCCAGTTAGCTTAATGCTCGAAAGTTCATATGAGTTCTGAATCAGGGGTAAGGGGGAGAAAAGGGTAGAAGGGGGAAAAGTCAGACGTCGCCCTCTCCTCAAACTATGCACATGAACACATAAATGATTTGTGATTATGTTTTAACATCGGGGAGCTTTTGGTCTCTGTGGCCAGGTTGTCCAGGCACCTGACTGGTTAACTGAGCTGTATTGACCAGCAGCCTGGCCAGCAACAAGACGGATCTTAGCAGAGGACTGTGAGATAGATGGCCTCAAGGCGGTCTGTGTAGCTGAGCTGATTGAATTTCCTCATTAGACCCCTGTGGTCTGGACTGGAGCATGTCACAACCTGCACACACAAAATTCACACGCGCACATGCACACACTTACACACTTACACTTCCATCCCCACCAAGTCCTGGGTCTGTATTTGAACTGACAGCTGCCTTACTACTACTTGTCATATCGCAGCAACAGATGAGGCGTCAGTCTTACCTGCTCTGCACTCTTTCTTCTTTGTTGTTGTTTTTTTTCCCCCCACTCTCTTTCAGGCGTTGTCTGACTTCCTGCTAACTGCGGTGTGATCTGATTCGGTCGTGATATCGCAGGGTAAAAAAGATTGATCGGACTCTGATTGTAACACAGGCGCTCTCATCCTGTTTCAGGCCTCTAGAGTCAAAGAACGGTAGATAAACAGCACAAAGATCACATTTCTCTGTTAAAAGAATAAAGGTTTCTCAGTTTATTTTTCTGACGTTGATATTGCTATTGATTATTGTTGATGTTATTATTGTTCTCATGGGTTATTTACCTCTCCACCTGGCATTACTATTATTCCACGGCTCTGTTAGCTGTTGCTTTTTATGTTGTGTACATTACTTTGGATGATGTGAACCCCCCCAACTCCATTCCCTGTTTCAAACTTCTAAGCCTCCTAACTAGAGACCTTTTTTCTTGTCTTTAGTTTTTACAAATGTAATATAACTAAAATGTGTAATATTAATTTTGATGCTGACAGAGAAATAACATCGGGGACTGAGAGGGAAGGGCACCAGCCGAGGATTTTATCTAGGGGCAGAGGGGGAGTGATTTTATCTTTTTTGTCATGTATTGTAATTTTTATTTTATAATGCTTCTTTTTTTTCTCTTGCTCTTGTATATTTTTCCTTGTTTATTTTTTGGGGAGGGTGGGTTGTATCATTTTAAAAGAAGAAAAAAGATGTGTATTGTTTGACTGTGTAAAGGTCTATCTTCTTCCTGTTCCAGTCTCTCTTCTTTCGCCTCGTCTCCCCCGAGCAGTTACATAACACTCAGATGGAGAGATGAGAGTTAATACCATGATGTAACATTGAATTTCTCCACTTCTTTCATGTTTTTTTTTCCAAACTTGTAATTAAGCTGTAATCAGGGTTAATTAAAACCGGTTTAAACCCAATATAAATATCCTTGCCTTTGTTTATGTCTGCACTTTTTTTCACACGTTCATATTTATTAATGACACATAATCAGACAGTGGAGTTTTATTATTTGTAAACAAAAAGATTAACCGCTGACTTTTTGTCTAGTCAACAGCAAGCCGACAGTCATATGAGGCCATTAAGTGTTTCTGTGCCTGTTGGACGATTAAAACAATACAAACAAAGCAACACTAAACACTAAAGCTTTCTGAAAAGTAATTCAGCAAACATGATTTCGAGAAGAAAACAACTTGACGGAAATGACACATTGGGGAAAATTTGCTTTTTTGTGGAGACATAAGAAAAAAAATGGCGGTTAAATGTGGGGAGTCAGCAGGCTTCTAGCTTAACAATAGTAAAAATAAAACTGGAAATGGGACACAGCTGGCCTGCTCTGTAATATTCCATCTACCTGCACCTCTAATACTTAGTAATTGTTGTTGTTCATCATCTGTTTGAACTGTACAAAAAGTGTAATCCACAAATCACTTCACCTTTTTATTGGGCATTTCGTGCCAGATTATTTCTCGGCAGAAACAAAAAACGTCCTGAAGTCTGGGCTGGTATCAAGAGTTCAGAGTCAAGACCTAGCATGAACCATAAAAAGATGCTTTTTTGTTTTTTATTTTTGTTTGGTTTTCTGACAGTTTCATTTACGAGTTGTTTTCTAACAGGATGATTTGACTTTGACAGAGCGGGCCAGCTGTTTCCCCTCTTGCAACTCTTAACGCTAGGCTGAGCTAACAGGCTGCTAGTTTTAGCTTCATATTTTTGACATCAGAAAATGAGTATTGTCAAAAAGGCTTGACTGTTATTTAAATGTACAGTGAACTGTGCTTTAGTGCATAGTTTTACATTTTTTTTTAATCTCTCTATTTTTTTCAAATTCAAAGACATATTAAGGTTGTTCAAGGAGAAACTTAAGTGTGCTGGTTTCCAAATAAAATATAATATCACAAAAAAATACAAAAATATATTTATGTACAACAAAAAAGATGTTTGCGTCAGGTGATATTGTCAAATCAGTCTTATAAACAGTTCCCTACTTCAGTTACTCATGATGTTTCCATAATTTGTAATCGTAAAAGAGAAAGAGCAGCCTTTCATCCTGGCCTTCATGATCCCTGATGGTTTGAGTGGATGAAATGAACACACACACATAAACACACACACTCACGGCTGCCTAGATGCAGAGGCCTCTGAGGTTGTACGTTTAGCAGTGATAAAGAAAAGCACTTTGTCTGCGGTTCAGCTGCCCACTCACCCACATAATGCTCACACAAGGCTCGCCCATTTACCTTTTAACATGACGTCAGTACACGCTCCCTTGTCTTAAGCGCACTTACAGGCACATTTTGAATGTAAGTGGAGGAGGAGGATGAGCTGCTCGAGGGAAGAGTTGCTGCCCTTGAGTGGCGCTTTTAGATTTTTAATGTCATACAGAATATTTTGAGTAAAATAAAAAAATGCAATCCCAAACAAGAAACACCAGAAAACGTAGCCTCAACCTGCTGTCGGCATATAGACACAGAGAGGAACGTGTTCTTACCTTATTGAATTTTCTTCACAATTTGACTCTGGATTCTGTTAGTTTGACTAAAATACATTTTCAATAATGTTTTAAATAAATCCATTATAAATAAACAATGTCTTGCGTAAATATGTCAATCTGTAGGTCTCGTGAAACTTGAAAAGATGCATTTTTTATTAGATTAACATTTAGGTTTTTTTTTTCCTCCACTGAAAATCCTGTAGTTTAACTCAGGTGTTACAGGGCAAAGGTGACAGACCACAAAACTTAACCAGAATTAATTCCATGAAGAAATTTCAAGAAAATTTCCTTCGTCTCAGCAATAGACAAGGACACCTGTCTGAGTGTGTAACATAAACTTAACAAGATGTTTGTACTTTTTTTTGCTGAAGCGTCCATTCCTTGTAATATGCAACAAAGGGGCAGAATTATTAGTCAATACAGCCATCAATTAGACTTTTTAATCTAATTCACAAATTTAAAGATAAAACACATGAAAGAATTTTTTAAAAAAGAAATATGCACACCGAAAAGCACACCAAAGGCAAACTTTAAACTTCTAAAATCACTAATACTTATAAATCTGATCAATAAATTAGACTAACAAATAATTTTAAAAGTTTAAGAGTATTGCTATACTACATGTATGAACAATAGCTACTAGGAGTGATCCTCATGATTCCATATCAAATGTTTTTGACAGCATTTAACACAAATGAATCCATTTAATATGCATTTTCATTCTGCAAGATAACTCCACAACTTTTGATAGAAAGCCGATCATGATTCAAGATTTAAGAAAACTTTATTGTCACAAGTGACAGAAATTCTCCTCAGACAAAGCTCAACAGTGCACGTTCAAGATACATTTCAAACAGAACATTACCACATATGATGTTGATCTCACTTTAAAAACAAACGTACAGATTGAAAGAATATTACTGTCAAATGACTCAGTGACTTAAACTTTAGGTTTTGATTTTTTTTTTTTTTTTAATGTCTATAGTGACTAAATTGATACAAGCTTGTAAAGATATAACTCCTCCTCTACACACTCACAGTGAATTTGTCCCTTTTTAACATGACAACACTGGAACAAAATCCACCATACTCTGTTCATGCAAAAACACATTTGTGCATGCCTTGAAGTTATATGAGGCTCTGTCAGTCTGCGTGAGTCACAGCAGATCGTTTTAAATACAAAGTTTCTTCTTTGTGCTCCCTCACACAGAGTTTCTGACTGAGCAGCTGTCGAGAATTGTCACAGATAGTCACAGAGGAAATTTTGTGCTAAAATGACTTCAACTTTTGAAGATACTTGCACTCACTTTAACTAACTCAGACTATTGAAGCATCTTAGTAACTTCTGCAGAATATTGGAGAATATTTTTGTTCTGAAGTTTGACTTTGGATTTCATCTTTCACCTGACATTCAACATTTCTATAAGCTTGTGAGTATTGTATTAATAGGCCCATAAAAAAGTATTCTGCTGCTATACAAATGTATAACACTAACTTTTCTCTAATCTTTGGGATTTTTATGGGAAATGTTGTAAAGTTTTACCACTTCAGGCCTCTGACATTTATTCACATTAAACAATTTAGAGGGTTTAAGGAAAAATCACTCTGTTTTCACTCTGCTCATGATCTTATTTAACCTGTGAGGAGGGGCATGTGCACACAAGTGCTTGACAAGATGTGTCTGTGCTCCTAATACATCAGCATAGAACCTATGACTCCTGCAACCTAATTTCACATTGTTTGACCTTGGTGAGGGTCACTGTATGTGTGTGCATAGACGTCTGACTCTCGCTTTTTACAGCCAGTCGCCCAGGTGCTTCATTCACAGCAAAAGAGAAAGAGAAAGAGAGAGACCACAGGAACCACTGTATTCTCTCACCTGTGCCACATCTCTCTCTCCTCGCTTCCTCTGAGCGCCTGCTTTCGCAGAAACCTGCGCGGAGCCGGCTCTGTGCTCCACTTACAACCACAGCCGATGCATTGTGCACACGCTGCACAGCAGGAAGCCTTTGTGAATGCACACACGCAAACAAACACACACAAACACCACTGTTGCATCCTCTGTGAGAGTTACGGTATGGCGACATACCGAGGCATGCTAGTAAGTTCACCACATCCTTCACCATACAGAGAAAAGCTGCACCGCACAGGACGGAGTGACAGCGCTTTGTCACACAGAGCGCAGACGAGTGTGTGCGCACATTGATGTGGTTTGTTTGAAACTTGGTGCTTGTATTTCCTTTTTGTCCTTCCTTCCTGTCAGTCTTTCTATTTGACATATTTGACACCAGCAGAAATATCCTATTCATTTTGTTCTCATGTAGGAAACTGAGAGCAGACTGAGCTCATGTGTGAAGGAAAAATAGGATTTAATAAACTAGGCCTAACTTTGCATTTTTCAAAACATTTATCAAAACAACAATGGTTTACTTTGCTGCCTCTGCTTAGTCATTTCCCATTGAATGTCTCCCCCTGTTGTTGAAATATTGCACTGCATATAGGTTCTTTTGTGTACTGTATGTCATAGTCATTTTTTTCTTCCACTCATGATTTGACTACGAGATGATTACATTTAACAGGCAGTTGACTCCCCGACTCCTCCAGTCTGCATGTTGAAGTGTCCTCAGGAAAGATACCAACCCCACATTTGCCACCAGTCGGTGTGTGTGTGTGTGTGTGTGTGTGTGTCAGTTTGTTTGTATCTGTTCCTGAAGATAGTGCCACTTTGCATGAAAGCCTCCACCATCAATGTGTGTGTGTGTGTGTGTGTGTGTGGATGGTTGTATTGTACAGTGCTCTGAGTGGTTGTCAGGCTAGTGAGGTGCTATATCAAAACAGTCCAGTTGCCATTTTCAAGAACAAGAACTAACCAGTACATACAATTTGGAGTAGTATGCTTATATTCCACTTATATATGGTTATGAAAATTGCACTGGCCATTTATGTGTAAATATAATGCAAACCTTAAGAAAAATACACTGAAGCGACAGGGGGATGGAACTCGAGGTTATCAGGATCAGAATTTATTGGAAGCGTGTGCACACATACAAACTACATTACTGTCAGTTTACTTACACACAAACAGACATGCAGCTAGGAACGAGGACAACAGAAACTGAACGAATCATTTTCATAACTGCAATGCGTAAAGAATACTGAATTGTCAAGACTGCTCTGTAATAGCATGTAAAAAAATGGAAATATATTCAGTACATTTAAAGTATAAACCATAAGAGTCTGGACACATGTCATCTGCGCTACTTGTTGCAGCAGAACAAGTAGTGCAAAAAAAAAAAAAAAAGAGTAAATACTGGATAAATATGTGCATGATGTGGATGGATTGTATACATATGCATGAGCATACGTCTGTACAGAGGTGGTATAAAGTTTGATAACCATTCATTTCTCAGTTCATCTTATACAGGCGGGAATCTGTTCGTCCAAGGACGCTCGTCCATGGGAGTCCCGTCTTCAGCTCTGGGACATGACCTGGACCCTGAGGAACAGCTGAGTGGTGTAAAGTTACTGTGAACAAGAATGTAGTGAGCACAAGGGCCCACTGTTCTCCCTACTGCAGCTAGTATGGATGCAGGCCTTCTGTCCCACCTCTGTTAAGCTTCAATTATGCTATGATCTGCTCTCTTTGCTGTTTCTACTCATTTAGCCAATTAAGTCAATTTACAGTTGGCTTTTAGGCTTCGAATACATTTAGAAATGAGCAAAATCTAATTTTTCTTTCTAGTTTTTTTATTTTTTTTTATGGTGGCATACCTAAATTTAAAATGTTTTTATCTCCTAGTTTGATACAAGTGTTTGCTGGAATGATCTCCTCTAAATTCTTCACCTTGCACGTTCTCTGTGCTGCATTTATTCGACATTATTAGACATCAAAACTTCCAGCTGCCTCCTCCTTTAATCTGCAGAAGTCGCTCTGCCTTTCCTTCACCAACACACTCCCTAAATACCAAAAGGTAAAAAAGTGCACAAGCTCAGTGGAAAAAAAAAAGAAATGAACAAATCTAATAAAACTCTCTTGGCCCCTTGTGTAAAACTCTACAATGCTTTTGTAGAATTTCCTGGTCCCAAGGTAATCTGTGCAAGTTTGAGGGCTAAAAACAGAACGTATAACCTTAAAGCAGCACAAATCAGACGTTCAAATTCATAAGAGGCAAAATGTGTGCAGATAAGAAGAGCAACTATTCAAATATTTGATAATTAAAGACCTTTATAGATTTTACAGCCATGCTTGCAGCATTGTGAGGCTGCGCTCCAGTACAATGACGCCTTGATGTAAGTGCCAACATGCCAACATACTCACAATCCCAGGGTAACATTGTGATGCTAAGCTGTAGTGTTCACCACGTTAAGATTGCACACTAGCATGCAATCATTTGCTTATTTGCAGCTAGTACCAGTTATCACGCTGGCACTACTGAGAAAGTCAGGATATAACCAAAGTGTGTAGGGTGCATTTTCAAGGACTTGTGCCCAGTCGATGTGGTAGATGGATGGAGAGTGGATGGATGAGCAAAAACTCTGACCTGCAGATGGCACTAGCTGAAAAGTCTGGGGCTCGTAACTCCTTTAGAAAAGATCCTCAGGGCACCGTGAAAGTCTGTATAAAATTTCATGGCAATACATCAAATATTTGTCGAGACATTTCAGTTTGGACCAAAGTGGTGGACCGACTGGCCAATAATACAGTCCATATATCCACGCTCAATCCCTTTAGGTAATTAAAATGCATAGCTGCAGGGTGAGTTAAAGACTGGCTTCCAGATGAAACAAGGTGCATGACTCCAAGGGAGAACGCTTGAAATCCACATTAAACCCTCAGAATACGAGTTTTATTGTTGCTTTTGATGATTTTACTGGAGCGCAGCATCTCCATGACTGCAAAGCTGTTGTTTTGAGAACAAGTCTCTCAGTTTTCTGCTTCACCACTTGGCCAGGGTTTGACAGGGCAGGCATGGTCTGGGTGAAAGGTCAAGGTTGGGGTCAGGGGTCAGAGGTTATGCTACTGTGAGTGTTTCTGCTTTAAGAGACCCTGAGGTAAGAGACATTCCAGTGGTTCTGGCTTTGTGTGCAGTTAGGGTTAGTTTAGGTTTAGTTTGCAGAGCAGTTGGAACAAGATAAGACAACGCAAGAACACTGCTGAGCTTAAGAACAATTTATTCAAAATCCTGTACTGTTTGAACAAAGTATTTAAAAAGCAAAGCAGAGTTATTGCAGTTAAAGTGTATTTTATGTCACTGACTGCACGAGTCTTTACTTCGTTGAGCTCAGGTTAAAGGAAAACTGCACTTTTTTTTAGGGTTTTAGCCTGTCACCCATAATCCCTATGAAAGACAAGAACATAGATGCCTTTCCCTTCTCTGTGCGTTCAGTAGTTCGTTCGATAGCTGCCTCGCGCTGGCAGTTTTGCACGTTCAATGGAAGTAGTGGGGATGCACAATAACTGCCCTCTAAAGCCCTTAAAATACATCCGAAAATCTCCACAATGCCCCATCATGATCATGTGGTGACTGCAACATTCACATAGGTAGTAACCTCGACTAACCGAGGCTCTGTGACCCAGCAACTGTGTCACTTCGCCCAGAAAAGTAGTTCTTTGGCACTTGCTTCCACAATTCCAATGTGTCTGTAGTGTAGTTAATATGCAGGTCACAACACGTAGATGGAGCGTGCTGGAGATTATTTGGGTGTGTTTTAGGGGCTTTAGAGGGCGGTAATGCTGTATCCCCGTTACTTTCATTGAATTTGCAAAACTGCCAGTGTAAGGCGGCTATCTACGACCAGCCGAACGCACAGAGAAGAGAAAAGCATCTATGTTCTTGTCTAGAGATTGTGGATGACAGGCTAACCCCCCCTCAAAAAGTGCAGTTTTCCCTTAAGTTGTGCTCTTCTTCTCTCACTGTTTTCCTCTGCTGCTGTCTGTACCTGAGGCTGCACTGACAGCAGAGCCCAGCAGGAGAGGAGGGCCTCTGGTGTTTGACTGACAGGCCAGTGATGAGCGCACAGAGAGAGGGTGAAGGGTGAAGGTCAAAGGTCAGGCTCCCATGGAGAGGGGGAGAGCAGAGCTGGGGAAACAGAGAGGGGGGACTTGCTAACGAGATGGGGTGGTTGGTGAGGTTGCATGCAAGGAAAAGAGATGAAAAACCACACTGAAAATTATGTGAGGAGACTTTATTTTTGCTCATAGTCGAGCAATGGACCCAATGCAGCACAACAGTTATTAGATACAAAAAAGAGGAAATATATGTAGCTGTTATGTGTATTATTAGGAATTATATAAATGTATCCATGGATACATGGATACAGTAGTTTGACAAAGAAGAGAAAAAGGGAAAAAAAAAACTAAGGTCGTCTTACAAACTTTTTCTCTGACGTAACGTAAATACTCACAGTGGGTCACATCGGAACATCCATCTATCTACATGACAACTAAATCAGCTGCATCTGCTGAGGAAGACCATGACATGTGATTGTGGTTGTGGAAAAAGCTAAGAAGTGGACTTCTCAGTTTTTCAGTTACATTTTATTTGGACAGTCCACCTGCACACAGTTTACAGAGTATTTGTAACGTTTCAACAACATATTAGTTGTTGATAACATCGTTTTCATAACTGTTTGTGTATTATTTGTATATACACTGATGAATATTACTCGAACATTTTCAGAATGTTTTCTGAATTTTATTCTGAATGATTTCAGAATGTTCATCAAAGATAAATGAAATGTTAACTCGGTACGGTTAGGGTCACAGTTCAGATTAGGGTGAAACAGTTACACTGGGGAAATTCAACTGATATGTTGTTGAAATGTTACAAATACTCTGTAAGTAGGTGAACTATCCAAATAACATGTTACTGTTTTTTCTTATAAAAAGGGAAGAGGAGAAAAAATAAAAATAAATAAATACAAGTAAAAACAAGTCACATTATCACGTACAAATGAAGGTTTCTGATGATGGCGTTCATGAAAACTAACAGAATCACCACAATTACCACCGTTTATCTTGACAGGGACATGAATGTCTGTACGAAATTTATCTGCAATCCATGAATATGAGGAGTTGTTGAGAAAGTCCAGCTCCAGCACACGTGTGGAGCACATGCTCTGCAGCAGAATCCTTGCGTGGTTGGCTGAAATCCTGACAGCTGTTTGGTGCAGTCAGTTTGAAAGAGTGAGGGTCCAAAGTGTCTGGCCTGCTCCAGCAATTTTTCATAAACATACAAGTAGCTCTCTATGTCTCTCAACAAAAACAGTGTACCACCATCTCTTGTTAAGCACCGTCAGTTTGTTGTTGATTTGAAAACTGTCCGTCCAGGATGGTTATAGGCATTTGTTTACAGAGGGCTTTTGTCACTGAAGCTGGTATTAGCTTACAGCCAAAGAGCGCTGGCAAGTTTATCCACTCTTAAATGTGCCGCTCAGCACATATGGTGCACAATCCGTTAACAACTAGATCATAAAATGTCTATATATATGGGACAATGTATTATTTATTACTGATTTTGAACTGAAATTTCAGAATTGATTTTAAAATTCTGTAATAACCAATGAGTTTGACATGCCTCCATCTCACTGATTTTGAAGCACAGATTGGTCTGCTGCACACAGAACTGGCGGGAAACGAAAAATCTTTTGGGATCGGAGACAGACAAAGATGACAAGAGACTAATAAAGATCTAAATATTAAGAACTAGATATAGGCTATTAAGTACTTGATAAAGGTATTGTAGAACAAATTTAGCTACATCTTCTGATTTAAATGATTTAGCATCGAGGTTGCTGACCTATTATGCCTTGGGCGCTTTACAGAGTTTAGTCGTGACTCATATTTACAGAGTGATGTTTATTTTTCAGGATAATTGACTGAATTTGTGATGTAAGTTATTGAATGCGTAAAAAGAGGGAATATATCCAGTAATTACGACTGAAAAAAGTCAAATATTTGAGAAAACATACAAAAGATGCCCCAAAAAAGAAACTTACAAGCTGCAGTGCTGGACAATCACCACTAGATGTCACTCTACATCAACATTTCTTGACTTCCAACCTTCTCTCTGTCTGTCCCACTCTCTCTGCACTCACACATACATGTGCAAGCACACATGCCAACACGAGTGTTTAACGTGCTTTAAAAAATCTGACAAAATGCAGAGTTATTATCATCCTTTAAGGATTTCCCTGTTTTCAGATCCATACATCTCTTCCATCACTGAACTTGAATGAGTGAGATCAGCATCACACCGACAGGGGGCGCTGCTCTCATGAGATCCCGCATGGTTGTCTGTCTCAGCATGAGTCTGGTCTTTTACTACGCACAGTGCAGGGGATTATGTAATGTTTATTATTATTATGGCACTAAATCCTTCGCTAAGAAGTGTGATTTTTTTTTCTGCTTTGCACAGATTTTAAAATGGGAAACAGAGTTATCGTTAGTTACTTGCACAAAATCTTTCACATATCAGGCTGACCGGCTCATATTTAAGCACGAGCAGCTCATCTTCAGAACACTGTAACTTCCTATATGAAGCAAAAATGTGTGAACATTCACGAAAATTCCTTTGAACTTAAGTCCCAATTTAAGACATGCAAGTCCTGAGTAGAGTCCCAAGTCCTAAACTTTGAGTTTAAGCTCCAAATAGGTCAAAATGTTCTCTCAACCAAATAAAATGCTATTTTTACAACAAAGCCTCGGCTTATCTTTCTTTCTGCAACTTCTAATGTTCAATGAAGTTGTAGATTTTACATTTCTGTAATTTTCGACCCGCACATTTTGCAGAGAAATTGTTACTGGTGTCCTCTTGTGCAGCTGAAGCTCAGTCACGTAACATTAAGTCTTTATGGTTCTCTCCTACAACTTGACTGGATGCCGTTTGATTTGTTAAAACAAAGTGGATTTGGGAATTTAAGTGTCGACTTGCTGGGAGTTAATTAGTCTAAATGGAAATAAAGGGAAATTAATTGATTCCTATTGCAGTTTTCAATAATTAGCTTTATAAACCATTGACTTGGGAGAACATTAACTATTTTCAAACCAAAAGGCTCAAGTGCAAATAAGGTCATGAGTCATCAGAGTAAAAGTTGAGCATGAAACTTTAAATTTGGTCAAGTCGTGCGTGAATCATCACATTTGTGATTTGAATCTGACTTGCGATATCTGCCTTAAGTCCACACCTTGGTTTTAGTATGAAAAGGAAACGAACCCTCTGATCAATCACACAAATAAGTCACTCTTTAGAGACATTTTGGGGCTTTTAATACAAATATTTGTCTGTTGTTCAACTTAGAAGAACAGTGCAATCCTGTCAGGACAGTGACTGACATGATGGTATTAGTTTGTTGTTTTTCCTCTGGCGAAATTGAGGAGTTGGGTCGAGTTTTCTGCGATTTTCAAATCTTCAAACAAAGAGGACACGTCATTTTCTCATTCCATGAGATAACTCAATTAGATAAAACAATTAGTCAATAAAGTAACAGACAGAAAATTACATAGCTGTCTAGTTCGATAATAGTCTTTTTCATTTCTTTTTCAATTAAATGTTTCAAGGCCGAAACATTTAATTGCTTCAGCCTTACAAAGGGGAAGATTTGCTAAGTTTACTTCTGATCATTTAAACAGAACTGTTGAAATTGAGCATATATGTCATTTGTTAAAAAGTCAGCTGTTAGTATTTTTCGTGGCGACCAGGCTTGGCTTGCTCATGTGAACTCTCCCGGTTAGTGAACGCCGGGCTACAGAAGCCTCCTCCATCACACTGTGTTGCTTGAAATTCCATGAAGAAGAGTTGTGGCGCACTTAATGTGAAGGATGACTGTGAGTTGGGTCAACAGCTAATTGAACCAGTAAATTTTCAGCAGCGAATGTAACATCTCACAGGCAGACTAAGAGGATTTTGTCAGTCGGGGGTCATATTTCATCAACATTTGCCGCTTCATTAACGTAGCTGTGTGTAAATACTGATCACGACTCACGCAAACATATTCAAATGTTGACATTTCACAGAATACATTCAGTCATTTTGACTTGATTAGCTTGTCTTTCATAGGCAAGGTGGTGATGCATTTTTAGGGTGTGTTTTGTCCAAATAAAAACATCAAAAATATTAATAATAAATTAAAATGGTCAAAAATACTTGCTGGCCTAATTGTAGTAGTTGTTATTGCTGTATTCTATATCTTATAGTGACATAGTGAGGAGCTACAGTGGACACAATATTATTATTATTATTATCTTTTTAGTGTATCCACTTTTACTGTAATTTATTGTGTGATATGTTGTGTGTCTCTTGTTTTGTGTTTTTAATGACTGCTGCAACACAAATTGCCCATTT
>JAPZDX010000024.1:9950625-9964104 GCA_029783625.1 Naso annulatus | reverse complement strand
AGAAAAAGTGCACAGAAGAAAATGTATGCATGCTTGGGTGTTTTTGTGTTTTCTATAGGGATTGGACTGCATATTATACAGGATTAGCTTTGCTGATATTCAAGAGTCCCTCTTATACTCCATGTCATTATAGTGAGAAACTTTGTTGCTGAATAGTTGCAATCGCACCTACACTATATAGACAAGACTCAAAGCAACAGCATGAATTTATTTAAAATTAAAAAAGAAAGAAATGGGTAAAAAAAGAGAGAGAAAAAATAAGGTATCTGGAGAAAAAGAAAAGACTGAAGGAGAGAGTCTCAGAAGTGTAGCTGTTCCCTGCTTTGAATCAGTGCTGCAAAAAAATTTTACATACAAAGAAGACAGCAAAAGTATGTATAGAACATGTGGGCTAGATGTATGTAGGCCAGTTACGGACTGTGTCCACCGATTTGTTTTTGATTTTTGGTTTTTAAAGAGAGTAAAAAAAAAAAAAGGAGATTACATCAGAAAGAGAATGAGGAATGCCTTAGAGAGGACGACAGCTAAGACGAATAAAGAGAAAGAGGCAGGAAAGGAGGAGCATTCAGCAGCAAATTTTTTGTAGAAATCTTGCAGTTTTTTCCTTGAAAACAGTCTTAACAAAATGCGTATTTTAAGTGTGTGTGTGTGTGGCGTGTGTGTGTGTGTGTGTGTGTGACTTCCTGACCTTAGCAACTATTAACTTCTTAGTCACTACAGACTCTTTCCGCTGACTCTCGCTTTGTGTGTGTTAGCGTGTTTGTGTATCAGTGACTCATGTAAGGATATAGTGAAACAAGATGTGGGCAGCATTCTTGGCCAGTAACACTGAGGTGTGTTAATTCTAAATGTGTGTGTGTGTATGAAGTATATGTGTTGTATGTTTTATTGTAAATAGCTGGTGTGTGAAGAACTTGTCTCTCAAGCTCTCGTGTGAGAATACGCTGTACTAAAACATGTGTGAGAGTGTATGAGAGAGCATTATTCATCATCAGGTGAAAATAAGAGTCTACTTCTAAACAGTTATAAATGGACATATACTATCAGTTACCGTAATTCACTTCACTGGGGCCTTTTGCCCTCAGTGTGTGTGTATGTGTTTGTCACTGAGCAGACTTTCAAGAGTGTGACAGAGAAGTGGACAGTAAGGCGAGCGCTGTCATTTTTAGTGTACGGTCCCTCCTCACATCCCTTTTTTTGCAGCTAAGAGGATGCTGAATAAATGAATAGCGTCTCTTTGTGTGAGTGCATGCACGCTTGCCTGTGCTGTGTGCGTGTGCATTTATTTTGAAGATCTTTGAGTAAAGAGCACATGTGGGTGTTTTCTGTAGAGTTCGAAAGGGTGTGTGAGCTCTTGCATATGGTCGTAGGAGAGTGTGAAATGTGAGGGAAAGTAGGAAACACGGCGTGCTAATGTTTGCAGTCACACATGTGTTGTGTTAGTGATTTGCAAGTTTGAGTAGGTGTTATTGTGTTTTTTATCAGCTTGTGAAATTTGGGCAAGTGGTAAACACTTTTTTTTTCCTGAAGTTTTAAAGGTTAATTTAGGGTTTTTCAAATTATCTTAAATGTTGTTTGTATCACAGTTAATTGTAATATATATTACAAAAATAAAAACCCTAACCCTAACTGTATAGAAAACATTGCATAATTTTTATTACCTGGAATCATTAAGAAATGTTTTACAAAAACAAAAAGGAAGTGGGACTCTAATCCCTCTGCAGAAATAATGTTGACGTGTCTGAAACTTAAAGTACATTTACATATTAAATATTCCTATCTTTTGTAATGTGATATGTAGAATTGAGAGTATACATTTATGCCAAAAAGTACACACATTTGTCATTGTACAAAATTATGTTAATGGGGTTGAAAACACTAAATAATCTGTAATGAAACCCACATTATTTATAGCTCTCCCACATGGATTAACAGCTCATCAGTAATGACACATTCAACCTTTTCAGGAACAGTGAGACTTCGAGGATACTTCAGGCGTTTCAGTTAAAATAGTAAAACTACAACCGAACAATTAGACGAATAAATAAAATGTGCAAACTAAATGTTCAGTGTGTTCCAGCAGTAAGGGAGGAACTTCAGTTGAATTTAAGCGAATGAAATTACTGAGAAATATGTGGCAGTTAATAAAAGGACAATTTAGGTTGATATTCTTAAAAAGCAATATACTTGTATCACCTTATAGATTATATTGGAAAATGCAGATGTAATGTTTGAAGAAAAAAAGACCTTGATATGTAAAATGAAGCAAGCAGGTTAAATTAGATTTTGTGCAATTCACAAATATGTAGTCTGTGAGTTCTTCCACTCTTGTCTGACCTACGTTATAACGCCACACACATGTGCAACAATCCTCCGGCTTTGCTAAGCCTCTCAACTAACCCTGTCACACACTTTTAAGACAAAGCTGCGTATGGTCTATGTGTGTGTATGCGCTCTCCCACCTGAGACACACTCGTGAGTAAGTAAATGAAATGTCCTTTAAAGCTCCACTTAAACTTCCTGTGAAATAAAACTGGTAAAAGAACAGGCGGAAAACCGACAAGGTGAAGGATGAGATCGTTTTTTTGTGGAGTCACGTGTGCGATGCATGCAGTGTGTGTGTATGAGACCGAGTAACCAAGCGTCAATCACTGAGTACCGGATATGATGTGTGAGCGCCAAACGTCTGTTGCCATGGCAACAAAGCAAACATCACACTGATGTAGCCTGTGTATAACACGGAATATTCACAAATAGAAGTAGCAGCCCCTGCGTATGTGCGTGTGTGTGTGTGTATGTGTGTGTGTGTGGCACGTGTGCTTGTGTCTCTTTCCACTAAAAGAGGAGGAACTTCAGCATGCTCACATGTGTTTACGCACCAACACATTAGTGGAGGCTCCTTCTTACTCTCTCTTTTAGTCAACATTAACTGAAAACAGAGACGATCCTGGATAATCGGAGGGTTTTCTCGAAAATCGTCGAAGAATCCCAGGTCTGATATCATTTCACACACTCAGACTCAAAACAGACATTTCAACACCTGCAACTGTAATTTATTTATTTTGAAAATATCTTTCTGGAATAGAGCCCTCTCGAGCAGCAGCTCTCATCAAATTAGCTCCGGAGTCAGTCAGGAAAGTGTGTGTGGTGTCCTTTTTTTTATAGAGAGGACCTAGATGACTTTGTAGCTGCAAAGGTCTTAAACGAGTGCTCATTGTGTCCAAAGCCCCGTTTTAACAGAAACACCAGCTTTCTCTGTAGCACCACGCAGTGATACCGCACGACATCTCAAATACGGCACTGCATGATTATATCTGTGAGCATAATTATTAGTAGCATCGTCTTTTAGACAGATCATCTTTTATGGCACTTGTAGTATATTGAAGAAAGGGGTTCTCGAGGTGTGTTACATGACATTTGATTCAGTACCACTCAAATGACAACATTCCACAGTTAAAAATGAGTGAGAATAAAATTGCAGCACTGCTTTTAAGTATGCATTCTGTATTTCTGTTTCTCTCTGTCGCTCACACACACACATGCACACGCAATTGTGCAACACTGAGTAAACACGTCACGCTCCCTTAAGTACACGTGAATACACTTTTTCGCTTTCTATTTAGCACTTGGGTACCTCTTTTTCTATTTGCTCTCGCTTTCCTCAGTCACATTTTTTTTTTTTTTTTTTTTGTTTCTGAAAAAATTATGACAAATTTGTTTTAACCCTTCGTTCCATCGCATTGCAGTGGCTTCGCTTCCCCTCCTCTTCACTTAGCTCTCTTCATCCTGGTCTACCCGGATACGGATACCCGGGAATAACATCCCCACTCCCTCCCGCCCCTGCTTTACGTAACGCTTAAAGCCCTGCATATCCTCCCTGGCCATGGCAACAACCACATCTGGATCACACAGCCATCTCGACTGGCACCAAAGCGCATGTGAAGCCCTCAAGACTTACCACAAAAGTCATGTGCAGTGATAATCATATTTCTTATTTGGTGAAGCTGACTTTGCGGTGATTCTCAAAGTGTACTGGTGCAGTTGGACTCCTTATTCTTGAGTGGCTCCAAGACTTTCATTGCATGCAGGTAAAGTTAGACTGATATACAGATTTCTTTCTGCTTCTTCAGAATCTTGGTTCAGCCCACACTGACGTTCATAGAAGATTGCACTTTTTTATGTTATCCTCATGTCCTAAAGTTTAGAATGAGAGGAGTCTTTATATAGCTGAGGAATTTCTTTTCTCTTTCATTCTCCTTCATCCCACTCTCCTCCTCTCCTTCCTTGCATCTCCAGCTCCACAGTCTTTGCACTGGTTTTCTGCTGCTGCCGTCTGTTGCCTACTTATCTGCAGGCTAGTAGTGCCCCCAGATGGCCGAACACACACATTACAAGTTACCTTACACAGTGGATGGAGGGATCAAGGACTCCAAGCAATGGACTGAGGTCTATTTTTCATGTATTGTCCCCAGTGTTATTTTTTTACCCAGCGACAAAGTGTAGGTGTTTTGTGGGCGATTCGATGTCTTCAGTTCTCAGTACTGAGTGATGGGTCTTCCCTTTGCAACACTGGATGAAAAGAGAGTCGCAGTTCTTTTTAACTTTAGCTCAGACCGTAACAAATCCGTGATCGAGTCGAGTGTCTTAAAAAATTCTCCTGTTCGTGCCCACAAGTCCATCCCTCTGGGAGTAATGCAAAACTGATTGGTCAACTTTATTTTGTGCAGTAGCCGGTGATAGCCAGTGGCAGACAGGTGACCACAGACGACATGGCGACCTGTGCATAACATAGCTGTTGCCATGGTAACTGCAAGGGACTGGTGGATCGAGTTATAATTGGACGGAGCAAACGGTGGGCTGTGGGAGGGAGAGACACAGCACAGGGGTGGAAGATGAATTAAGGGGTGAGAGAGACGGGATGGGAGAGTTAGCTAAGGCGGCGCTCCGCCTGCACGGTGCCCGCGTAGATAAATAGGAGGAGGAAAAGTTTCTTGTGCGTGGTCACGTGTCATTTGACAGATGTAATTGGGGGGTAGAGACATGCATACACACACACTTTAGAAGCATGAGGTCTGCAAGAGGAGACAGCCAATGAAAGCTGCTGAACACCTACACAGATACTGCACTGACAGCACGGCAGCAGGGGCGGAGAGCTTAGCTCAGCTGAGGGGGAATTTCTCCTCTACTGTTTTTTAACACCATCTCTCGTACGTGTGCCTTTCTTCAACCCTTATCTCTGTCATATATGACTAAACTCTAAATTTCTGTGGTTTCCCATCGGCAACTCAGGCCTGCTCCACTTCCCCCATCCAACTTTACATGCGTGCAGTAGTTAGATTTTCTTATCTTTGCTGTGAATCTTTTTAAATTTGTACATCTCAGAGCTGCTGTGTGATGGCTGGTTTTGCCTCTTAAGTGACAAAAATACTTGTAAACAAATACATTTGTGTTATTTTGTCGCCAATCAATTCAGACTGTAGCCGTAAACAAACCAGGTCAAAGGAAAAACTAATGACTGCTCAGATGTAGTTCATGACTACGGGCTTGTAATGTTTACCCAGGGTTGAAACCATTGAGCAGCAACAGTAATCCCTCAACTCCACCCTGCCCTCTTTCCCCCCACTATTCCTTTCACTCACGCAGTCAAGCTTTCCAACTCCCTGTGCTTAACACACTGTGCTCACTTGATTGACTTGTTGAGAGCTCAGTGCAGTTGATAAGCCTTAATCTCTCACTCTCTCTCTCTCTGCCTCTTCTTCTAATGCCTGTTAGTTGAACCCTTGCTGGAAACGCCCAGGCTTAGAAGAAGTACAGACAGTCACCCCATGATTTTGCATGACGCAAGATGCTCTGCCGATGCCAAGGGACTGAGAAGACAAAGGCACATCAGAATTAAGTGGCATATTAAGTGGAGCTTGGGCTCATTTCAAAAACAGAAAAATCTAAAAAATCCCCCGAAACTCTCCGCTCAGTTCCAGTCTTGCATAGTTATGTTGAACAAATTTGAGATTTTTTTAGTGTCTGTCAGCAGAGCAGTGAAACTCAGAAATGAGAGGGTTAACATTTTTACTATACTGAAGCTAGTGACTGTCAGCGTTCTCACAATCTTATTGGTCAGTTCTGAAGCTCCTGATGAGCTGACTGGCTGGTAGTGATAATCAGATCCCTCCCAGTTGTGTTTGTCTTACGGAGAGATGATCTAAGCATGAGCGTGACTTCTCGACTCATGCGGTATGATGGGAAACCATATGCGCACAAACTGTCTTTCTTTCGGTTTTGGATGTGCCACAGTTGCGTATCTTTAAGTATCGTTCCCTTTGCCCTCACCCCACCTCATCTCTGGCCCCCCATGCTCTCCCTCCCAATAAGAGAAGTTCTGTTTTCACAAGTTGTTTTCTCTCCACCCACCCACCCTCCACCTCCATCCCTCCCTCCCTCCACTGCCTCTCCTGCTGAAACTGACTCAGTCTATTTTTACCCTCTGGTCCTCTTCACTCTTAGCCTGTTCCACCCATTTTCCCTCTCTTTCTAACCACCCCTACTCTCCTGTTTTCAATTCTTTTCTTCTCTCTCTCCCTCTCTCTCCCTCTTTCACGCTCTCACCCTCTCTCTCTCTCTCCCTTTCCCTGTGAGTGTTGCATGAGAGCATTTAAATTTCTGTCTGGAGGAGGCACATTTGCATGATGGAGAGATGGAAAAAATGTTTGGGGATTTGAAATGGCTTTTTATGGTGGAAAATTACATCACTTGGCTCTCCTCTGTTCGCTGGTTTCCTAAAAGCAAAGGTGTAGCATTATCACAGACAGGGTTTATAATCCATCCTGGACATGATTCACAGTTGTCCTCATGTTTTGAACTAACGCAGCATCGCAGTACGCAGCGCGCAGCACGCAGATTAACCCTGCACGCTCATGTTGGCTTAATGAGTGTGAACGTGCTTTATGATCTTGACCCCGGCGCCCTCATCGACACCCATCCCCTGTGTGCACATTGCATAAAAGCCCAAAAGCAGCGTGGAAAGTAAACAGTAGACAGCTCTCTAGCGCCGCGCTGCATCGGGATGGTCTTCATGGGTATTAAAGTTTTAGCCGAGCATTTGTAAGAGGGAGGGCGCTTGTCTAACTTCTGTTACGCCATTGGTTGGCCTACATCTGAGTGTCGGCGTTTGATTCGCGATTTCACGCATCCACTAGGTTTACTACGAATCCTGTACCAATGACATGAGCCTGGGGTGGGCTTACTTAATGAAACTTAAAAGTACACATTTTTGAAGCATTACATGAACGACAGCTTTTGTTATTAGTTTGGAAAAACAGATATAAATAGCTGTTTTCATATGCTGGCGTTTTATATTTGAGATAAGTTCAGCTTCCTTCTAAGAAGAGCCGCCGGTTTTGAAGCCGGGGAAAATTTGCATATGACTGGCATTCCAGTGCACACTCCGACCAATCAGAGTTCGCGGCGGGCAGACGACGGGTGGCTGCCGTGGCCAATAGCAGAGCGGAATTAGCCGAGGGAGGCGGGACACTGCTGGGCGAGGTTGACAGGACGAGAAGGGGAGGGGGACAAGTGCAGGGGGGGGCAAGCAGCCTAGTTTACAACAAGAGGAAGAGGGAGGGAAAGAGAAAGAAAGGGCCAAGGCTTGCTGGAGACACAACGAGACAAAAATAAGGGAGTAAACCCGGGCTAGGAGCCGTGGAGATGCGATTCGAGGACTTTTCTTGACCCCAACAACACTCGTAACTGAAAGTAATAACCGAACTGGACGATGTGCGCGCCGATGTCGTCCGCACGAAGTGGCTAGCTAACAAACCTGCTGAAGACGGACGGACCTCACCGACGGCTTTAACTTAACGTACTGTACCGCTTCTTCGGTCACTCGGGCATCTTCAGCCAGCCACTTGGTTGCTGGCCTTGAGAAGGAGAAAGAAAAATACAACACTACCTGCGTTTCATCCCCCCGTTCTGCTCGCTGCCTGGAGTCAGGAGTCCTCACCGTGGTCGCTTTTATCGCTGTGTTGTAGACTCATCAGTTGCTAGCTAACGTCAGGTCTGTGGCCAGATTGGCCAGGTAGGAGAGGAGTTAGTGGCGTTAAATTAGAGACGGGGCAGAGATCAGCTACGCTAAAGGTAGTTTTTAATAAGGGGTGGTGTTTTGATAGCTCTCTTGGTAATCAAAACGGATGGAGAGCAGACTTGTAGGCAATGGGTGATGGATGAATGCACCAGATTTACTGTCAACGACATCTGCTTATGCGTTGAAAACACGGATAAATCTCAAGTTGATCACTAACGGCTCCCTTTTACACGGGATTTTGGATCTTGGCAGGTGTTAACTGTCAGGGTTACGACAGGTGCATAGTGCGATTCTGGTGGCAGGTTAACGTCAGTTTTGGGGGCAACACACTTGTCAGACAGTCCTCCTTTTGATTATTTTGGTAGCCAGCAAGCGTGATTACGCCTTTGTAGTTGAGACATGAGAACAATTGCGTTTCTTTTGCCTCTGTCTGTGCGGCGGGTGCACGATCAGGGGCGTTCCCGAGAGGTTGGTCCAATTTGGAGAGGTGCACTGGAGGCTCCGGCTGTTGCAAGAGGCGGCTAAATGAGCGTCTCTGTGGTTTAATATACAAACGAGCAAGCATTAGAGAGGGGTTTTTGGCTAATCGGTGCACACTTGGACAGTCACGCTAAGCAGATTGTCCTCCCAAGTTTCAAGTAGACGAATCATCTTAGCTTTGATCGCCCCCATTTGCTTGTTGCAGTGCTGTTTAGCCTGATCGATACGGTGCCCTCCTGCAGCAGCCCCTTCAGCTGCTTCACTCGGGAGCTTTATGTGCTTATCTGCACACAGCGAGCACATCTGTCTGCAGCCGTATTGTAGCACACAACCTGGTTTTACATGGCCCAGGAAGACTGCGTAGTCTTCGGGCGGATGTTTTAATCGAGGCGGTGGATGGGCTCGAGGCCTTGTTAACCCCTTCGCGACCAAGCTGCTGTAGTAATGTAAACAAACAAGAAGAGAGGGCATCGAGGGTAATTAGACCAAAGGGAGGAGGATCCTTGACTGCGATCATAATCATCGTTTCATCGGGTCGTCTATACACTGTTGCATTCTGACAGGTTTAACTTAACTTTTTTGATTTATTGTAATCGTTTATGGTACATTTTGTCCACTGATGTTGGATTGCGGCACTCTACAATACGGAGAGATGGACTCAACTTGACAGTCATATTTCATTACAACTTGTATCGGAACTTGAAAAAAAAAAAAAAACAGAATACCTCTCTGTGCCACATCTGAAACTACTCATGGTGCAGGTTGATGATGCAGTAATTATTGTGAATGATGACTGCAACCTGTAGGGATGAAACGGATACAGACACCACTGAGCACTTGCCACCATCTGTGATCTGTCCAGCAACATCATCTCTACAGTTTGGATCAAAGATGTTTCCTGACCTGGATTTCTGTGTGTTGTAGAAGAGAGATTTTTTTTTTTTTTGAAAGGATATAACATTATTCTTTGTTGGAGGAGCAGCAAGGATTTCATTCAACCATGTTCTCATCAGAGAATCCTCAGTATCTCCGCCAAGGATTAAGCATGTTTGGTTAGTCCGTGTCTTTAAACCTTCCTGTTTATATAAAAGAAGAGATTTTTTTTCCCCAAGTCTTCATAATTACTGAAATATTTTGTCATTGTTTAGTTGCAGTAGCATAAAGCAATGCTGTGGTGTTGAATTAACAATAGAAAACTAGTTTTGAAGTGTCATAGTTGACACATTTTGTAGCTTGAAAGTTTTTGTGAGAAGCATCCCTATTGAGATCATTTGAAATAAAGGATTATGGAATATATGGCTTACACAGTTCCATTCTAATTTATGGTTGTTCAGAGTTTGCAAGCTTCTGTTCTCCATCCAGCCTGTTATTGAGAACAGAGAGTCCTTTTGTGCATCTGCTCTTGTTGGCGTTATTTAACCAGTTATGCGGCTGGAGGTGTGTGACTGTGGCAGCAGTGATATTCTCTGTACTTTCCAAAGTGCTGATATTAGTGTTTTCTGCTGGGTAGTTAATTACATTCACCTAGTATCCCAGATGTTAACTACTCCTTTGCTCTTCTAAAAAGAAGAAAGCAATCAGTGTCGTGCATGCAAAGAAACTCCTGGTGAAGCAGTGGGCTCTTGTCTGTCACTGACCTAAGTTTGTTTATTTGTGGTTTTATCACTCCTAAATAGTAAAAGATATTGTGACATGTAACACTGCAAACTACTTTCAAGGCATTGTTAGAGCTGATGATTGGAGTAAGATTGTATTTCTGGTGCACTGAGCGCACAGACTCCCCTAAAAACGAGAGAGTCTGCCTCATTTGGACGTGATATCGGAGCCTTGAATCCTATTGAGAAGTTATGGACATCAGATGTTGTTGGCTCATGGTAATAAACAATACTCTTCCTCTACAGTGTGGACCAATGTAGAGCCTAGGTCGGTTCCAGTCTTCCCCTGGCACTCATTGGTCCCTTTCCTGGCACCTACCCAATCAGATGCTTCTTCTCAGCCGGGAGAGGGCCCGCACCCTGTCAACCATCCGCAAGCAGCCAGTCTCAAGTCAGGTACTGAGTACATTTATGCCTGACTGGATGTGTTATCACCAGTTTCACATTTGTCTTCAGATTTTTAAAGGTGTTTTATTTAGATTAATATCTTAGATTGTTTACTTTGTTTTGAGCGAGGGTGTCTTTGTTGTTCTTCCTCAGAGTGTCAGGGGGTGGCAGCGCTGTCACAGGAGCCCGCAGAGGCACCTCCCACCGTTGAGAGAGTTTCCCTGTCCCATCCTCCACCCTCGACTGATGAGCCACCTCCAGAGAAGGAGAAAGGAGAGGCAGAGAGGGAGAGGCCTGACAGCGAGACCGAGAGTGACGTCGATGACCCGTGAGTGCCGCAAATCTGTGTTTGTTTGTTTTTATAATGAACTTATTTTTAAAGCTGTGAGGTTATATAAACAACAAAAATACGCAGTGCACACATACTCTCATCGCTGTCGATGTACTGTATATTAAAGTGGTTATGTATTTTTCGGGTTCAGCTTTCACGGTGATTTTCTGTGTGATACTGTGTACCAACACTTACAGTGAGAGAGTGTGATATTTTTTGTATCCTTGCACTAATTTGGGCAGAAGAGCTCAATGCCAGAACAAAGCAGATGGGAATAAAAAGCATTCCATCTTTGGTCTCTTTCACTATATGAAAGGCAGTGGCCAGACTGTCAGCCATTGAAACAGATGAGCTGCTGAAACTGATAAAGTGTCTCACGAGAGATAAACTTCTTGAGCTCTTTGTCTTCATCTGATAGACTTGCCGGATAAGATTAAAAAATAAGGGTAAATAATACCAGTTATGGAGAAGAACATTTTTAAGACAGCAAAGGTCAAAAGCAAAGGCAGTGCTTAAGTCCAACAGCGCAGGCATGCAAAAGGCTGAGACGCTGCGACGTGCCGCCTGCTCACTTTTAGAGCTTTTGTTAACCAACTGGGCTGCTGAGATGCGGTACAGCATGGAGCTCGGAGGCGCCTCACCATCTGCGACATTGGTTCGGCGTCTGTTCTTTTTTTTTTTCTCTCTCTTTTTTGGTGCTGTGACCAAATCTGGCAAGAAAACACACTAATAATCTATTTCAAATGATATACATCATGTCGAGTAAGCCCGCATGTGCGCATTGTCTCCAGTGAAAAAACTGTGTTTAATAAAGATTAAAAAAACAGGTGGCTGTTTTTTGTCTTCTTTCAGTTTCCTCCCAGGTGTTGTACCGGAGCAGCCCCTCTCCACGTCACCTGTAAAGAGACGCACTCAGTCCCTCAGTGCGCTCCCCAAAGATGGAGATAAGAACAGCCCTGGAAAGGTAGTCTTTTCACTGCTCCTACCAGAACATCCAAACACCAAATGTTGTTTTACTAAAATGTGTAATATCGTGCACATTGTTTCAGAGGGAGAAGGACCACATCCGGCGACCAATGAATGCATTTATGATTTTCAGTAAGCGCCATCGAGCATTGGTGCATCAGCGTCACCCAAACCAGGACAACAGGACGGTCAGCAAAATTCTTGGGGAGTGGTGGTATGCTCTGGGACCTAAGGAGAAACAAAAGTACCATGATTTGGCCTTCCAGGTACATTGATACCATTTCAGCAAAAAGTGACTGTGACATGTAACTTCATGTTTCAGTGCTAACCTTTAGTGCATTTACTTATGCTTTCTTTCCCTGCGTCCTGTCTCGCCTTGTGTTCTCAGGTAAAGGAGGCCCACTTTAAGGCCCACCCAGACTGGAAGTGGTGCAACAAAGACAGGAAGAAGTCCAGCTCTGAAGGCCGCGGGGTGCCAGGAGGCAAAGACATCAGAGAGAGGAGCATGTCTGAGTCCACGGGTTGGTTTCACATTTCTTAATGATAATACACTTTTTTTATTTTTTTAACATCTATTATTTACAATGTTTTTATACTACACAGTCTTTACTAGTCCTCCTTTTACCTGCCAGAGCCCAATTCTGTGGAGCTAAAAGGTGTTGGACCTGGCTTGGGCGGCGTGTCTGACAGGAGTGTAGGTGAAGGTCATGTGAGCCAGCTCACTCGTCCCAGAGCTTTCTCTCAAAGTGCAGTGCACAGCCTGGAGCGAGGTGACAGTGGTAATACACAGGCCCTGGCAGAACTGGCACAGGTAAGACAGAAGCACATCTGATCCTTAGAAAGCTAATTTTTGCTGTGTTTGCAACCGCTCCCTATCACGGAAATAGTGCACTTATATACAGTTGTGTGTTCGACATTTTGTAGTTGTGTTCGAATTCTTAGTGGATAATTTAATTCACTGTATAGTGCGCTATAAAATACCCACAATGCACAGCAGATTTCAGTGTACATACCATATACCCTACATTATACTCCAGTATACCACACTGCAATGTGGTCTTATATGTCCGAAGGAGGAGAAGTAGTAGTTAGAAAGACAGTAAGGTTTGCTAATGTTAGTTAGCATGTTAGCTAATAGAAGTTGGCTGGCGAATTAACCAAAGACATCTTGATAAAGGACGGCTGCGAGTTTGCCTTTGCTTCTGTCTGTACTGAGAAGCAAAAGCTTTACTCAAAGTAGCAAAACATTTAGAGGACTTACATTCTGACAGCTTGAACCACCAGTAGCTAAATTAGCCATTAGCTCGTGAGTTTAAGAACTATTGCAGTTATTGTGGGTTATTACAGCTCGCGATCAGGACCAATCAGGACACAGGACCACAGCTGACAAAACAAATATCCACATCATTTGAATTTTGCTGGTTTATTTAGGATTTAACAATGAAAAAACTACCATGCAACATCAACACAACCCCCGTACATTTCAGTGCTGTACTCGTGTGCTCGGTTTGTTACATGATGCTGGGGGCTCTTGCTTGCGTCAAATGAATATCTGGCACATCTACTGATGCAATGATGTTTAG
>JAPZDX010000024.1:9900691-9911264 GCA_029783625.1 Naso annulatus | reverse complement strand
CCTTTTTCCAATCTTGACTGTAAAAATGCACAGTCATGTGTAATTGTAACTGCTCTTCGATTGTGATTTTTTTCAATGAATTGAATGAGCGTGAGCTGGTATTGTGTTTTAGGCCCAATGGCTGATTGCTACGTGGCTGAGGATTCACTCACTCACAACTGAAACTAGTTAATGTTTTCTTTGTTTGTTTGTTTGTTTGTTTTTTCTTTTACTATTTTAATGCCATGCTGCTGTGAAAAGTTTGATTTATTATCAAAGTACGCTACTTTTTGTTTTATTGATTTTTACAAACACAAGGAGAACATAAATAGGTTTGTTCAAAGTTTAAGCACTAACTAAGCATAAACTGCCCACTGTGAAAAAATTTAATGCTCATTTAAGCTTAAAGTTGTGTACTTGCATTATGAGGCTCAAATATGGGCTATTTTGTTGCTCCAGACAGAATTTTATTTGACTTTTTTCTGGAAAGGAAGGCAGGCAAAGTGGCTCTTTTCATAGTAAAGTTTGCTGACTCCGGCCTTTAAGTGAAAAGGCACCAGACCTTCACGTTTATGACAGATTTGGAACATTACTTTAAACTCCTTGAATGAAAAAACAAACACAAATGAATTGGAACAAAAAAATAGCACTCGACCAATATACTGGTTTGCCAATATTATTGGCTGATATTGGCCTATCACAGATATATTCGTATCACCGTTCATTTTCTTTGATGTGTGCTGATATTAAAACTTTTTTAAGATTGAAAAAAAAATGCTTGGACCAGCGATTTTAAATTGAGCAATTACATAGTTTGTCCAGCAGAGGGCCGTTCATTATTTAATAACTAATATGTGACGTGTTCACTGTTCAGTGCTCTTAAATCTAAAATTTCTCAGGTTATGTCTCAGTGTATGTACATATATTTTTTAATTAAAGTGAAATGGTTGCTGTTACTTACACTCTGATGATGTTAATTATTTGCCAAATTATTACTAAATTCAAAACAGGTGGCAATATTGTGCTAATGTATTACAATTATCAGCAGAAACTATAATTACCTTCCATACACTGTAATTTGTGCCCATTCTTTTTTGCTCCAGTACTAGTCCTTTGTGTAATTATACTGCATTGTGTTTTGTGTCCCAGATATTAAAATATATAGGCCTACAGCGTATGTTGACCTGTTGTTAATAAAGGTGCATCAACAGTTATGAATGTAAACATGTTGGTTAATCTGTAGTGGTTATGACTACAATAATCAACTGAAACCAACTGGTAAAATGATTAAAACACCTACATAAGATTGTAAGAAATAATAAAATCCAAACACTTCAGTTGGAATTGACATCTTTTTAATAAGCAGAAGTCAGTTAGTATTATAAGATTTCTTCTGCCTACACAGTTACACTATCCTGCATACATACATTCTAAGCTGTAGTGTCGGAACATTTTGTAAGCCAAAATCTTCATTCAAAATTTATCACATGACGATGCAAAACATTAAGACTTAAGGCCACGTTTATGAACAGAGACCAAGGACAGGGCCAGGTCATACGAGGGTGAAGTATTTATTTATGTGAGCTGAACCTGAGCTGCAGCCTTAAAGAAAGAAATGTTAGTCAAAACGTCAGGCAGCAAAGGCTCTGCCAGAGCCTATAAATGTTTCTACGGAACATGAGGAAAGACAAAGGAAGAAAAAGTTCATGGACACCCTGAGACTTCATTAAATCCTACTCGTCTTTTTGCAGACTCCTGTCTGAATGAAACATTTGAGCACCTCTGCGAGACAGTTGTGTGAAAGAGACTTTCCTCGCCCTCGTTAAACAGCCATGAAAATATTCACCCATGTTTGAGATGCATGCTTGAGCTCATTCAGCCTAATGAGACATTAATTCAATGTGATGCTAGAATATCTTGAAACTAAATTGAGACCATGTCAAAAAAAAAACTAGTGTCACCATTGCTAAAAAACAGTACCAGAATGTTCCATGTACCAGCCCGTCTCTGTTCACACATCTGATCTAATCAAACTGTGGAAATGTAAGATTTCATCAGTTGGGGTCAAAAACTTCCATTGACATATGCAACAACTTTCCGATAATAACTGTTCTAAATTCATCGTTCTCTAAATAGTCGCTTCCAGAGTTCACTGATCCACCCAACTCCACTGCAGAGCACAAGAGCTTCATTTCATTAATCCCCTTCATGAAAAATGTTTCATTCAAAGCACGACTCAAAGCTCAAGTAGCCTAAATCTTATGACTCACACCTGATAAGTGGGTTTATAATGCTTTGCACATTCAAACGTCCACACCAGTGTAAGTGCTGCTTTACATTCAGCACATATCTTGTAATGGAAACGGTAGATTTGTACATCAATGAAAAAAACATCAAGACTGGTACATATGACGAAGAAAAAAAGCACTCCTCCAAGAAATAAAAAGACTGACTCATCCTCAGTGAAAAGTGCCATTGATAAAACTATGCAAAATTTAATTGTCAACACAATTAACAGCTTCTAATGGTCCCTCCTTAGCATTTTTGTCTAATTTTTAACTGATGAAACTCAAAATAGATTGTTTCATTATATATTTGTTTTTACCCAATTATCCTCTCATTTTCATCAGTTATAAATGTTTTTTTATGCACAATGTGACAAAAATTGGACATTAACCACATCAGATTGACCATATAAAAGGAAGATTATCCAGATGAAAAATATTTTATTACAGAACATATCAAGAAATCTTACAGTGTTCTTTTAAATATGAGGAATTAAACTCATAAGCCTGAATTCCAGCCTCATAATATCCAAGAAATCCTCCTAATGACGATAACAAGGCTGAGGCTGCTATGTGTTTCGCTCTGTGAGGCTGTTTGCAGGTACAGTGGTGCTTTGGATTTCATGCTAATATGAACATGCTAACCTGCTTGCAATTACAAAGCCAACATGCTAATGCTTGGCATGTGTTATGTTTAACAAGATCACCGTCTTATTTTAAACTGTGTTAGCATTTGATAGGATTAGCACCAAGCACAAAGCATCGATGAGAGTGACACTGATGGGAAAAACTTTAGTTTTGCTCTGAAGTAACCATAAACTCCTAAAAGCATTAGATAAATGACCAAATGTCAGTGCAGCAGGAAAAAATCAGGGCATCAACAATGTTATGAGGATTCAACTTCTGGGAACCTTGAATGTCTGCACAACATTTTATGGCATTCCATACAACAACTTAGAAAGAGTGACTGCAATTTGGGAAAGTCGATCTGTTTGCATTTTTTGTCGGTTTCAAGAGGTCACTAAATAGGGAGACATAGAATCACTTTGAGAAGAAACAGAAAATGAAAATGCTAGAGCTGTCATGGTAACAACTGGATCAGAGGGAACAGATCAGAAGAGGGTGGAGGGGTTTCATCGATGGCCCCATCATGGAACGTATTGGCCTTCAAAGGAGAAAAGAAGGGGGTATAAATAAAATTTCCTTTCAATAACCCCATCCGAAACTGATATTTAATTTTGACCAAAACATCCATAAAATTCAGAAATGAAATTCCTTCCAAATACATCCCATTAGCAATATAATCACCAAGGTATAACAGATTTTTAGAGTGTATATTCTAATCAACCTATTACCACTGGAGTACAGCAGCAGCTGCACTCACAAACCTTAATATACAGGTGTTAAAAAAACAACACAAGCGATGAAGAAAATAAAGAAGATGATGATCATGTGGGGACGCTGAGCAATCAACAGCACCTGCATAACAAGATGGCGCCCCTTTTCCTAGGATCTGCAGGCTCTTCAAAATAAAATTATGCTTGCTAAGTCTTCATTGTGGGTGACATGGTATATCAAGGTTAAATAATGTTATTTTGCAGCGTGTAGTTTATATCTTTGCTGACTCTTGTATATAGTAGGCCTAAACTGTAGCTGGTCGAGGTGGAACTAATTCACTGCAATAACAATGCAGGCTATCATATCTTAATGACAGACTACTGTATGTGTTGTACCTTTATCTGCGAAGTACTAACTGTAAATATCCAATGAATGTAGTGGAGCCAAAAGTACTATATTTTCCTATGACATGCACTTGAGTGTATCTACGGCGTAACAAAAACTTTAAATATACAAGTCAAGTAAACGTATTTCAAAACCGCGCTGTCACTGACCCTTCTGCTTCAACACTGGCGCGCTTCCGGACAACAAACTCCCTCCGTGTTATGTGTAGTCGAACACAATTGGATCATGAAGTGACTCTTACAGCCAATCAGAACGAGCGTTTTAACCCAGAGAAAAAACAGAAGTTGTTGTCCTATTTCCTCGACTGGTAATGGACATTGTCTGAGAACGGTGAGTTAAATCAAATTACTTTTACTTATTTCAAGCAAATGTTACTTTTTGGCTGCGTATGGTACACGAATATGTATGTATGGAGGATTTCAACGGGGGGAGACAGCTAATGTTAACTTAAGTCTGTCGCCGCCATTATACCACCGAAGAAGCATATCCCGCCCTCCTTCTTCGGTCTTTTCTTCTTCTTCTCCTTGTACAAGAAAGTAAGCAACACTGGTCCAAGTGGTATGAGGGGTTTAGTCACCAGTTAATTTGGTTTCGACGCCCGCTACGAAGGGACGATCTGACTGTTGTTCTATTAGCTCCCGAGCTAGCAAGAAAGCTAACGTTAACTGCCACGCCGGTGGCACGTTAACGTTAGCCATGTTGCTAGAAAGATGGCCATCGTTGCATGTTAGCAACACGGTACATGACAGGGATAAGGTTAATACGGTTTGCTAGCTGGCTAGCTGGCTGCTAACCGTTAGCTGTAATCAGCACTAGAGCTGTCATTCAAGCTAGCCCGGCGAGGATGTAACGTTAGTTTAACGCTGAGTCTCGGTTTACCAGCTACAAAATGAAGTACGTGTAACGTAAATAGATTTGTGTTTGCCCTCCCTGTCCGCCCGTGTGTCAGCATGGGACTAACATTGCCCCTGCCGAAGACATTGTTCGGTATTGGCTGGATTAGGTCAACCTCCACAATGAATGTCATGGAAAAAAAATTCAGGACGTTTAGAAAAATGTTTACGTCACCTAGCTCACAAATAAACATTTTGCCAAAAGGGTAATTATTCTGGTGCTTGCTAGTAAAAGTAAATTCAATACATCATTTAGCGTTACTGCCAGAGGTGTAGCATTGTGCGCATACCCAGTAGTTAGTATCTGACCACTTGTCAGATACTAACTACTGGGTATGCAGTCCAGTTTTCTTTCTGCTGATAAGAGGGACGCAGACAGGCCCAGACCTCAGTGTTCCCAACAGGGGGCAGTGGGGTAACGTTATAAGTGTACAATTATTGGCTGTATGTTCAATTATCCATCTTAGACCAAAATCGGCAATGTATTGATCTCACTAACAAATGTTGCCTCTGTAGCGAGTGCCTGACAAAGCTAATTGCTTAGCCACAGACCTCTTATTGTCCAAAATCTTTTAAAAACACATAAGTGAGCCACACCTTTTCAGTGAGCCATTTGTTGCTTCATTTAAACACTAAAACTTACATTGCTCACTAGGTCAAGGTGCCTTTTTAGAAAATGAATTTATGTGTTTGTGAGCCATTATCGGAAATTTACCTCTTTAGTCGGTACCATTGTGCTTGGGGCTAAGACAAGTATCATTGACAGACTGACATAGTTGGAAAGCAGTGAAAGACACTGACACAGCACTGCTGGTTTTAGTCAAAAATATTGATTATGGCCAGCCCTATCCTTTTCATGAACTGCCTTATCTATCAGTTAAAATTGTCCACTAGAAGGTGTATCACATTGATGTCTTTAAAATGTATTGATGTGTTTTGCAGCATGTTTTTCTTCCTTTTTTTTCCCTGTTGAAGTAGAGCTTGGCTGGTGCAATGTGAGGTCTGATTGGTATCCACTGAGTGGGAAGATGTTTTGATTATAGTTGCTTTCAAAAGCAGCGTGAGCTAGACTGCACCTCCAGTGGGTCCAATTACAGCACATATCTAATTGATGTTGTAACTAAACATCGACTTGGCCCACAAAATAGCAGCCAGCGAGAAAACCTTGGCAAGGTCTCTACCTGAGCAGCAACCTGCATGGTCAAAATAACAATTAGCTCAGGCTCAGCGTATGGTGAGTCATCTTGGCAACCCCGGAGTTAGCCTCCTGGCACTTGAGTCCAAGCTGTTGTCTTGATAATATATGCAGCCACGTTGTTTCATCAGGAGAGGGCATTGTTCACAGCCTAACTTCAAATGTAATGCACTGGTGGGTAGGAATCTGTATGAGGCTCACGTTTTGATATTACTTTCATATTCTAAGCATGTTGAGTGTCGTGAACTGTTTCACCTTTATCTAAATCAGTTTTGCATTGCTGCTTCTCTTATGAAATGTTTCTGATTTCTGCTCCCCTGGCAGCCATGGAGAGTTCGTCAGTGTACATGTGCTTCCCCTGCTACCAGGAGTTTAACACTCTGGAAGAGGTACTCGAGCACCAGTTGACATGCACTGCTGAGGATGAAAAGCCAAACACATCTGAAACCACCCCTGTCACTGTTCCAGTGCTTCAGACTCAGGTAAATAATGGCACACAGTCAACAGTTTCATGTAGTTTTAATTGGATGTTTTGAGTGCAGGACCTTGATTTATCTGGTAACAGAACCGAGAAACATAAGTATTGTGATGATGTGGCCTAACATGACCAGCAGTGTGATTGCATTAAAGCTTTTAAATTCTGAAGTAGATCTTAAGATGGTATTGCATTCACAATTATAACTTGTGTCATAAATTTACAATGCTTTATCATTCGTCAAAGTAAAAGTTACCTTGATCTCTAGAGATTGAGTTGTTTTTGAAGATTTACTCACTTATTTTAAAGCTTTGCTGTGTGTATCTGATTTAGGTGATAACAGATATAATATTTTTATCCAGTCCACACTCTTTGATACAAATAGGGTGGATAAAATAATAGAAACAAGTGTCAGTATAATGATAAACATTCAACAGCATCATAAACTGCTGCTTTCAAAATAATCTGTTGAATTCAGTCCTTGAACAAGGTATTAACTAAACCATAACATTGTAATACCCATTAAGATTGGTCTCATTTCTAGACTGCAATGTTAGACTTAAATTAATTTTATCTAGGTGTAGCTATAACTACCAACTTGGTGTATATGCCATAGAAGATTGATTTTGGTTGTAATTGTTACCTTGACATGGCTCCTTTTTAGGGCTGCACAATTAATAGAAATTTAATCAAAATCGCAATACGGACTACTGCAATTTTAAATTGCAGGTGGGCGCAGTATTTGTTCAAGGAGAAGTATGTGTTTGAAAATGCAGTTTACTTCAAATATTGTGGTGGTGTAGAGTTGTCTGCAGGCCTACACATTATATTCTACATACTAAAGAAAACATCATTGTTTGGTACGAATCACTGCAAATACCACACTATATTCATTTGGTTTTTTTTTTTCCAATGAAAATGAGACTAATGGTGTAAAAATGAATATTCCCTTATTATCACAAATCACACCACAATTGCAATTTCAGTTTTAGTAATTACAATTAGATATTTTTCAAAATCACAGCCCCAAGTAATCAGAAACCTAGCCAAAAGAGCCGCATTAAAACATTAATCAGCGTTGTTTGAACAATAATACAGCAGCATTAGCAGAATGGCTGGGCAAAAAAATGTATTCATCAATGCATTGCAATATATTTTTTTCCCAAATTCAACATCCAATCAGAAAATCCTGTGATCAGTTATTTCCGTTGTCTGATGATCCCACTGATCTTGTCAACTTCTACAACAACAACAACCTCCCCTCCCATCTTGATCAGCTGGCTCCTATTAATACCAAAACAGTCTTTCTCTTAAACTCAGCCCCTATGGTACGCCCCTGAACTCCACCAAATGAAATACCATAAAAGTCACCTTGAAAGACTCCAAGAAAACTGGTTTAACAGTCCACCTCTAAGCTTTCAAAGACCACCTGCAACAGTACAAGAATGCTCACAACACAGCCTGGAACACCGACTACTACACACTTCACTACACACCTCATACACACCGGCTCCAACAACCCCAAGATTGTCTTCTCTACAATAAAGAAACTTCTCAACCCCACCGGCAACACCTCCACATCCTTCACAGTAGATAAATGCAACAGTTTCCTCTTATTTTTCCAGACAAAAATCTACACAATCTGTAGCGACCTATCCACTTCCCCCATCCCCTCAACCCACCCACCTGCCTAGTCCCCCACTACCACTCAGCCTCTGTCTCATTTTTTTCTGCTGTACCCACTGAACATGCCCAAATTCACAGCAGGAATGAAAAGTTCCACCTGTGCTCTTGATCCCATCCCATTAACCCTCATCAAGACCTGTCTTCCGTCTATCTCCCCAACCATGAATTCCTCCCTCAGCTCTGTCTCAGTCCCTCAACCCCTGAAACTTGCTGCTGGTACTTGCTGACAGTATGACCAAGTTCTAGCCCATCTCCAGTCTCCCCTTTTGTCTGAAATTCTGGAATGCGTTGTCGCTGCTCAGGTCAAAACCCATCTCACCTCCAACAACCTGTTCAAAACATTTTCACTCACAACACAACAAAGAAACAGTCCTCCTCAAAGTCACCAACGACGTCCTCCTCTCCTCAGACTCTGGCCACCTCACTATCCTCATCATGTTCGACCTCACTGCAGCCTTTGGCACCATCAACCAATCCATTCCCCTGTTCCTTCTGAAATCTCATCTTAACATCAGCAGCACTGCCCTCTCCTGATTCAGGTCATATCTCACCACCAGACAACAATTCCGTAGTATCAGTAACAGCACCTCCTACATCGCTCATCTGTCCCAAGGCAATCCCCAGAATTCGGTGCTTGGACCTCTTATGTTCATCCTCTACATCACCCCCTTTGGTAACATCATGTGCAAACATGGCCTCCATTTCCACTGTTATGCTGCCGACATCCAGATATACATCTCCACAAAATCCATCACCACATTAACCCGCTCTACACTGACAAACTGCCTTGCTGAGATTAGATCTTGGATGCCACCCACAACCTCTGCCTCATCATCTGTAACTCCACCTTGCTTCTATGTCCGCACATCTGCAACCTTGGAGTCATTTTCGACAGCAACCTCAGCTTTGAACAACACGTCAATCATATCACCAGAATTGCCTTCTTCCACCCCAAAAACATTGCTCATCTTCGCTCTTCACTCTCTTTCTCTTCTGCCGAAATTCTCACTATCAATAAACTTCAGTACATTTTAGAACTTCACTGCCTGTCTCCTCACCCACTCCTGCGATCCCATCACCCCTCTCCTCCAGAACCTTTATCTGCTCCCTGTTCCCCAACACATCCAGTTTAAAGTGCTTCTCCTCACCTACAATGCCCTCCATAATTGGGTCCCTTCCTACTTCACTTACCTGCTCAACCACCACACTCTCTCCCACAGCTTCAGCTCCTCTAATGCAAAACCTCCTCTCTCCACCACTCAGGACCAAGCACCAAATGCGGGGCAACAGAGCTTTTTCAGTTGCTGCCCCTTACCTCTGAAACCAAACACATGTCTGCCCAAACACATCCAGGACTGTTCTGACCTAAACTCATTCAAATCACTCACGAAAACCCACCTTTTCTGATCTACTTTTAGTCTCTGATGATGTTTTTTCATAATTGTTCTTAATGTGTAATGTTCCTTTTGTTTTTAATGTATTATATCTTTTTAATATAATCATGTAAAGTGTCTTTGAGTATCTTGAAAAGTGCTATACAAATAAAAAAGATTATTATTATTATTATTATTATTATTATTATTATATGAGGAACCAAAAATAATTTAAAATAAGTTTAAAAGCAATAAGTATCATTATAAGGAATCACATGTCTGTGTATAATTTATAAACCATACACACAAATAAGTAATGTTCAGAGGATGTGGTAATATTTTTTATTTGCACAGGAATATGAAGATTAACATATATTATAGTGGTTAACTTATCTTAGCCAAATATCAATGTCACAAAATAGTTGCACTAGTAATCCTCACCAGTAACTGTCAGACTTTCAACTTTTCCCCTGATAAACTGACGCTGACTGTGAAGTGAGGCCCATTATTCAACAGTTTTTCTTAATGCTTAAGTGTTACCTGGAACTGTTTTCTTTCTAGCGTAATGGCAAAATAACACATTAGCAAGTTGTTTATCAGAGCAATGAGTCACTAGTGAGGCAAACTGGTGTAACAAGCCAAATGTGGCCGAGCCAAAAGTGGATCAATTATAGAGTGATGGCCTTTTAGCTCAGGTTTTTATTTCAGAATGTGTGACTGTGCATGCTTTTATATTTTGAATAATGATCTCGCACATATCCTACATGTCTGAGTTGTTGATTGAGCTCTGTTTTGAGTGTTAAGTTTTTTTGAAGTCAGAACATAAAAGCCTGCTTAATGGAGAGGTTGTTTTTGGTCCTGAGGAAGGTCCTGGCCACTAAAACATCGGCACCTTTTAATAAATCAATGCAGAGGTGATATGTGTGTGTGGGAATTGACATTTT
>JAPZDX010000024.1:9636288-9650969 GCA_029783625.1 Naso annulatus | reverse complement strand
GGTCAATTCAGTGGGAATTGGTCTATTATTTTTATGTCCGCAATTACGAGGACAGAGCAGTAACTACGACTCCAGCCAAGATAACAAAGATATATTTAGTAGTAAATAATATTGACTGTACCTTTGTTTAAAGCTGGAATCAATACTTCTTAAAGCGTGTCCATTTTTCATTTAGCCGCGTCATGTCTGTGCGGAGGAGGGGCAGAGAGATGAATGGGTGGATTCTCTAATTCCCCCTGTTGCAGTTATCATAATTGTTGAACAACCACGGTTTTTAAAGATCGAGCTGGAGGAGAGGCAGGCCACACAAAGAAAGTTAATAGATTTGGAAAATTGAGATAGATTGCACAGCAGCCGATTTTGGAATGTTCTATCGGCGTGGCAGGCAGATGGACAAATATGATCCGAGGATGAGGAGGGTAGGGGGGGGTTGCTGCTGCAGCACACAAACACAGGGCGGCAGAGAATGCATCCTGACAAATAAAGGTGTTGCTGTTTATCCTTTCCATGGAGTGCGTGTGTGTATCTCATCGTCTGGTGGGTGATAGCAGGATGCATCACAGTTTGAGGCCTACATCAGCCTTAGAGCAAATGAGTCGGCCGGTGAATTCTCCCTGAAAGGCCGCAGTGAAGCAGCAGTAGTTCCTCTCTTGAGGCACCAGGGGGAAATGGATAGCTGTGGAAAGGATGCTTCAGGGAATAGACAAGCTTAGGAAATGTCTCTCCCTCAGAAGTTCAGGCAATTTGTTAGAACTATGATGTGGAATAAGCCTGTGGTCAGTAGCCTATTGCATATAGAAAACATTTTTCATGACCCATTGTAAAGCAACATCATACCTCCTCCTCCATCATAAACAGTGTTGTTCCAGATGATAGTGCTCCCTGTCTAAGACCTCTGACCCTGTCATTTGTCTGCTGACGATGGCTTTTAGAACCACCTAAAGGGTATTTTACAGCAGTGATTTACCCAGAGGGGCCTACATTTGTTTCATCCGTTCTGATACTGGTCATTGTTTCCACATTTGATGCATTCACAGGCTTTTCTCTGCTCCCCAGAAATCTTTCCCATATCCAATTTTCACCTTTCCTGCGTCCAATTTTCTCTAATATTCAGATGATTATGGTATGATGCTTTCCTTTCTTCTTTCCAGCATTCCACTGTTTTCCTCTCTGCAGCTATTTTTCCCCCTATTCTCCTTCTCTCTCCTCCTTAGATTCTGACATATATAGCTACATGATATAAATGTTTACAGGGACATTATGTTTAATCAGCTCAGATATAGATACACTGCGATGGCTGAGAGCCTACTGCAAATCATCCACAAATAAAACATAAAGCCCTACATTTATTTAGCCTTCCCTATCCCAAAACCAAATGACAAAAAACATTTTCAATCTGCCCCCTTTTACAGGCACTTTGTTCTGTTTTAGGTTGCAGCCTGAGAATTGAATTACCCCATATTGAATCTTATAAAAGTCCAGTTGAGAGGATTTTCTTTTGGTGATGTAATTTGAGCTATCCAATTTTCCTTGTATTTACTGTCTATATTTTGTCAATTTGGCAGAGGAACACATTGTGTGCGTTGGCGCTTGGTGTCACTGGTGTCGTCACGCTACGGTGGTTTTGGTGTTGGCTGGCCTCGGAGGTCAGTGTGTGGGAAGAGATGGTGGCTCTGCAGGGCTTTGCAGCGGCTCTTGGCCTGTCCCTTTGGGCTCCGGCAGGCCCACATCCACTCCTCTTATTCATGAAGGGGTCAACACACGGGTCAAAACACACCGTTTGACTCCCCGCAACACACTGGTGTGTGTGGGTGTAGATGAAACTGGGTATTTTGTGGGCCTTTGGTAAGCTGCAGCTGGTAGCGGCTCTTACATTCTCTCCCTCTCAAGTCCAAATGTGCCTAAAAGCATGGCTCACACAAAGGAAGGAGAGAGAAAACACCATTAAATTGTGTTGCATTGAGTGCTGAGAGTGGGCTGCCGAGTTACACACAAAGGGATGGAAAGACGGTGTTTATTCCCTATTAGTATCACCACATTGACAGGTTGGTCAAGAGGCAAGGAAGATTTCTCTCTCCCTCAACCACCTCTAATGCTAGCACCAAGAAACTATGCTGGTCAAGACTAATGTTTTCTTCACCAAGCCTGCTGCTATGGTTGTGACTTCTGGAGTGGATCTCTTGACCACGGTCTCCCTCCTCCTCTCATCCCACTGTAACCTCTTGCTCTCTCTGTCTCTTTAGTGGAGGGATAGAGATGTGGAGGGCGAGAGAGACTGACAGTGTGCGCTCCCCTGCTCAGTAAATATGAACTGCACCCAGCAGACAGACTCATTCATCACAGGGGAAAGAGGGGGGAAAGGGAGTGGAGAGGCAGAGCGGAGGGATATAGAAAGGACTAAGAGAAATGTCCAAAAGACAGAGAGAGGGAGGGAGGAAGATGAGGAAGGAGAGAGGTGGGAGGAAAAGGAAGCGAGATGGAAAGAGGATGAAAGAAAGGAAAGTGTTTTGGGTGAAAGGAGTGGGAGAAAAAGATAACAGGCTGAAAAGGGGAAGAGAGTCCTGGATGATTGAAGGATAGATAAAGCATTGCAGATGTGCATGAGGAGGAGAAACCTCAAGCATGGGAGAACTGATGAAATATCAGAGGGCATTTTATATCTCATCACCAAGAGATCTTGGCTTGTGATCGCTGCCTTTAAGCTGCTTATTATAGGAGTCTGCATTAGTTTTGCTGGCCTACAGTCTGGACGCTCATGTCTTACACAGACTTGTTGCTTTTAGTACTTCGACGCTGAATATGTGCTTGGATCTGGAGGTCATGTTACGTTACCGCAAACTAATTTTTCACGCATTTTTGACTTCAGGCTTGTTAAACATGAAATGAGAAAATGTAGAGGTAATAGTTCTAAACGTATTATTTAATGCTCTGTTATCACATGCTCTGTATAAAGTTGGCAAAGGTATACAGTTTGTTTTTTGTCAACAAATTCCATGGAAGACTAAAACTAACAGTGTTATTCTGACTCAACACTTCCCAGCTAAAAGCAGCCAAATGATAAAGGGGTAACTGTTCAGGACTATTTTCACCAGAGAATTTGCTGTTCTAGTGAGTATTCCACCAAGTTGGCATATGTGGGATGAACTCAGTTATTTCAGGTTAATAATAGCTTATTTACATGAATAGTCTTATGCTACGAATGCAGTGGAGTTCTGTGACACAGGGGACCAAACTATGGGCTTTGGTTACACAGACAACAGCTGTTAGTAGGAAAAAGACTCATTGTCGGTTTCTCTCTTTTTTTATGTGAAAATTAAAAAATAATATATCAGCAAACTTATCACTTTATTTATTTACTTTATTTATTTATGTTACTGTAAATGAAACAGTTAATTGTAACTACTAGTTTCTGCCGAATGCACCAGATTTCGTCATTACAAAGAAAAAGGCAAACATCATCCCTGGGATAAAATAAATCAGTAATAATTTATCTGATTTGCACCGAAGGCGTACTGAGTTTTTAGAATGGGGCAGGCCAGTTTAAAGTGTGTTTGCAGGATTTGAAAATTTCTTATTTGGCGCTTGCCTGTGGTTTTGTCAAAACTGGTGCTGCTGCCGACAGCAATGCACAAGATGTATTTGATTACTGAGAAGCGTACAGTAGTTAGTCTGTATTGATTATTTGCTCACCCCCAGTGGCAAACAAATCAATTCAGCTTTCTCTAGTCTTAGTCAAAGAGATTGGTCAAAATTAGCGATTTATTTTGCCTGAGCTATTACATTTAATATTCATTAAAGAGCGTTAGTTCAGTTCTCAGATACATGCTCGAACACTAATCCCTGCTAGAGTTAAGTTTCCCTCTGTCGAGTACTTTGTAATTATTATTTTTAGAAGTGCCTTTGACATGCCATCACTTACAACTGTTTTTTTAAATTTACCTTTGTAAAGTATGAGGTTTCATTGCTCCCTGTGCCCGCATCAAATGCAAGGACACAAAAACAACAAAATATTTCATGAAAATCCCAGAATCCAATGCCCTTTCCGGTCCATGTCCTCAATTTCCAACAACTTCCCTCTCTTCACTCACACCAAAACCACCTCCTCTCCATCTTTTTCCACTCTGCAGAAAGACAGGAGCGAGGGAAGATGATGTGTGACAGATGCCATATTTCGACTTTCTGTCAGAGAGATTAATATTGACACAGTGTGTTTCTTACCAGGGGCTTCTGGACTGTGTGTGTTGGACTTTGATTTCATTATCCTCTGCTCAGCCACTTTTTTCTTAAGAATCAGACAATAACAGATGTGGCGACTGAAATAGAGACACTGATATTGGAGGGGCTGAGTGAGCAAGTCATATTGCCGGGTGGGTCGGCCATCAGTCCTGTTTGCTGTGGAAGTGTAAACCCCCCAAGGATACCCAGAGCACAGAGACCCTTCAATTTTATCAACCCCTTGAGTTCATGTAGCATGAACTGTAAGCTACTGTATGGTGTCGTCGTTGGCTGCTTCACATATCTGTATGGAAAGAATGTTTTACTTTTACTTCTACAACGTGGGTAGTTGTACTTTCATATCAATTAATTGTCATTTCCAACTCTAATTTACTACTCCATTTACTTGACTGATGTCGTTACTTAGTATTTTGCACATTAAGACTTTAAAAACCTATTGCGCATATGAAATATGATGCATTGTTCAACATTAAACGTATAGCCCATCTGATACTTGATTTTTTTAAGGTCGATATTGACATCTTAAGATTAAAATAAACAAAAGCAAGATGCTCCGCTTCTGAAACACTCCTGGTGTGACTCAAAGTCGAGTGGAGGACGGAACAAAACAGTGGTGCACACGCGACATTCTCGAGAGAGACACGGTTTACTCCAGGCTTCAACATTTGAAAATCTGATAACAACATATCTGCCAGTAGTCTATTTGTTATCATAATGAGCATTTGTGATAAGAATCCATTGAAATAGTCTAATTTAAGCATTGCAAACAAGATATTGAGTATGCAGGACATCAACACAGTTAAAAGATCAGTTCTTTAAAAAAGGCTCATATACAAAAATAAGACATAATTGTACTGTTGCACAAGTTTGGCATTATTAGTTTTATAAGATTCTCTGATCATCTCAGTTTCTTGTGGGAAAGTAAACCTTTTAATCTACAAATTTAACTTTTATTGTCCTCCTTATTGCAATTAATGGAGGTATTACCAGTGTCAACTGTTGTGTTGGTATCCATGTACAGTACAACAAACTGATCACTTTATATATATATATAAGTCTTTATACATATTCCAGTCATATGAAATAGCACTGACTGAGCTCTGGTATGTTCTGCCAGCATAATGAACACTCTTAGTTTTATACTTTAAAGGAATAGTTGAGGTCATTTTAAGGGGTTTGTCTGAGGTATTTATTCATAATCTGTTTTTTATTTACAGTCATTGGCAGTTGGCATGCCCCAGATTTAGAGGAAGCAGCAGAATACCAGTGTCAGAGGCTAAGCGATAAGCTGTTTTGGAAGAGGACAGCAACAAAACATACTTTAGTCAACCAAAAATAGGCCTACCTTAAAAGATCTGTCAGCTTAAGTTTAAGCCAAAATTTTAAATATTTCCACTGTTTAATTTTGCATTAGACAGTTCTTTCTGATAGGGAACAGAATGTGAATATTGTTCTTGTAAGTTACCGGACTCCTTCTACAAAAAGTCATTTTACCTTATTTTACCTATGCACTGTAGTACGGTTGCTGATCCAATGCTGCCTCAATCTGTCGCTTTTTTACGTGATTGTCAAGTCACACAATAACACAAAGTAGGCTTTAGAGGCAGTAGTAGACTCAAAGAAGTCTGGCAGTTTTGAATGAAGAGAACATAGATGGATATATCAGCTTCAGTTTCTAGTCTGATGGCTCAAATATGTTTTGCTGCTGTTCTTATTCACAACAGTCATTTGCTGAGCATCCTAGAGTGGTAGTCCTGCTTCTCCAAATTTGGGGCTTGCTGATGACCATCTACTGTAAGTGATGTACTAACTATGGAAAAGTACAATTCCACCTCAAAATATCTTTGTGTTGAGAGTATCTCAACTAGTATTTTGGTCATTGGACTACTGTGATATACTTTGGTTTAAATCAAGACTTTTTGTTTGTGTCTTAAAGGTTGCATTATACTGTTTTCTCGATGTATAGACTAAGTGACAGTTATAGCCTATATCTTCAAATATCCTAAGGTTGCCAATGATTTCCATGTTTTGATATATTGAGGGCGAGCATCTGCCCATCTCTCGATTTAGATTTTTTTAAAATGCTTATATCATGCGGAATTTTGAATTGGAGAGGAAACTCATTGTGCAAGGTGCACATCATGTTGTATGACCCTAACTTCCTTCCTTCCTTCCTTCCTTTGTCTTTACACGCACTGTAGGGCTATAGATGGAGTCATAGATTTGGCAGGGTTTAATTAAATCAGATTGATTAAATTTAATTCCTTTGTTGATTTGAGCGATCTAAAAGTGGTTTCATGTCTGTGGGCCAAAGATCACCGGTCTTCATCTCTAACTTGTAAGCCTCTGAGAACTTTCTGACTCTTATCGAAACATTTCTGAGCTTGATACAAGAGATGGATCCTACAGCTTCCTGATTTTGTAATTTCAAAGCGCAGGGGCTTGCTGTGGGAGAATAAAATCAATAGGCCTCTCCGGAGAGGAGTAGGTATAGCTTGTAGTCCTATGATATGAGAGAGGACCGTAACAGGAAACACATAGGATGGAGAGGGAAATGGGGAGGAGCAAAGCAGCTTCAGCGCATAAACAAATAGAAGGCAAAGCAGGAGAGATAATGCAAGAAGGAGACAAGAGACCGACGGGGGAAACAGTTGTCGCCAGAGACTTTTATTGACTTTCCCCCCCTCCTCTTTCCACGTGACTACCAGATAAATTCACACAGAGAGAGAGAGAGAGAGAGAGAGGTAGTGAGGGGAGAGAGAGAAATGAGAAAATAAATTACTCTGGAAAGATATGACGATAGGCTACACGCGGCTTTAAATCTAAAAGGGAATTCGCGACACATTCGACCAATTTGTCACTGTGCTTTTTGCCTCTTTTCATTTCTTTTTTGGTACTTTTCCCCCCTATTATTTTTTACCCCCTCAATACCCCGATGCCCCTAATTTACCCCACTTTTCCAATGCAGGCCTGTCCAATTCTTCTTCACTTCATGTTTTCCAAATTTATTCTTCAGTATCTACACATTGTGACGCCATTGTAAGGATATAAAATCTTTCTTTCTCTCTCTCTTTTTCTGTCTGTCTTTCTGTCTTTCTTTCTTAATAAATAACCTACTAGTCATAAAAGGTGTTTCCCTCATGTCCAAGTCTTTATGTGTCTGTTTGTAATTTATGACAAATCCATAAATCCATCCACCTGAGCTCCTCTTTCAATAGGTTTCCCTTCATCTGTAACTACAATCAAATTTGTGCCTCCCCCTCCTCCGCCCCCTCCTGTGCAAACATGGGTCTATCAAAATCTGAGAAAAAAGAGGAAATGAGATGCATCGCAAGAAAAGAATGAGCCGGCCCATGGTAAAGGATGTCTGGAAAAGAGGTGGAAGAATGGAATAGAAAAGAGAAAAGAAAGAAAACGCAGACTTAAAGTATACCCCCCTCTCTTTTATTTAATTTAGACGCCAGGCGAAAATCGATCCTGCCATTCGATACGCAATCCGAATCAAGGCGAATTAAGCGGGCGGAAATTAACTCTGAAAATATTTTTGATGGAGTGGCTTGTAGTCTCTCGGCCAAATGGACTGCAAAGTGGAACAAATGACAGGGGCCTAGTGGTGGAGACAGCGCCGCTCCATCTTCCATTAGGCCGTAATGGGATAGGTCCAGCCCCCTAGCTCGACTCGGCTGCATTAATCAAAACAGCCGCTATATGAAGATTTATGGTTCTCCACTCCAGCGAAGCCGGAGCCGGAGCCAGTTCTCGGTGTGTATGTTTGAAGGAGGGGGTCGGGAGAGTACCCCCCTCCACCTCCCCTCCCCTCTCCCTTTCCATCCTATAGACTTTGCCCCTACCTGTAGGCCTATACACAACATGCGTGTCGCGCCTTTAAGCACACACACACACACATGTGCACCTTTAATCCAGAGACTGTGTAATCGCATCTTGTCATTTTTTGTCAACAGGCGAGTGAAGCCCTGACTCTTTGTTGACTAGGTAATATACTTGTAATAGCCGGTCTATATGCATATGAGCATATACTTAATCAAACATTATGTGAAGTGATGTGGTGGGAAATAAATAAGGCAGTAGATGACCTTCAGATGACATAAGACAAACCGTAAACAAAAATTCAAAAACACATAAACCTTTATTCCTTTCAAAGATCTATATTTTGCACCATACAATTACGTTTTTATTTGTTCGCCTCAAAGATTTAATCACAATATCAAAATGATGTGCCAACTCTGTGAGTTTGCCCTCCACACAAACCCTGATTTTTTTTTTTCTTCTGATTTGTTGTTTTGTAGTTTTTCAGTGTTTTGGGAGCAACTTCTCATCTGAGTTTCCAAGCTGTATGGTTTGCCTGTTGTCACCTCTCAGCCATCCAACATAACAACCAGCAGACAAACAAAATGGGCATCCTCTGGCGTTCAGCAGTGAGACTTTAGATTACAGCCTGTTTTGCTGCAGCTCCTCTCTCCATGGCAGCCTATTAGGAGTGTATAGGCCGGTGAGCAGGCCACTGCTGTGACGAGCCAAAGGGACAGACAGGGGGAGACAGTGTGACGGAGAAGAGAGTGGCGGCTCGAGTAGATTGGTGCTGGGATCCATCCAAAAAACTTCAGCCAAGTTTTGATGAGATGAGACTGATCGGACCCACTGCTGAGAGACCCTGTTTTACTTTGTTTCTCTTTGTGTGTGTGTGTGTGTGTGTGTGTTTCTTGCACACAGGCAGGATGGATGTACTCTTCCCTAAAGATGGATCACACCTCTATCTTTTCACACACACTTCTCTCTATTACCTAACTTTCACAGCTCTTTCCTCCTCTCCCTTCTCTGAACCCCTGTATGTCAGTGTTTTCCCCATTATTTGTGTCCCCTCTCTTTTTCCTGCTTCTAGCTCCCCATCTTATTCCACTTCACTCTCTATATTCCCCCACTCCCCATCCTCTGGCCTCTAACTCTCCCATGCGAATAAGCAAACCAGCATGGAGACATCTCTATATCCATCTATCTATCTCTCCTTTCCTTTTTTTTCCTCCCTACTTTCCCCTTTTCCTTTCTTCTTCCTATTTTCCTCACAAGCAGGGGGGACGCTCGCTGCCAGTTTCAGTCTTCCAAAGGGTTTATTTAAATTAGAAACGCTTCAATCTCCTCAACCCCCCTTTCTCTCTCTCTCTCTCTCTCTCTCTCTCTCTCTCTCTCTCTCCCCTTCATTCACTTTCTGACTTCTTTCTCTTGGCTGAGGGTGACTCCCACCTTTCCTTAGTGACGGCCTCTAGGGTCCCGTCAATGCCAGACAACTTTGTTTTGTGGATGGAAGTGGTGCAAAGCGGGGTTGGAAGGAGAGAGGAAACGAGGGAGAGGGAAAGTAGAGGTGGGAGAGTGGGAGTTGGAGAGGGGTCAGGGGAGACCTGTTAGTCAGTGTACTTTAGTTCCTTCTTCCTCTCATGGCTCATTCCACTCAGATTAGGACCTGTAAATGGCTTTAGGGTATCCTCACCTGGCTTTGGATCTTTCCCTCTTAGAGGAATACAGGCAAACTATTAACTTTTACTCTTTCTTTATCATGTGCTCAGATTTATCTTGCCCAAGAGGTCTCTCCTCTCCTGCTTTTGTTTATTTTGCAATCGTTTATTCCTATTCTTGCACACTATTTGTCCGATAAGTATGGCCACATATCTACTCCACAGTCTGTGTGACTTGGAAGGGTCAGTCATCACATCTAATCATCTCCTCTGTTAACAGTGACCCATCTCCCCGATAATCCTTCTATCCTCCCTCCTCGGGCTCTAATCCCCCTCGTACCCACCACTCCTACCCCTCCTCCTCTGCCATTAACACACAATTATTTTGGGGGGCCTAACACGGGCTACGGGGAGTAAACGAGGTGTGGAGAACACAGAGAGACTGTTTCTCTAATGGCTGAGTGACACCAGACGAGCTCATAGATCATGGAGATTATTAATACCACTGTTAAACATCCCATTCAAGGGCTGCCACCATCCACACATGCAGGCACACGCAACCAGAATGTACGTACACACACACACACCCTTCATATCTCATTGCTAACAAACATATTCATATGAGCTGTCATTCATGCTCGGTGAATCGGCATCAATTTCATTTGAGTCATTTAAACAATGCTGGGTTCTCATTACAGCGCGAGGTTGAGGGGTAGAATCAGATTTACAATTACAACTCTCATTGGCTGTGTAGGCTATTATTCACAAGCCCGTTTCCTTATGATTCGCCTCCTGCGATATTTCTAATGACGGTAATTCCAAGTTTGATCTGATTATCGTGCATACAGTGAGGTGAGAGATTCTCTGTGACTTGCCGGTAATGACCAGGGAAATGTGGCCTTTATATCGCAGCGGGGGCCCATCTAGGGAGAGGAGATTGAAAAGCGAGTCGGGAGGTTGTGTGTGTGCGCGCGTGTGTGCGTGGGTACATCAATGACCTGTCCGTTTAACCGTTGGGGTTCTGGGGAGATGGCAGGGGGAGCCGGGGTTCCCTGGAGAGCAGGGTCTGGGGAAATCACACACTCACTTTTACCAAACAACCTGGAGCCTGCATGGCAGCTGGCAGCAGCCAATACTCACACTCCCACTTCCCATATCCTAGATTATATGCAAAGAGAATCCTAAACACACCGGATCTGAGATGTGTGGCCTGCTGAAAAATTCTGAATTCAGTCAGATTCACACATCTTTAACTACTATAGCATAAAAAAAACTGCATAATCTGTTAGTCAGATTTGTTAGAGAATGCAGTCTGAAAAGAAAACAGGCTTTCATCTGTTATTGATCACATCTGATACTTGTTTTGTAGAGCGCTTGAAGTTTGTTTTTTTGCTTTTTTTACTAGCTTTCAGGATTCGAAGATTACTTTTGAATGAACCAGCCAACAAGAAATGGCATTATAATGAAAGCAAGGGTGTGAAAGCATACTTGGGTGTTGTGCTGCTCCATTAGCTGATCTCAGGTCTCCCTGTGAGCTCTGCTAGTGCCAGCTCATTGATTCCTAATCACGCTAATTAAAATGCCTTTTATTCACTCAATGGTTTACATGGCAGCATGCATTTAAGGATCATTCGCCACACAAATATACAGAAATTTCTGTCAACAGTTTCAGTGGATGAACTGCTGTTTTTGGCAAAGATCTCCATGTGTACGGATGAGGCTTTTTTCAAAAATTTGCAACAGCCCTCACTTAAATTAAGCATATGATACGGTTCAAGCATGTTCAAGACCTACAATACATGCAGTGTGAGAAGCTACCAGGCTGACTGCTCCTTAAAATACTTTGTCACCTGAGGAAATTGGTTTCCTGTTTATGCTGCATGTTATAAATTGATCTCTTTGTCTATGAGTGATTCCGGCAGAAAGAATTTACGCCCTCATTATTTGGAGAAATTAGAATACTGTTGTCATTAAATAATTAAAAAAATCTGCCAAAGAATTATACATTGTCTCAAGCTGTCTTATTTTGATGGATGTCTGTTTATGACTCGTTCCGCCTAGAAATTCCTACAACATTTCTTTCCTGATAATATATCAATTTATCAGCAGAGATTTTTATGTTAATTTCCTCCCCTCCTCCCCCTAAAATAAAGTATATCTCTCCCAAACGATCTCGAACTAATTAAGCAAGCGTTAATTAAAAATTCGAGAGAGGATGAACGGGTGGAATTGTTATGGAAACGTTGAAGTTAATCAAGCTTTCAAATTATTGATAACATCCTTAGAACAGTGATCAATCGGGAAGACATTATGTTGCAAAATAAAGCAGCCGCGTTCAGATTTGATGGGTGCCTGTGTGTGTGTGTGCGTGAAGCAATGTGCAAAAACAATTAGGTCCATAATACATAATATTAGTCCGCATGACAAATAGGATATCTTTTATGTCGTCCCAAACTTGCCCGTGTGCGCGTGCGTGTGCGTGCGGGGTAAGTGTGGGGGTGGAGGGGCGGGCCTATTTCTCAAACAAACGCCATTAATCAAATGCGCGCGTTCGAGCTGCATTGTGCACTCCAGGACACCAAGATATTGACGTCTGTTGATATGAATATTTCCCTTCTTTACGCGGCTTTGCGCCTGTTTTAAAAGCGGCATGATTCCCCGTGTGTTTACATGTTTCTCCACTGTCTGCATGTCTGTTTACGCCGGTGTCAGAGCCTGTGTGGCATGTACTTACAAGGCGCTTCATCATCCCACCAGCGATAGGAGCAATTCACCCATAAAGTGGGTCTTTCGCCCATAAATAATATTCAAGTCGCTCTATTGTTAAGTGAAAAGTTGACTGGTGTTTGATTTTTTTTCTTCTCTTTTTTTTCTTCTTCTTCTTTTCCACGGCGACCTCGGGTTAGGACTCATACATCACGGGATGACAGCTATAGAAAGGCCCTAAATTAGCAACTAAATCGAATATTGATCAGCTATGTGCGGCCCTGCGAGTCGCGCCTCCTTGCCGTTTTTTTTTCCAGAGAGAAAGAGCGAGAAGAGAGAGAGAGGGAGGGAGGGGGGATGTTTTGGGGGGTGTGGGGGGTGAAAACGAGAGATAGAGGGGGGGGACGGTGAAAGGTGCTTCTCTCTCCTCTCTCTGTTTGAGTTTAAGTGTATCTGTGTGTGTGTATGTGTGTGTGTTGTTGCCCATTGCTTGGACTCAGACTCGGGAGCATCTGTCTTGAAATTGGATGCCTGTTTTAGGTTTTGCATTCCTAAGAAAATGAGGCTGCCCAGCGCTCGCGAGGTAGCCACTGCAGACGGATCCGTCCTTTGCCTTCTTAAGATTTCCATCAATCAAGGTTCCAACCTTCAGATCTGCCCCGTTCCCCAGCGAGCCAAGCATCGCTCCTTATTGTTTACATAAAGTTCAAATGAAGTCCCTCATTACCCACTCGCCTATTGGCACCTATTTATTGCTCATTGACTGAGTTGGCGCTGTTGCATCGACTTCCCCTTTATCCCCGCTGCTGGGACGAGTGAGCGGTCGGCGGCGCGCACGTGCTCTCACAGCGGTCACGCGTTTGATGAAACGATCAAGAGGGCTCTCTTCCTCTCCGTCTCTTTCTTTCTCTCCCGGGAAGTGTTGTGTGTCCGCGGCGGCGGTGAACCAAGCCCAAGGCCGAGGGAGTGGGTGGTCAAGGTTGCGCCGGGTCAGTGGGATTAGCCCCGGCGTGCTCTTAAACAAAAGGCCGGATCGTCAGGTGCCGCCGAGTCTGGATCAAAGTATCGGGTGTAGGACAAGTGGGGCGTAAGGATGAGCTGCGGACCTCAGCGGGCTAATTGGAAAGGATGCTTTTCAGTTTATTAAATGGTTCTCAAATGTAGGCCAGGTTTCTTAGAAGTTATTGATTAAGATTTTAATATTATGTAATTTAATGTGCAACACTGTTTCACTTTGGAGCGAGATAATGACGAACAATCAGCCGTCTTTCTCCCGACGTCACATTTCTTTGCTTAAGGTGACTTTGGCATTAATGCCCTGTAAATACTAGGCTATAAATACTGCATGCAACATAATACTATTACCTGCAAAATGTGGGCCTACTTGAAGTCATCAGTGGATGATGATGCTAATGCACCGAACTTATAAGCATTATTCTAAGCTTGTCAGAAGGGGACAGCTTTAAACTGGGTTGCAATCTGTAACAGTGAATTATCAGTTTTGTTTAAAACAAATCTTAATCCGCTCATCAACAAGCAAATGCAGCGAGTAAACTGCAATATTTGCTTTTATATAACAGGAATTACAAAAATAGAGTGCTTATGGGAAAAATGCATCTCGTTGCTTCCCCTGGAGGTAAAAAGGGAGACAGGTTTAAAAGCCAACACAAATCTGTTACGGACACAACACACGTTAGTTTATGGCTTTAATCATGCAGCCGTCGGGTGTATGTGCATCACACACAGCCTACACAAGATCATCCCAAGATCAGCTTGGATGTGGTCTACCTGGAACTGGCACAGCTTCAGTGCTGTAGTTACAGTGAGGCCGGAGCAGCACAATGTACTGTGATGGGTTTGTTCTGCTGTCCACGGTGCTGAATTCACTGGGCTCCACAGTCACACCGCAGGGTCCACGTGTTCCCTGTCCACGGTGCTGAAACCACCCCGATCAGCTCTTCTAGTCAAAAGTGCCCCCTCCCCCAAAACCGTCTTTCTATTCTTTTTAGGCATCTTCTGGCATAGTTTTTCTTAAGTATTTTTAATTTAGCCGGTTTCAGGCAGTCAAAGTGTATTAAAAAATGTAAACATTCATGTTGACTGAGCGAACCAAGAGCCACATTCATCCTGACGGTGTCACTGTCGTTTAGTGAGCTCTGCCCAAGCTCTGTCACACGGACGAGCCCTCAAACGAGCACACATTTATACTTCATTAGTTTTTTCACCCAGACTCAACGGAGTTTGTGACACTCATTGTTCCAATACATACAG
>JAPZDX010000024.1:9554616-9567547 GCA_029783625.1 Naso annulatus | reverse complement strand
AGGCGCCCCCCCTTCCTCCCTCTACCCCAGTCACTCTGCAGAATTTCAAAACATGGTTGGTGCTACAGTAAATTCCTCACACTGTTTCCTCTTCACTCCCGTCAGTGGCCCACTAACCTTGGCTCCACAACAATACCAGCACCGCTGACGGGCCTGGCCCTATAGATTGGCAGCTTTTTGGCTCCATCAGTCCTGTTTGAGATGAAGATGTTATGATCTGAATACACATCTGTATACTGATCCCCACCAAACACCTGAAGCTCATCAGGTTTTGACTAGAAACCAGAACATGTGCACCAGCAGGTACTGAGCCTAACCTTAAGTCTGTAATGCTGCTTGAAAAAACCTTAATTTTATTAAACTCTCCATCCTAATTATGAAAATATTTAATAAGGCTTTCGTCATTGCCTAATATCTCAGCAGGTTGGTCCAATAAGAAAAAAAATTAGGTGACATTATAGGACGTGTAAAACAAGCCTGCAAAAACCTGTATTTCTAAACACTTTTCAAAATAGAAACCACGAAATGCTTTACATGTGAAAGAAAAGAGAAATACATAGCACACAAACCAAAGTGTATAAACTACAAAAATGATACAATCAAGAAAACAAGTGAGTGTAAAGCTTCTACAATCAACACTTTTATATTAACTAATCAAATGAATCGCCTTCATACAAAAGGGTCATATTGTGATGAAGCCGCAGAAGTTTTTTAACCCGACACTGCAGTTTAATTCTGTTGTGTGAAGCATTTTGGGCTCTTTCAGCTCAGTGCTTCGGTTTTCTGTTCACAACAGTTTTGTGTCATTCTCACTGCACTCTCACACAGATGCCGCGAGCCGCTTTATCAGTGAAAAACCCACTTTGCACCTACAGCCTCAGCAACAAACATCAGACAAAGTTAGCAGTTAGCTCATCAAGAAAGAGGAACATTTAGCATTTAGTTAAATAACCAGACACTTGGCTCAGGAGCTGGTGTGGATAAAACCGAGCCAAAAGGGAGGGGATGTTAGACTTACATTGACCAGGTGGCCAGAAACACAACTCCCAGTAAATGCTAATGTTGCTCCGCTGGAGGTGTAAATAAGCAACTGTGAGCTATAGCTAAGTTCGCCATATCAACTTGATGGTGATAATAGAACAGTGTTGTGTTTACGGCTGGATTCTGTTGCTCCCAGGTGGTGAAAAAAACCACACAATGCTGCTTTAAAGTTGATTTTTTTTTCCTTTCTGAGACTTGTGTGTGCGACTGTTTGAAAGTCGAGCTGCGATAACAGCAAAAGCACACTCGCGCTTCAGTCCTGACCAGCCTTGACCTCACGTAAGTGTTCGAGTCTTTGCTTTGTAGTGTCCTAAAGACACAGGAAAGACTGTCCCTAAAACTAGCATCCTCTTTCAACTGAATCATCAGAAGCCTCTGACTCATCAACACACCGGAGGCTTCGCAGGAGGAATGTGTGTGTGGGCCTGCACTGCACAACGTGTGGAAGAGCACAAGTGAGGTTTTACTTCAAGCGGGGAACGTGCTTTTGTCGAGATGTGCATGTGCACAGCAACTCGGTGCACCTATTGTATGTTTTCGCCATTGTCACAGGTAACTGTGTGATCCATCATCCGCGCTGGCTTTTACAGGTGGCCTTTTGTGGGATGGAGGTCTTTGTTTGGACTGTTGTGTCCACAGTCACTCTGTGCAAAAATAAGATGCATTTGTGCTTTTGTCTGCAGACATCTCTGTGCTCCATCACGGCGTCTCCAGTAAACAAAGTGCATTCTGTCTTTCAACTCGGCGAGATGTGTGTTAGTGTGTCTACATTGATTCAGTCAGTATCTATGGGCTCCATGTCTTATTTTGTGTGCTGCTGCTCGCTGTGTGTCTGTCGGCTACCTGAATACCTGTGTATTTGTGGCATATCTGCTCGAGACTGTGTGTTTTCTGTGCATGTACGATCCGTTACAATCTGCGAGCGTCTGTATCTGACAGTCTGTGCATGCGTGTGTGTAAGAGTGTGTGCGTACGAGGAACAGTATTCCCTGGGCTGCTAGTTATAATGTTTCTGGGGGTGATGGGGGGAACTTGAAAGCCCTGCGCTGCCCAAATCAAAACTAACAAGGAAATGATGGGGGCTCCTTTATCTCCTCTCTGGCCTGGGGGGCCGAGGGGGGCGAGAACGGGTGACTAGGGAGGGAGGGAAGGAGGAGGAGGAGGGAGGAGTGAGGGGAGGGGTGGAGGAAGAGGAGTAGGGGGGCCAGCCTGGCTTCCTCTTTGATTTGTAAAAAATGCATTACCTCCGAAATCAAACGGAAAATTACTGCGCCGAAGCAAAACACACAGAGCAGGAGTGAGGGAGAGAAAGGAGATGGGTGGGGCGGGGGTGGGGGTTGCGGGTGGGGGGGGGACAGTGGATAGGTGTGTGAATAGAGAGGAAGTGGGAAAGAGGAAAGGAGGGCTCACCTGTATAGATATACTGTTGGACAGGAAACGGGAGGATGGATATAGATATAGGCAGTGCGTAGGCGGTGTGAGACGTAGCTGGAGAAATCCTGACAAATAGGAGCGCTCATCCTCGGAGGAGACGAACTTATAGATGCCGTGGACCAGGAGAATATGGCAAATGAAAGAGATGATATAGTATTGATGACCTGTAGCCCAAAGGCAAGAAAAAAACTTATAGATTACTACCTCAAACACAAAGTATATTTTATTCCCTGAGGACTGAAACCAGTCTCTGCTGAGGCCTTCACTCAGATGTACAGGTTAGATGTCATTTTAATTTTAATGGAGGAATGAACATTTTGAAACAGAGGTGTTTTAGTCATATGGAGGTGTTTTGATATCCTGCCGGTGCACTGAATGCAAAATGATCAATTACGAGCTACGTGTAGCGTAGTTTTGTGTAAAAATCCCGTGTGAAAATGAGGATCTCTCTGTGAAGATATAGCTGTTATTTAAACCCTCATGATAACTTTGACTCATTACGGGAAAGCGAGTGTCAGCGGAGACACAAGACGAAGAGAAGAAGATGAAAAAAAATAAGCAATGATAGCATGAATGATAAGAGAGAAAAAATATGTGAGTGAGATAGGATGAATGCCAACTCTATATTTGAAGACAGAAGGAGCGGCTTGAAAACAAGAAAGATGAAGAGAGGGAGGAGAGAGTGAGGGAGGGGGGCCACAATCCAAAGGCTAGAAGCAGGGTGAGAGCGAGCGGGAGAAGGATAGATAGAGAGAGTCGGTCAGAGAGCGAGAAAGAGAGAGAAATGCCTGGAGTTAGCAATAATAATTTATACAAACACACCTTAATAATTCACGTTCCATTTCAATGCTGGAGGGAAAATCCAAAATTCACAGAGCATAATTAAATAGAGGCAGAGAGTGAAGGGAGAGATAGAGAGGCCAGCATTAAAGATACCAGTGTAGCAGCAGGGCATCTCTTCCATCTGAGCTTTGTAAAACAACCCTGATGAAACTGTGATATCCCAACTAGAGTCCGTCCCCTCGCTCGTCCTGGAAACGCTAAAAATCTCCTCACCTTCTCCTGTCAGCAGATGTCTATATGCATTTATTTAGGAGACGTTATCAGCCTAATAAAGGCGACCTCACTCACACACGCACACATTGTTGTTTATGACGTACTCGGATCACGTCCTCACTTATGGAAAGAGAGCTTAATGCAATGCGATGGAGAGAAAATCAGCAATTGTTCATGCACACCTGTGGTGCTTTCACTCGGGGGTCTTGTTGCGTTTTACAAAGCGAGCGGTGCAAAAGGACAGTTAGTTGAATATTAAGAACACCAACTAAAATATCTCCGTTATTCTAGATTTGAATGAGATTGTTTTTAGGGCGAAATTTAAATCACTGTTGCCTAATGGAGCTGTATATTTTGCATATTTATGTTGTGGTATCAGACACTGATGTTTTTTGTTTGTTTGTTTTGTTTTTTTATGGATCTGATTACTTCTTTCACTGCTGATAATTGGATATTTTCTTTATACTAATGCAGCAGCAGTTTTCGTTCATTTCTCATGCACATGCAGAAGCACAGCCAAAACTTAAGTTTAAGTTTCAGTGATCAAACATTTGTCACTAATAAACGTTCTTACATTTGCGCAACTAAACCCTTTGGCTTCTTTCCTGATGCACAACTCAAGTCTGCATAATCACCCAACCGGAAAAGGTCGGCAGAGATTAAAGACATTTTTACTAAAAACTGAACCCTTAAATCATCATATAACGAGTGAAACAACAAGAATTACATTAATCTCACAAAAGTTTACCTCTAACTATTGTTAGAGTACCTGATCCTAACTTTGTGCAGTTTTTAATGTTTAAAACCCCACCACATAATAGCCGAGACACATTATATATTAAAACGTCACATTTTTAATACATAATACGGCTCAACTTTGACCTAGTTTTCAAAAGTCCATTTAATTCCTCCTGTTCATAAATGCACTATAGGGATGTCCACCATGTTGCATCAGACACTGCCTCAGGTGGCCACACAAGATAACATCCATCAAACACCTGATCTCTACCCGAGACATATGAAATATAACCTTGCTGTATTTCACATTGATTTAAGGTATGTTTTTGAACTCATATTGCGCTTTTGGATTCTTATGCAATACCTCCATTTTCAACAAAGTTTACACTCTAAACTTTAACTCTGAGATAAACCTGCTCGACAGCTGACTCTGGCTTGAGCTCGCACTTCTCTTGGAAAAGTCCTTCACCTCGTGTGTATTTGAGTGTTTACAAGTCAAGTAGTCATTGTTTACTGACTGCTTCTTCCTTCATGTCACCTCTTTGTCCTCTCTCAGGTGTTGTGGAGGCATGGACTGTAACTGCGTCAGTGATCTGCTGCTCCCCCCGGTGCCTGCGCTCTGGACGCCAGGTAAGTCCCGCCATCGTGCCAGGACGTCATGTATGCGAGGGTCATAGTTTCTTTGTTGCGTCGGCCTTGCCTAAAGAAATCTGTTTTGTAAAACTGCTCATGCATGTGCCAACATCTTGAAACTCTTTTGCGAATCTAAACCCATGTCACGTGCGTGAAATTGAGTGTAACCAGACAGCCAAAACAAGCAAAGTCAGTTATGATAAAACATAACCAACAACATCAAAATCGTAGAGATGCATCTTAAAATTCATCTCAAAATTAACTTTTGGTAAACAAATTCCATCTCTGGTAGTAATTGGTTGTTTTTTTAATGTGTTTACGAGGCTAGTTAGTGCCAGATTCACTTAGGATGAGTCAAAAAGCTGCTTAACTCCATCTCTGATGTGCATACAGTCGGCTTTTAGAATTCAGGCCCGGGCAGCATCAATCAGATCTCTCCCAGCGAGCTGTCATCATCCCGCTGACCAATCTGTTGAGGCTAGAGGGCATTAGCGCAGACTAACATTGCTCAAGGCACGTGCTGTGATATTAAACACATCATCCCTCACCTCCATCACTCATCAGTCATTCAGACAGCAATCCCCCTCAGCAAGCAGCGGGACAAATGACAGGCCCTGACCTCATCCTCCTCTCTTTCCTGCTCCCCTCGGCCCAGGGTTCGCCTTCCCGGACTGGGCCTACAAGCCCGAGTCAAGCCCCGGCTCCAGACAGATCCAGCTGTGGCACTTCATCCTGGAGCTGCTGCAGAAGGAGGAGTATCAGGGGGTGATCGCCTGGCAGGGGGACTACGGAGAGTTCGTCATCAAGGATCCAGACGAGGTGGCTCGGCTGTGGGGGATAAGGAAATGCAAACCTCACATGAACTACGACAAGCTGAGCAGAGCACTGAGGTATGTGTTTGTACATGGTGCGTTGAATGTCAAGCAATAACGCTGCTGGTATCAGATAAATCAAGATGTTTATCACACCGCGGTTTACATAAAGTGTTTACTCTTGTTTGACTGAATCCACACTCACGTCTCTCTTTTTCATGTTGGTTTAATGGAAAGATAAAGGTGGGGCTTTTCCTGGGGAACGTCAATACCCTCAATTTCTCCTTATCTGTGGACATCCTAATGGAAAGTTCACCATTGAGCTGCCAAATAAAAAATTCAATAGGGATTTCAAAATTAAGCCCCGGTGTGAAATTGCTTGGACTTTTTCTTTAGAGTAGAGAGCAGGGAAAACGCTTGGCGCCGAACTCGCCGAAGGTGATTAAAACAATACTGCTCACGCCTCGCACCTTCAGTTTGCGCCCCCAACCGCACACAGAGTTTTCTTATGCAAATACGCACTAGCCCTACTTGTTCCCGCACCCCACCCCCACCCCTCCTCCTGCTTTCCTTTGGCCCCTTGTTAATGGGGGCTGTCGTCAGAGTCTAATTGTTATGAATTGGCTGGGGCCACAATTAGCCTTCTTAATTAGCCTCACTTAATTGCTCAATTAAGGGCCACGGCACAATTGCCACGCAAAGCAAAACACGTACACATCATTGCACCGGGCGCAGCCACTGTGCATACATGCTGATTCTTACATGCTGCTGTGTTTGTTGATATAGTGCGACTGCATAATGAGGCGTTGCTCACCACTGTTTAATGCTGAGGTTGTCTAATGCATTCTGTGTTTGGTGCACTTGAGAGCAAAGAAATGGCGTCTGAGATTTAAACTTCTGTCTCGCGATAACACATCCGCAAGTTTTTCAGTTTGCAGGGACACCCCCGCCCCCCCAACACACACACACACGCTCCCACCTGAGCACTCAGTTCATTTACCTGAAACCAGATGGCTCCGTGTTTTGCCTTTACTGCCGATCATCCTGGCAGACTGTATGCTGTGACACCTCAGTGGGTGGCACAGGAAACTGGCATGACGGCGGCTCGACATGCCCAGCGGGAGACACCTGAGGTCGTTCCCATGGAGACGGCTCTTGTTGTCCCACCTCTTTGTAAACGCGCTTCGCTGTGGGAAACAGTGACAATCTCTCATTGTCATTTACATTCACCCATCACCTGGGCTGGATGTCGTGCGTCTGATGATTCAGAACAAACGCCACATCCATCCGAAAATGCAGCGAATCATTCTCACTTTGACCGCAACAAATTTGTGTTTATCTGAAATCAATTGGTGTACTCAGTAGAAACACACCTGGTTTCTCATTAAAAAAAAAACATTATTATTCAGGATTGTGACTGTATCTTTTCATTTATTTTAATGCCGTCTCATAACCAATATTTTGCAAATGATAATTATAATTATAATGATGATAATGATAATTATTCTTGTGTAAGATTAAAGGACTGTTTTGTTTTGTTCCTTTTTTTTTAAAATGTTTATCGTACGTTAAGGCCCTGTGTGAGGATTTGTCTTTTTGACTTTTTGTCTCTTAACAGCTGAATAAAATTTCCCTTTAAAGAACCATATTGTATTGAATCCAGGCAGTCAGACATGAATTGATTTGAGGAAGGAGGAGATGAATAAAAACAGTGGGAAATCAGCATAGCTCGCGCCCTACAGCGCTGAAGTTGTTTACTTATTCTGTTCTGTTAGTGATGAAACACAAAAACCTTGATGTGAGCATTATATTAATCCTTCCCTCCTCTTTTTCCTTTTCCTCTTCCTTTTTCCTTTATTCCCTCACTCCATCCCTCCTTCGATATCCTCTCCCCCCTCCTTTGCAGGTATTACTACAACAAGCGCATTTTGCACAAAACCAAAGGAAAGCGTTTCACCTACAAGTTTAACTTCAGTAAGGTGGTGCTGGTGAACTACCCCATCCTGGACATGGCCAACTCTCCCTTCTTTCTGGCCCAGAACCACTTCAACGGGGGCTCCACCACACCAGACTGCAGCCCTGAGGTACAGACGGTAGGAAGCAGGCTGGGAGAGGGTGGGTTTGGTGGAGGGATAAATACGCTGATAATAAAGTATCAATCATATAGAGGATGAACAGAAATTTACAGTCAGACACATTTGGGAAATTAGACTCATACAGAGCGAAACCTAAATTGTGACCATAATCAAATAACTCTTTGATTCTGCAGCAGGGCATTTAAACCTGGGCAAATTAAAGAGAGGAATTTGAGGACAAAGTTGCATGACGAACCGCTCCTTAATTTTTTATAAATAGTGATTTAATTAAGGAAACCGAAATCCATTTCACTCCAGTGATTTTGCTGTTTCATTTCTCAGGCCCCTGCTGCGCGCTCGCTTTTTACAAGAGAATGGGAGGTATTCATCCTGTCTATCTTTTATTCCCTCTCTAATGTGGATAGTAATAGAGTGCTTATTATTTGCCCTAAGAGATTGTATAATTTTCACAGAGATAAAATTGTACACACACAGCGAGAGGGAAGCATGAAGAAGAATGTCCTAATTGAGTTCAAAAATAATGTTATGACTTCACTTGTGGCTCTGTTAAAATGATGAGATATTTAGAGCCAAAGAAAATGAACCCGTCAATTTAAATGTTATAATTTTAGCACTGCATTATGTACATATCTGGTTGGTTTTTTTTTGTTTTGTTTTGTTTTTTTAACTTGGGTGTGAGTGCCAGAGTGCAGATAATTTAAATCCAAGCAACTAATGTCCTAGAAAAGCAGGTAACTTGAAAGTACAGTGAGAGAGAATCATCCATCATCTGTCTGCACTCTCCTTAAGATGGGATAAGGAGACGCAGACTCTGAAGGAGACAGCGGAGGGGGGCGGTTTTATCTTGTCCTTAAAACAAAAGACGACATTATCCCCTCCTTCTCTCATCCCCGTCTCCGATGGCGTATCCATCTGTCATCGATTGAAAATGAAAGAAATAGAAAGCAAAGGGGTCGCGTCAGATCGGATCAATGGCGGGTCATTAATGCGGTTTGTTAAGCAACGCAGATCTCGCAGCTTGGGAGTACAGTCTCGCCTTTCAAACTTGGGGCTGCGAGGTGACAGATACTATTGATCCGAAGTCCTGCTAGGAAGAAAAATCCCCCCTTTGTCCCCTTGATTCCTGAGATTCAACTGTTCCATTTATTTTACCTCGCCTCCTTCTCCTTCACGTATTTTACACGGAGAAAAAAAATACCTGCACACACTGACACACACACACACACACACAGCTGCCCTACATCCTGAATGAACATCATTCTCTCAGATCCGTCCGGCGTCCCTTCACACAAACTGGCCCACAATCCCTCTGTCTCCTCGTCATTTATCCTTTGTGCCCACAATCTTAATCGCTGGTCTCCATTTGACTCTGTACTCTTCCTGCCTTTGAGTCTCTGAGCCTCTGCGTCCTCCTGCCTCCCTTGTTCCCCCGAGTTTCGTGACACCTCTTTTTATCGTGTCCTTGCTGCGACTCTGTCACGGTTTGCATCACACTCTGCCGACTGCTGCTGTCAACATACGACTTTGCTCTGCTCGACCCGCAGCGCCAAAAGGGCTGATTTATTTAGGAAGTACACCAACTAATTTCGGTCTCTTTCTCCTCTCTTTCTTATCTGTCCTCCTCTTTTTCGCTCAGGCCATACAGTCCCTGTTTCCTCGTTTGCCAGACACTGCCAGGGGGACGTCCCTGTTTGATCGAGGGACCACAGCACCGGGGCCCGAGGGAGACAAGCTGAGACTGGACTCGTTCCCCTTCCTCAGTTCAGGTGAGCTCATAGAGGGAGAAAAGTTAGGCCAAAACTCTCAAAGCCACTGCTGCAAAAAACAAAGAGGAATCATTCACTATCCTCGAGACAAACCTGCCTTCATGAGGAAAAAGGCAGCTTGTGTTCGGGGTGTATGCACAAAAAACAGACCCGCGTACACAAGGTGAGGAAGAGAAGGCAGAGGGAAAGAGGAGAGCAGGGAGAAGAATGAGGATATGGGGAGGCATGAACATTTATTGTTAAAGGAAATAAGAGCGATGGCTGTCCCACCACAGTCCGCGAGTGAGGCTGTGCTTCAGGTGAGAGAGGCCAGGTTAGCTTGTGAATAATGCATATGAGCAGTGGTAAGAAACAAGCAGAAGGCTTGAGAAATCACTCGCCTTTCCAGCACGATCTTCCTCATCTCTGCTCTTTTTTTTGACTGCAGCTTGGATTTGCTTACGTTTGCCTGATGTTATACATGCATCTGCCTTTGTTTGTACTTCTGCACACTCTATACGTGCATGAGAATGTGTATAAATGTGCGGCGCTATAGAGGCAGTGTGTAAACAGACACACACATGCACTCCCCATCACACAACCTGCACCCCCCACCCCAATCTGTTTGTCCTCAGGTCCTTTTCCCCCCTTCTTCCCTTCTCACCCTCCTCTCCCTCCCATGTGTCCCCGCTGTCCTAATACCTTCCCAGGCAGGAAGGCCCTAATTGAGGGTGCAGGCTTCAGTTTGTGGCCTGTGGGCGCCCATTACTGTGTTTTCATAAGCAAGTGAGGCCTGCCTGACTGATTCAATATTCATGTGTCTGCCAGCTACTCCTGGCCCAGCACGCAGAGACTTCACCACTGTCAAATTAGCCCTGCATAGTAAATAACAGAGTGAAAGAGAGAGTGAGGAAGACTGAGAGAGGTGGAGGGTGCAGCAGAGAGAGAGAATCTTTGAGTTGGTTGTCAGTTGGAAGGAAGTACAGCAGGTTGAGCGGCAATGCTTTTGTTTGTTCATTAAAATTGAATTCCAGCATCACCTCAGATTTACCCCCTTTCTCTGCTAGCAAGCGATGCTCACAAGCAGCGGCATTCGAATGCAGTGTTTAATTTGCTACATCTTCGGGTTTTTGCTTAATCTAAAGTGATGCGGTGACATGTCAAACCATTGGGGGGGGGCAAGAGATCGACAGTTTGCAGGTTTCCTCTCTGTCAGTCACTTAACCTCTGAAAGTACACAGACGGAGGTTCTGATGCATTCTTTATTGTTTCTCAGCTTGATGTGTCAACAAGGTGACTGTCACCACGGCGATGCTGTGCAGCCAAAACAGTCGCAGCATGTCTCCAAATATTTCCCTCTCCGCATACACAAATAATAAGTCAGTGGGAAGACGAAAACTCTGCTTGATTAGGTGTTTGATTTTTAGTTTTTTGTTCTCGCTGCAGTGGAGAAGCTTTGTGTTCAGATCTGGTTTTCAGCAGTGTGAAGTGGGTGTGCTACACAGTACTGGCATGCATAAATGAACCATCAGGTTTTTGTTGAAAGCAACCGTGCCAAAATTGGCCCCTGTGGCTTCTGATTAGAATTGCTAATACCGTGGAGCATAATTAGTGAACATTCTTGGATGCTGTATGTCAAGAAACCTTTGGCCCTTCTGAGAGCTAACCTCCATCTCTGGATTCTCTCTTTCCTAGGTGCTCCGTGCTACTCCAAACCCCCGTCTCTGCTGGGCCCGTACCCGCGCAACCCACCCTTTGACTACCCCTGGGGCTTCAACCCCTACCTCCCAGGGGCCTTCTCTCTCAATAACTGCCCCAAACTGCCCCCTGGCTCCCTCTACCCCTCCCAGTTTTACCCCAACCCTTTGCAGAGCAGCCTTTCCCAGCTGCCTCACCCCTTCTCCTCCCTGCTCCCCCCTGGAGAGGCAGGTGCAGGTGAGAGGGGAGCAGCGGGGCAAACCGCAGGGACAAACGGCACGGCGGGTGGTCAACCAGTCAGGCTTTGCCTGCCACCCTACCCGGGGAGTCCATCAATAGGACGGACGGACATCGGGGCATCACTAGGGGAAAGGGAAAGGTTGGTGGAGGCCAGTCCTGCAGGAATGGGGCTGAGTCTGGGGCTCGGAGGAGTCGGCTTGGGAGCCGGGACTGGCACAGGTCGCCAGAGCCCCACGGAGAGGAGAGGAGGCGTGAAGCAGGACCCGGAGTCAGACTCAGACCTGGAGATCACAGACCTGAGCGACTGCAGCTCGGACAACGAAAACGAGCACGAATTCGGCATGGTCAAGGAATCCAGCCTGGCGAACCGATCACAGATCATTTTGGATGGAAAGAAAGGGAGCGTGCTGCCGCCCATCTCCTCCCTCCCTCCGCCAGCATCCCCGCATCCTCTGAAGAGCCTGATGCCCATCACTCCTCCGCCCCCGTCTCTGCCTCCGTCACTTTCCCCCTCCATGGCTCTGCACGAAAGACACAGGGAGACAGAGACTCTCAAAATGATACACAGCTAATACATTCTCTCCTGCGTCCACCATCTTGCCAGTCTGTGCTCTGATAACTCTCTTTTTCTCTCCTTCCTTTTCTCAGAGACACTTTTCTGCTTTAATTTGTCGACTCCACAATCACTCTTGATAGATTCTTTTCTCAGAAAGGCTGTTATGTTCTTTACCTCTAAAATTACTGTTTCCCTGTTTGCTGTGTAAGTCTTTAACTTGCCTCCAGTCCGTCACACTACCGACTTGTGCATTTTTCGACTATCTGAGACGTACAGTTTTTAGAGTGTCAGTCGTCTATTTCGCCATCTCGTCCTTTTCGGTTTTGATCTCTCACACCAAACGATCGCTCCATGGTTCCTAGACTTGTTTTACGCATTGCCAGCCGTACTCTACAATTTGCTGTCTGCAGGCGAGCTATGATAGAAGGCAGTGAGGTGGTAAATTACAACACAGCAATGCCTGTCTTGACAAACATTAACAAACAACATCCCTATACTAACAGAACAGAACAACAAATAATGCTCAGATCGATCCAATTTTACAGATTTGTCCTGTAATTCCTGAGATTTGGACTATATGTAATCACTATGACTTTTCTTGAGAGATAGTCAAATACTGCCACCTAGTGGTTATTCCACTCAACGTCTCCTTCAGTGAAATCATCTCATCTCTGTGCTGTGAGTAAAAATTTCCCCCAAAGTTTCTTTTGCACTTAACTTTATATAATATTGTTTCTTGCAGCTTAATTTAAGTGTTAAAATCCATATTTTCTTATAGTGTCAATTGTGGTGGATTGTGAGTTTTAATTTTGTCCTGTGGTTCAAGTATTTCCTGCACATTTTCTAAAAAGGGAAAGAAAAAGAGAGCAGAGGGAGCTGGAC
>JAPZDX010000024.1:9530498-9544120 GCA_029783625.1 Naso annulatus | reverse complement strand
GTGTGTGTGTGTGTGTGTGTGTGTGTGTGTGTGTGTGTGTGTGTGTGTGTGTGTGTGGCATACTGTAGTTGTGTGTTTGTGTGAGACATGTCAGTGCACGCCATGGAAACTGACAATAAATATTGTGTAGTGAGAGGAGGAAGAGAGATAGCAGCAAAGGTTTCATCTTATGAAGCTCTTAAAGTAATAAGTTCAGTTTCCCAAACAACATTTAATTGTCTCTTTTCTCTCTTTATTGTCTTTCTATATTTTTCACACCTTCCAACCCTCACTTATCTTTCTTGTCTTTTTCTCTCTTGTATATATTTAAGGTTCTAATATACTCTAATTCACTATGCCTTACTAACAGTGGAAAATATACAGTATAATTTAAGCTTAAAGCCTGACTGATCCATTGAGGAGACAACTAAGACCATTTTTCCAATAAGTAAGAACGCTGCATTAAACTCAGAATTTTAAATAGAACACTATCTTTTGCTACCAAACTGTACACCTACTTCAATTTTACAACCTTTTTCCCAAGTTCATGTAGTGATATTAATATACAGTCACTTATTTCACAAGGTGGTGACCATCGTCCCATCCTTGCCTGTGAGTTACTGAGCCGGAGGATGTCCCTTTCATTCCCAACCATGATATTATCACCTGTTACCAGCAAAGCTGTGAACAACCTCTCCAATCCTTTTTTGCCCCGTCCCAACTTGTTTTCTTTCTTTTTCCTGAAAACTTAGAGTAAGCGTACATTCACAAAAATTAATGAATCTGGCGAGGGGAAACAATATTGCCTGTAACATTTTTTCAAATGAGAGTATGTCAAAAAAGAATTAGCAAATCACGTTCTGCTTTAGCAGTGTTTGCACAAACCAGCAACGTGCAGCTAAACTTTGAACAATCAGAAACCTATATTTGACCTTAGTGCAGATCACCAATTTTTCACAAGTACCAAATATTTCCATCTGAATTTGCAGGAAATGAGAAAAAATGTATTTTTATCGAGCACACCTTTATTTAAAACAGTAATGTTTGGGGAAACAGTGTTGACTCTTTCCCTCAGGCTAAACATGACACAGGTTCATTCAAAGGTTTGAAACAAGCTGGAACATTATGATGATGTTAAACAAGATGTTCTTTGCTTTTTGTTTCTGTTTTTTCTTTTTTCTTTTAACATTAAAGGAATAGTTCTCCACAGTTTAGTGAACGTATTTCTTTGCTTTCGTTCATGTCTGTGCAGATGAAGAATCCGTGCATTGTTAGCTTAACTAACATACAGACTGAAGGCATTGCCAGCTATTGGTATTTCCATAATGAAAAAATCTTTTTAGCTCACTAATTCACATGGTTTAGCTTCCTTGGTACATCAGTTCAAAGAGAAATGTAAAAAATTATGAAGATTTTTTTTTGAAAGGGTAATTTTTTTCCTTCTTTATGACAGACGAACATATAAACTGTATCTTAAGGGGTTAACTTATGTTCCAAGAACATTTATCTCCATCTGACTCTGTCTTCTTGTCTTCATCTCAGTTTGCTGCCTTTCTCTCACGCATGTACTTGCTCTCTCTGTCTCACTTTCCCTCGCTCTCTCTGCCCCACCCATGATAATGAGTAAACCTCTTGCTGCCCCACCCTGCCCAGCCTGCCAAGTTACTGCCAACACCTCTCTGTCTCACACACACACACACAAAAACACACACACAGGCAATAGACCAACCGACAACTTGTGCAAAAAAGTCACTTAACTCACACACCGATTTGTGCATACACACACCATTCTCACACTTAATAATACCACTTACAGCGACCCATGTCAGTACCCTGACACTGCATGACACACACACACACACACACACACACACACACAACACACACAACACACACACACACACACACACACGGTTCAGTCTATTCTGATCTAATGTGATCATAACCAATAAGCCCTGCGGCAGGCTAGCAAACCACAGCCTGTTCCTGCCAGTCCATGAGATCACTGTGAAGTGCAATGCATCATGGGATGAGGGAGCTGACTGACAGGTGGTTGCTATGGGAACTGTCAAGTTTGCCTCCCCATTGCCGTAGCAACAGGCAAGTTTCTCAGTGTTGCGGGTTAAAAATTTAATTTAAAAAAAGATGAATATAACTTCAGGGAAAGGAAATTATGTAATGGAAATGCGCACGTGCACGCACATAAAGATAAAAGCTCACACAGATATGAACGCACACAAGTACTTGTACACACGTCACTCTGCATAAGTACTCAAAATACGACTGAAGAATTAAAGGTTTCATTGTAGCAGCTCTCTGCATGAGGTCTAATCCTCACATCTGATTCAAAGGAAAGAACGATGAAGGCGTATTAATGAAGGCACTTTCACAGCTAATGCTCACAGCAGGTAGGATCTGCTCATGCAGATCCGGCTGCAAAGGTCTTCTTTCAGAAAGTCGGAGCCACGAGCTAAGATCGGGGCGTAAATAAGAAGAAGGATGGAGCTAAATGGGAGAACTAAGTGATGTTAAGAATTAGAAAAGCAAAAGGGTTTGCACGTGTTCCGCCTCACCCGTAGAAGAGACTGGGACTCCTCTTTAGCGGCTCCTCCTTTCGTCTCCTGTCCTCCACCGCCACTCCCTCCTCCTGTGAACTGCTGTGGGGGCATCTGGACCTGTTTATCCCCTCCCCCTCCACCTGCAGCGGCTCCTGCTGGCCTCACTCCTCCATACAGCTTGCTATCTCCCAAAAACGACTTGGTGTCTCCCAGGTAAACCATGCCAGGTGAAGCCACGCCCCTTTTCTGCTGCGAGGCCTCGTGATTGGCTGAAACAAACGACAGTGAGAGAGGGGAGGAGAAAAGAGAAGGGCTGCCACCTCCTGGTCCTCTTTCGGGTCCCATTCGCTCCTTGGGCACCCAGAGTAAACCGTGGGCCTGCTCACTCCCTCTTTCTCCCGGTCCTCTCGTCTCCCCAAGAATCCAGCCTTTCTCCCGCTCTCTCTCTTTTTCCTCACCTCCCTCGCTTTTCACCAACCCTCCTGCCTCTTCCCTGACCCCCTCTGCCAGCCGTCCTTCTGGTGGTGCCAGGGAGTAGAGGAGGCGGAGATCTCCCTTGCTTTCTTCTTTAATGGCCAAGGTGGAGGGAGCTGAGCAGCCATTAGCTGAGAGCGTTAACGAAGGCGTCAGTGAGGTTGTCAGTGAGGTGGGTAAGGAGGTTGTTGTCGATAAGGTTAACGAGGGAGACGATTCATGACAGTGAGCAGAGTTAAAATGGTCGAGGAGGGCTGAGGAATCAGGAGCCGTGAAGTCACAACGTCGACAGCGGCAACACGCGTGGACACGCCTGCAGAGAGAGAGAAAGCAGTGAGTGAATCATCCACACATTTAAACTTAAACTAGAATAAAAAAAACTTTGTATTGAAAATTGCAGGAACTAATGATTTCAAATGCCCCTTTTTTTTTTTGCAAATAAAATCAGGAATGGAAAGCTTTACCATCGAGGAACACTGCTGAAATGTTTACATAATTAGTGGATTAGAATTTTGTCTTTAAACATTATCTATAATGAGACATGGAGTCACACTGATAGCAGAACATTAACACTAATGAGGCCAAACACAAGATTTAGGATCCTGTTTTGTTTTGTTTTGTTTTTAAAAGCCCCTCTGAGAAACCTTCATTCGGTGCTGATCGTAGAGGCGCTTGTGGACAAAAGCAGTGCAGCTTACTTTCATAAGGATCTTGTCTAGAGGGATCGTTTGTTTTGAAAGAGTGAAAGAAACACGCCACTAACTTGCACCATTTGGGCCATAAACACAAAATACTGAAATTATTTAAAGAAAAATATCCTCCTGCTTCCAACCACAGATAGTTAGTAAAAAGAGAGAACAGTGGCTCAATCATGCTCGTAAACAACAAATCGTCTCTTCTGGTCTGTATACCGCAAAGCGTTTCGAAGTGTTTCCGCTCACTACGAGTTGACCAGGCAAAGGCATTGTAGAAGACAAGATAATCTCCAATCTCCATGCTGATGGTCTCATTCACTGTTGTAGGTAAGATATGAGGCATCAGTATTTAATTTAGACTGCTACAAAACCAGTTAAAAGTTCCTCGTTGGGATTCTTAAGAGTAAATTCATCCTGAATTCCATCGATCTTAAATGTGAAAAGCATTCACTTCTAATGGCATTTATCGGGATGTATATGACCGGTATTAAAAAAGTTTTTATTGACCAGATTTGGAAGAAAACCCCTTCTCACAAAATGGACTGAATGTAAAGTGCACTGGTCCCTGCTTGAATACCTCCATCCACTCATGTAAAGCTTCACCGAGCCCGCTGCCAAAAAGTGACTCACTGTTCCACTATATCAAGATGAATTAGGAGAAAACTCCAAGGAATGTAAATGAATCTGAATGACATGAAACGAATCACCCATCAACAAACCCCTTCATTTCCTGTTGGCAAGGCCCTGAATGAACGGCCGATATATGCGATACACAACATTGGGGTTTTTCCTGGCTCAGAGAACAGTTTGGGTGCTTCTTGTGCGGCCAACGAGCAAAATCAACAGACCATCTATACAAAGCACTTTGACTCCTGTGTGCAGCGGCTCTTGGTGGGCCCGCTACCAGCAGCTGAGTTATATTTAGATATATAGGAAAAATATTAACTGGCCGCTGTCAAAATATACATAAATGTACTTATAAATCTTCCTGAAAACAAATAACAGGATAAAAATTCAGACGGGTCCTCCTCATATAATAAAAAAAAGGGCTGGCATGCATGTTAGTTATCTGTTAACATAAGTTTGTAACGTTTACCCACCCCCACCCCCCAAAAAAAACAAAAACAAAAAAACAAAACTCGTAAAGGGAACTCCTATGGTGTGCGGATCTTTTTCCCTGTTCTTTATCTAAACCTTTAGCACTTGGGGATGTGTGTGTCCTTTTAGCCTTTTACTGAAAGATTTTTCTCAACCTTGTTGTTGCCACTAACATAACATACCTGAATGTCCAGTTGAACTGTCGATCCTCAAGTTGCATGGTGCACGATGTATGTTGCAGGCGTAGAAGAAATTTTACAATAAAAAAAGACTGTATCTCTGGTTCTCCTGCATCAGATCACTGCGCATGGTTACAATGTGCAGTGCTGAAACAGTACTTTTATAACTTCAATATTTTAGCTATAGTTTCTCAAATATTTAAAGCTGGGGTAGGCAACATTTGGAAATCAAGCTAGCTGTAGCATGAGACTCCTTGGGAAGCAACTCCACTTCATCCTCCCCTCCCTGTTTTTGTTTTCTGGCTTGTGTTTTATTCATTTGTCGTGGCTCTCTCTTAAGTCTTGTTTGCACCAAAGATTCACGTTGAGACGAAACAGTTTCAGGAAAAGTTGCATTGGAGTAAACTGGTCCGCCTCAGTTCGACTCAGGCCGGCTGACACTATTGTTAGCAGAGGGGAGTTTTAGAGCGTCAGGCATGTCATGTGTTTCAACAGCCGATCAGCTCAACGACGTTACCTGCCGTTAAGAAGCGAATCGTGGAGCAGCCAATGGTCTTTAAGTCGTGACATAACACCCTTTCAAAATACCATATCCAGGTCCAAGCCCCGTATTTTCAGTATGCCACCGTGCTGTGTCATGTGTAGTATAAACAGATCTGAGTTTTAAAAAAAAAACAAAAACAAAAAAACCCCGATCGAACTTTCATTCTGTTGCTTTCCTAGCAAAGAGAAAGACAAGAGCACCTAGCTGCAGTTAATAAAGTACATTAGGTGAATGAAGAAAAAATTTTGCCTTTAGCGAGTGGGTGCTAAGGTTAGCTAGCTAACGTTAGCATCCATTCGCTTAAATGAAACCAACACTGTTCGGATATATCTGATAAAGGTCATAGTAATTTTAATGTATTAAATAGCTGATATGTCTAGTTAGGATTACTGTGTCCGTAGCAACGTAACATTATAAAAGCCATAACCTTTATGAGGGATATTTGTACAGGGTCCGTTTCGCTAAAGCCAGCTAGCTAACCTTAGCTTCTCTTCATTCATTTAATGTACTTTATCAACTGCAGCCATGTCCTCTTGTCTTTCTCATCACAAGGAATGCGGAAGAATTAAAGTTTGATTGTTATTTTTTCCCTCAGATCTGTTAAAACTACACTGAACACAGCACTGCAGCATATTGAAAAGAAGGGGCTTGGACCCGGATATGGTATATTGAAAGGATGCTAGGTCAGACTCAAAGACAGAATAGAAACACATGCTCACTGAAATTACTGTGATTTACTGAAAATACCCTGTGATGATCTGAATGCAGAGCCAAGGATGAATACAGAGCGACGGAGAGGTGTAGAAGTGTAGTGTTGTTTCAGATCGCCTAACTTACAATATGCTGAAAGGTAATTGTGTAATTTTATTGCGCTGACATCAAAGATAAAATGCCCACTTCCACTTTAAGTTACGAGCTTTATTGTTTGCCCTATCTCTAGCGTTATCTAACCCTAATTGTAGTTCAATATATTTAATTGAGGTTGTGAAATTAATCTTAAGGTAAAACATTGATTATAATCAGGACAGAGATGAAGGTAGAATTGTCCTTTGATGCCTTGTTATTAGGTCCGTCCTGAGAGAGAGAAGAATGTTGCATATCTGGATTGCACACTATTGGCATGAGGCATCATGATCCAAGGTGGACTTGTGCGCAAGTACAGAGGCATTTTTGGCCTCGGAGACTTAGATTCTGGGCAGACTAAATTCCATCCAAAAATATTCAGTATCAACTTGGCTGCTGCTGCTTTGTTTGGTATCCTCTTACAATCAGCAGGCTAATGAACACCAATACACTTTAAAATGGACTTATGAATGGAGGAGGAGCAGTTTTTTTTCCTCATAAAATCAATGGTTTTTGTGTTTGCCCTCAACAATTACTGCTCCATCCAGACACACACACACACAACCCACACACATATGGAAGCAGTTAGGACAAGTTAGAGGTTCACTGTGAACTGCCAATCCATGCCAGTCGATTGGCCCCGGCCTATCAACTGTTTCCATGAGGCCAGTGACCTCTATATGGGGACAGGCAGTGAGACAGGACGGAGGGGGTGGGGTTTTGGTGGGGATGGGACTTTTTTTTGGAGCAGGAGTGTAAGTTTACTTTGGCTTTAAGGAGAAACGTCAAAAAATAAAAGGCGTTGTGTTCTTCAGCCTTGGTAAATATACATGGCAGTGTGCGTGAAGAAGGGAAGAGGTTGTTTTTGGGATACCTTGTTAAACATCATTTTTAAAACGCTGTGCTGACATGGGTTGCGTGGAGGTGGAGGTGGAGGTGGGGGGTTGGGGTTCAGCATCATTAAAAAACCCCAGAGAGCAATGTCCACTCAACTGAAATCATATAATGAGAAGGTCAGTGATTCTCTGCAGTGGTTGTATCCAAATAAAATCATATCGAGAACAAGAAAAAGGTCAGGCTCGTAAGAAGTGATGCATCAATGATGCAAAAAGTCCTTTGGAAACTGGGAAACACACAGAGTGATTCAACAATATGATTCCCCTGGACTTATAGCTGAAAACATTGAACAACATGTAAGCCTTGGATCCAGTGAAGTTATGAAAAGACCTGCCTGTGTTTTCCTACACTATTGGCCATAATCTTATTTTAGCCAGCTACGTAATGATCGTTAAATTACATAATTGGCCCTTGTCTGCCGGCAATGAATGCAGTGGCTGTCTTAGAGCGATCGCACAAGGGGCTGCTTTATTTTAGGCTCAAGGTGGAGGACTGCAGCAGAGCGAACGCAGAATGAAACAAAAGACGCGGAGAGATGAAATACAGAGCAAGGAGGGATGGCAGAAGACATGAAGGAGGATGTGGTTCTCGAAAAAGAGGAGGAAAAAAAATGCTTGAGAAGGCATTTTCTTACAGTTTCACCGCAGTGGAGTATCTGCTTCTCTCACGATACACTGATGTCACTTCCCGTGTACACACACTGCTGTGCAGCGCTATCTTCAGTATCTCCTAGTGCACCCGCTCAACTGTTGTTTGCTTACCTTCAGTGCAGTGACGCTGTTTCTGAGATAACTTTGCCCTCTGTGATGCTCAGACCACCTTTAACCTCATTGAACTAACATGCAGACATTCAGTCACATTAGGCTTTGTTTGTTATCGTGAAACGTGTTATCTCTGCGGATTCGAAGGAGCCTTATCTTTAATCAAGTTGGTGTTTATAGAACACTTTAAAATGCTTATGTTGCCTTTTAGGCTAGTCTCTTCAGAAGTAGTGTATGTGCTTGCTGAGGACAGATTCAATGAAGGACTTTTAGTAATGGCTGGAAATTGAGACGTTCTAACCTTAAGCCATTAGTATGGGCCAAGCATTTCCCATACTGCGGTTTTGTAGTAGGTCTGCAACTAATGATTATTTTCATCATTGATTTAAGCCTGGGTAGGCAATTTATTCTTGGTTTCACTGGGCAAAAATTAAGGCTGTTCGATTATGGCAAAATTCATAATCATTATCATTTGGGTCAATATTGAGATCACGACTATTTATCACGGTTATTCGCACTTTACCTCTCTTTTTCTAATACTTAAATGCTTGGTAATAGTCCTTTTTGCATTGTGTGGAGTAAGCACAAAATTCTGCAAGGTGTTGAAACCAAAGTGTTTCCAAATAGCTGAACTGGTTTAACCTTCTTGTCGACCAGTGGATCTCTGTCCTTCATCTTGTCTTATGCTAAACTGACGTTAAACGTGGCTTGTCTGAGTGAGGTTGTGTGGTGGAGGGGCGTAAGCCTGCATCTGTTATGTAAGGGAAGAGGGTGCGCTGGATTTACAGGACAAAATGAGAGCATCATTGCAAATCGGGATGTGGCACAATAATCATTTCATCTATCATTTATAATAATAATATTATAATCATTATCTTGTTGTCCTAATTGTTTGAAGCCGAAATCAGAATTGAAAGTGACATTTGATTAATTGATCAGCCCTAGCAAAAACTCCATAATAACCGTTCAGCATATTGTCTGAAAGAACACTAGACTTGTGTGCCTCTCCTTGACTCTGTTCTCAGACCGTGACAGGACTTTTCAGCCAATCAAAGGTAATTTCGGAGAGTGTTCCTATTTCTGACAGAAGTCTGATATGACACTCACTTTCAAAATACTATATCTGGGTCCAAGCCCTGTCTTTCACTTTGCCACAGTGCTGTGTCCCGTGTTGTTTCAACAGATCTTAGTAAAAAAAAAAGATGATCAGACTTTCATTCTGTTGCTTTTCTAGTGATGAGAAAGACAAGAGGACATGGCTGCAGTTATTTAATTACGCTGTATGCATGAAGAAAAAGTTTTGGCTTTTGGAAGTGGCTACTAAGGTTAGCTAATTAACCTTGGCACCCATTCACTAGAACCAAACTGACCCTGTGCGAATATCTCTCAAAAAGCGTATATTTTTTATAACGTTACAGTAATAAGTATTTCCTAATCCTAACTGCATGTAGACAGTAGTATCAGCTTTGCTCTTGCTTGGTTAAAACAATAACCTCTGTCAGGGATATCGGCTAAGGGTTGGTATGGTTTTAGGGAATCGGTGCTCACCTAGCAAACCTGACACCCACTCGTAAAAGCCAAAACTTTTTCTTCATTCGTTTAAGGTACTTTATCAACTGCGTGTCCTCTTGTCTTTTTTTCTCTCTGCTAGGAAAGTGGCAAAATGAAAGTGCTTTTTGTTTGTTTGTTTGTTTGTTTTTTACTCAGATCTGTTGAAACAACACGGGACAATTATGCAGCATATTGAAAAGACCGGGCTCGGACCTGGATATAGGATTTTGAAAGGCTGTTAGGTCAAGTCTTAAACACCAGATTCGCTGTTGTACGCTGTGCTTCCTAGCAACAGGTGATGTCGCTAATTGGTAGCATGCCTTGACCGATGTTAGATATTTTCAAATATTGCTATATTTGTCATCATTTGCAGTATTTTTTACAATATTGAAAAAGCTGTTACGACATTTTCAGACTTTTATTTTAAAAAGAAAATGCACACTGGACTGCGATGGAGGCAAAGTCAACGCACTTTGCTATTTCACAAGGTGGAGAGGTTATTACAGGTTAATTTGCCTGATGTTGGCATGCATGCAGCACTTGAATATACAGACATTGAGGACTTAGTTTTGCAGACGAGTGACAAGCCTTATGTGCTAAAACTGGCCTTTGGCGACTTGACAAGCTGAGTTGCAGGCGACACCGTCGGCCAGCTTGAGACGGGCCAGTTTACACCTCTGCAACTTTTCCTGCAACCGCTTTGTTTTGAACTTTTGGTGTAAACTGGCCTTAAAAGAGAGAGAGAGAACAAACCAAATAAAACACAAGCTGTAGCAAAGGCAGGGAGGGGAGGGAGCAGCGGCATTATTTCCTAAAGAGTCTCATGCTACAGCTAGCTTGATTTCCAGACGTTGCCTACTCCAGCTTTAATCTGCTAAATAGTTTATATAATTTAAAGAACTTGTGAAAAATGCTCATTGTAGTTTCCCAAAGCCCAATGGTACGTCTTTATTTGTTTCTTCTGTCCAACCAACAGTTCCAAACCCAAAGACTCTAGTCTGGGAGCTAACAGTTGTGTGGAGCTCGTAGTTTATTTGCTCTGGCAGATGGATCTGGCTGCTTCCGATACAGGCAGATTTCCCCTCATCCCGGCCCACATTGTGCCGATCACAAGTGTTTGACACTGAACCGGGCACTATCTGGACTTGCGTGTTCTGCTCAGTGCTACTTCACTTTTGGTTGATTTGTTTAGTTGATAACGCCTTATTTGAAATCGGTAAAATTAACGAAGAGCTTCCAGGCGAGCTCCCATTTGGGAACCTGCAGGCCTGGCTACAAAGACTCAGCCAAGTAAAGCAGCAAAAACTTTACATTTAAGAAGTTATATGCAGCAAATATTTGACCTTTTTGCTCGTAAAATGACCTAAATGATGAATTAATTATCAAAATACTTGGCAGTTAATTTTCTTCTTGGCCAGCTAATTGACTGACAAATTGTCGCAACTCTACTCCACAGTGTTTTTCATCAGAGCTTCTATCCCTGGTAAATTGCCCGTGTTTTTCAAACTCCTCATGCTCAGTTTGTAACACAGCCTTAAAATCTTGACCCCAGGCCAGCGTAATCCTCATGACGTCATCTGGGCTTTTTTCTCAGATTGTAGAAAGCTGCGTCTCGAGCCACACTGTGCAACTGTTTTCACAGGCTGCGTTGTGCTCCCCATGATGTGTAAACTGAACTTTAGCTGTTTATTCGGTGGAGTGTCCCTCCTTTGTCTGCCTTTTCTTGTTGTGACTCAAATACTTGTAACCCCAAACGAGTCAAACAAATGTCAGATTATTAATAGCGTGATGTTCGGAAATTATGTTAATCTTTCTTTTAGTATATTTGCATAACTTAGAGAGGCCTAACTAGTTACATTTGGATATTTGCATTTGTATGTGGACAAAACCTTATCGGGTAACATGCCTTACAGTTGTGACATGTTAATTTTACCCTTTAATAAGCAGACAAATCAACAGTCTTCAGAGCTTTTTTCCCTGTTTTTACTGTACATGCACTCCCAAGCTGCAGCCGAAGCCATGTGGTCGAGGTTGTAACCTTTCAGGTGTTGCTCTTTGCTCAAACACAGTTTATTGATGCTTCTATGCTTGTTAGACTTTCCAGCGTTTCTCATGCTTCAGTTTCCATTGCCCGTTTTTTCTGTCTTTCCACTGTTACTGCCTTGTTCTTCATTTCCTGCTGCAGTGTGTTCACTCTCTTAATTTCATCTCCACGCTCCCTCTCCTCCTCCCCCTCTCTCCGCAGTGGTTGCTTTTTTCCCTGTTTAGTCTATGTGGTTCATATAGGCTAGAACATGCAGCTACAGTCGTGTTTACCTCTATTAATATAGGCTTTGACGTCAGTACAGCATAATGAACAAATTAGCAAGTCTCCTGGTTTTGAAAAAGCCTGAAAAAATATTGAAAGTGATGGCTGAGATAAAAGTATGACGGCGCTTGTTGTGTTGTTTGGAATCCCACTTTTCTTTCAGTCTACGTCGGGTCATGAACAGCTCAGAGTGTTTGCAACATGCGTCGTGAACCCTGCAGTTTTAGGCCGAGCTTTCGTGTTCGCACCCTTTTCTTACGAGCGCCCTGTTCCTCTTTTGTTCATCACTGGGTTTCGTTCATGCTGTGAACTTCCTTTTCTGGTTTCTGGAGCCAAGCAGGTACCCGAAGGTTTCTTCTGACGCAGTTACGTCTGTTTTTTTTTTCTTTGTTTTTTTTTTAACTTTTCTTACTCTCGCTCTCTCTCTCCCTCCATCTCTCTGTCTGGCTTTCTCGTTCTCTCTCCCTCTTTCATCTGATAGGTCATACAAGAAATGGCTCTGATAGCTTCCTGAGGAAATTACACCCACTTCCTGTCTGTGTGCCTCCCCATTTGCCACCTCCTACTCCCCCAGTTTCTTTTCTTCTCTTTTTCTTCTTTGCTTGGGTACCTCAGGGAGCGGCCGCTGGAGGTGCAGTGGTGCTGGTAGGAATCCCCCAGTCACTGCTAATGAGGCTGCGGCCTGATGAGAGAGCCAGATAAACAGCAGTACAAACACAGCAGGCTATAGCCATTAGCTGCTGTGCTATTTTTGAACATTGTCCTCACAGCATATAGAGGACAGGACACAGCCTTTTATGACTGAGTGTAAGACGAGAACAGTGACCTATGCTGTACAATGGATTCTGTGGCCAGGTGCATATAGGAATTGTGAATGAGTGAAGCTCTAATTTTAGGGTTTTGTGCTCAGAAAGATATGTGCTAAATGTTTCCTCAGCAGCTGCGAGCTTTGCTGATTTGTTTGTTTTTTTCCCTGCTTGGGTCAGGTGTTCACTCTTATTCGACCACTTGTGATATCAGATGTAAACTTCCTTGTAATGAGGAAAACTGTTAAATCTAACAAGTTGACATTGCTGTATAACTTTGTATTGTACCTTTAAAAGTGAACGCAATGATTTGTCTGTTACAGGTAACACTGTTAAAATAGAACTATAATCCTGATGCCTCACATCTTACCTACCCGAGTAAAAGAGACCATCGATGAAGAGGTTGGAGATTTACCATGCTTTTGCCTGGTCTGCTCAGTCAGACCCACAAAAAGAGACGATTTGTTGTTTACAAGCACGATCGATCTGCTGCTCTATTTTTTACTATCTATAGTTGGAAGTAGTGGTGGGAAAAAAACGATTTCTTTTAATTCGGATGCGGACGATTCTGAAATAATAATCGATGATCGAAATTGTAAATAACATAAAATAGACGGAACGAAAAAGACAGAAAAAGGAATAGAAGTGTGCCGCACACCCTGATAGTTTACGGGAAGCACTTAAAAAAACAGGAGGGAAACACGGCTGATAGCGAGATCCCCTCGGCTTCTACAAAGCTGATGGAAAGTAAACTGAGCAAAAGCCATGCTGTATGTAAGCTGTGTCACACTAAGATAAAATCAAGATCTATCGTAATCAAAGGCTCTTGAATCATAATCGAATCGAATCGTTAGAGATTTCCACCCTATTTGGAAGCAGGAGGATTTTTTTTTTTTTTTTAGAGAATTTCAGTATTTTGTGTTTATGGC
>JAPZDX010000024.1:9503338-9521238 GCA_029783625.1 Naso annulatus | reverse complement strand
TTATTACATCTGATTACTTTTCTAGATTTCTAACAAATGTTTTTAACTGTTAACCATTTTCAGATGTTTAAACCAGCCAGTGTTAACGGCAGACTGCAAATTTGAACAAAAGACCAAATCAAAAGCGTCAGAACAGCATCAAACTTTACTAAACGACCTTGACTGGAAATGAGAAGAGAAGGAATTGTGCACATCAAAAACATGCAGAACAACAAAATTAATGTTATTCAACATATATGCTAAGCTTTTTACAATAAGTATTCAGATGTAATCCTCTTTGTAATCATTCATATTTTCATAAGTAACTGTAGTTTAATTACACATTCTTTTTCAGTAACTGTAACTGATTACAGTCACATTTATTTTGTAATTAAATATCCGTAATTTCATTGTGTAACTCATTAGTCCCCAACTCTGTGCGTCGGTGTCCCTGTCTTTGTTGTGTGTCGGTTCTTATATAAAGCATGCCTGTCCTCTTCCCTTTTGTTCTGCATGCAGACTCTGTGACCCACCCAGGTACTGTTTCACCTCCTCAGTCATAACACCCTTCCTTCCTCCCTCAGCCTGTCCTTTATTACCCCTTCACCTTGTGGAGGTTCACGCAGAGAACAGAAACATGTCATATCGTCAGATGTGTGGAGTGTTCATAGGAAAGCGTGTGATTTCGGTGCAGTTTAAAAAAAAAACAAACAAAAGTTCTCATTGTTGAATTGGTGGTGTGTGCCCTCCATCCCCAAAGTGAAGTTATTACAGTGTTTAATGAATTATTGACATTGAGGTATGTGCATGAGTATGGCTGAAATGAAAATGAAATATCAGTTATTGAACAGCACTGCACTTCGCTCGTTTTTTGCCAGCATCTTGACTTTGAAGTATCATATTACTATGACCTTTTAATATTAATGTCAAGTACCACCCCTGCATGTAAAAACTGGCACGGAAACGTTGGAGTGCTTTAATAAAGTAGACAGGACAATAAAAGCTATTGAAATTCCTGCAGCACTCACCGATCCTCTGTCTGTCCCTCTTGTCTTTCAGCTGTGTTACCTCCATGCCGACCTCTTCAGGAACCTCAGTGCCAAAGAGACCAAGAAGCAGTTTGTGGAGTTCTACAACACTTTCTTGGACAAGGGTGCAGTAAGTGGCTCACTGCACTGCGTGTCCTGTGTGTGTCCATTGTGTGTGTGCCCGTTTTAAACAGATGCAAACAGGTTATCATGAATGCTTAACTAATGTTTAAGCAAACTGAGTTTATTGTAGACTTAAGGCAGAAGAAGTAATTATGTTGGTAAGAAAAGCAAATGAATGTAGTGCGTTAAGTATGCGAACAAAAACACCACCAAGTATCGAGACGTCACACTGATAGCATGCAGTGTTTTTATTCTTATGCAACTTATTTTGCCGGAGTTATTATGAGCGTTATTACAGAGCGAGCAATCACACGGTAATGACCTCTTCTTAAAGAAGGCACGGATCCAGTTGCTTTTCCCTGGAGTGTCTTCAGACTCAGTGTCCTTTGCCCCTGTGCTTTGTTTCAATGTCCGTTTTGGGTTGGAGTAAGAAAGTCATGGCCCTTTTTCCGGGTGGGGTGCAAATTTTTTGGATCGGTGAAAACCTCAATATGTTATCGTGATAATCGTTGCAAATGCTATATGACTTGAATTACTAAATAAATGTGGCATGATTTTGTAGTTTGCAACAAATCTCTCTTCAGACTCTCAGTGCTCACTCATTTTCTTTGTGATACATATTAATGTGAGTTTAAGTTTCACAAAGCTATGTCAGTTGGTATTTTATACTAACCAATTTTCAAAAGACGCAACAGCCTTTGTAATATAGATAGGTTGTTTTCTCATTGTGTGGTATGAACAGGAATTTGATGCACTGTGCAGCTGTAGTCTTTGCACAGATGTGTGCAAGCTCTGTTCTGTCTATGCAGCATTTGTCAGTCTCCGTCTGTCCTTTTCCTCTGTGCACACCTGGACAATTTCTCTGCTATATTTCCTCTGCAAAGCTCATGCACTGTGTATGTCTGTCACCTGCTCCCTGTCCTCCTGTCAGTCTGTCTGAGCCCTCTGCTTCCTGTCAGGACCGTGGGAAAGCCCTTGTAGGAGGAGTCATCCCTTCTTAGCTTCTCTTTTGTAAACCCACTGACTTAAAGTTAGCCCGTGTGGTTATTTTAATGTCAGTGACAGAGTCCTGCATCTCCCTCTTCCAATATGTGTTTTTCTCTTTTTATTACTAAAGTTTGAATGACCCCTTGTGGTCATATGTAGCTACTGCATGCTCTATTTGCATTCAGTTCAGTTGCCACAGTGTTTTTTTTGCATTAATGTGTAGCAAAGAAGCTGCAACATTTAACCTGACCAAGTAGGTGAATCTCCACCTCTCTAAAACAGCTTTAACTTCCATTAGGGTTTCTTACAAGACTGCTGTGTTAGATTCCATTACTTTTAACAAGACGTACGTACCAAATAAACTGCGTCTGAGCTCTGTTTGAAGCAGAAATAAGGTTCAGTCCTCAGTTATAAATGTTTTGCATCCTACAATTCCTGTACATGTAGTATTCTTATTTCTGTTTCTGTACCTGTTTGTCTTTTGCTCCACGTTACAGATTCTCAGAGTTGCAACTCCACCTCATATAGCCTATGAATTGGGTGAGTTATTTTCCTGTTGTGTATTTATCAAACGTTGTGGTGTATTCCTTGCCATATGCTCACACTTCAGCCCCACATGAGTCAATGCAACTCATTCACTCACTTCTCCTGTTCCCCTCCTCTAAGACCGAACCCGTCCAGATCTGCTCCCAGAGGACACCCAAAGGCGTTTTGCACAGGATGTTCAGATCCTGCAGACTGCTGAAGTGGCCAAACAACTGGATGATTTCAGGTGAGGATCCCCATTTTGAACTGTACTCAGCCAGTGGAGCATTGATTTAATGATATCCCAAATATCTGTGCCTCACTGAGTTCATCTGAAGTTTGAGTCAAATCAGTTAACAAACAAGCAAGGTAGTAATGTTAATAATGATGATGTGATATTTATGCACTTTGGTCTTTGTAAGGGTGGAGGATAACAAAAGAAAAAAAGAATTAAAAAACCGTGTCAGAATGTTCAACCTGAAAAATGTATCAGGAGATGTAACAATGATACGTACCGACACAATGAAGTGTTAAAAAAAACAAAGAAGCTAAAATCTCATTTTCAGAGTGTGGCAAAAAAATCTCATTGTTTGTATTATAAATCAGGTTATTAAAGCAATAATGTAAAGTTCTTTTGACACACAGTCAGTTCAATGACCACTGTCTAAATGTTTTTAATGCGTTGCTAACTACAACTTATGGCCAGTCAACCGTACGACTCAGCATTTTGCAGTACTTTTAGTTTAATTTTAGCAGCGTTTGGCTATATTTTCCTACAAGCTTAACTTTAAAAGGTATCTCCTACCTTAATTATGTGTGTTAGACATGTAAATTTCAATCCCTGCAGTTTCTCACCCTAGCAGTTCACTGTTTGAAAATTATGTAGCTTTAGACAACTTTTAACATCCAGTAAAATCTCACTTCCCTACTCCACACACACTGTCAGTGCATGTGCATGCAGTTCAACTCTTAAAGTGATAATGCGGGAAGTTTGAAGATTAGAACGGTGGTATTTTATCCGCACTGCCTGAGAAACTAACCAACATCAGCTTCAGTAGCAATGTTTCATTAAATCAAACCTAACAAGGCACAAATAACAAATGTGTACAACATGGAGAGGATAGTAAGAATGAGTTTGTTTTGTGAATTATTGTTTTGGGAATGACAATGTTTGTTTGTTTAGCAGCCACTCCCCTGGAACCGTTACAAATAACCATACTTTAGACACAGTTATGCATTAAGCAGCCCTCTTCATCTGCATTATGTGTCTGCTCACTGAATCGGGAAAGCATTCATCAGCACACTGTCTCAACCTTTGTTTTCAATATTAATCTTGCCAAACACCGGCGTTCATCTGCTTTTTTTTTTGCTTTTTTTTTGCACAGGCAAAAAAGGATGATGGGCATGACGCCCAATGAGGCTGAGCTCATCGACGTGGAGAACCACTACCCCACTGACCGCATCCCAAGGGAGATGAAGGAGAAGTCGGTAGCTGAGAACCTGCTGGACAAGATGTCTGAGACACAGTCAGTATTACCTGCCTATCACAGAATAGCGTTGAGTTACTTTGGGTGTACGGGGTTGCTGAGGTAAAAGTCAAATTTCTTGTCTGCACAGACATTGTTAGGTGACTTGGAGGACTTCCAGTTCATTTGAATCATTAGAAGTCAGTTCACTTTTGGATTCTGGGTCAAATGAGGTGATCTGTTCCACTTAAAATGACGAAATGTTGTAAAATTAGTTTGTCTGAGGAACTGAACTGGCAGCTAACAGTATCCTTGAAACCCGTACCTAACCTTCACCTACATGCCTCTAAACCCTGAATCTGTTCTGCGTTTCCACTGCAGACAGAACTCTTAAATGTAGAGGCTGTTCCTGGGGTTGTTGCATCAGAGCTGTCCATTTTCCCTTTACGAGCAGCTGGAAAACAGACTAGACTTTCTTTGTCTGCATCGTTCATTAACTGACACACTGTGACTAATATGTTGTATATTATGTACTGCTAGATTGATGACTTATCAGCTAAGCCTTGCTGTTCCCCGCTTGCATTCACCGCCACTTTTCTGCGGTCGCTCAGCCAGTGAGTTGCTGCGCACATCATGCTGTTCACACAGTGAAGGACGTGAAATATTTCAAGTCCTGTCTCTCGGTACCTGGTTGTTTGCATCAACAAGGAGACGTCTCTGTTTGAGAAAATGCAGCAGCAGGCCGCAAGTCTGCTGGATTTAAACCAGGAGAGATGAGACGACTCTGGTTGCTCAGATTCACTTTGACTTAATCTACCGACCGCAGTGTTCCACTTTTACTGTATTGGATCAGTGTGCTCAGTATGTGAACAAAGGGTGATAAAGAAACTGGGCGGAATGGAGTGGTTCTGTCTGTGCCAGCTTTTGACTATGGATGCAACTTTTCTAATGTCGGGGTCAGACTACAAGATATTTTTGTCCGTTAAAATGTTCACTGTGTCAGATTAAACGATGAATAGATTTATAAATTCTCATCACGTTGTGACTGAGAGACATGCCAGACTACACGTTGCTCCTTGACCAATCATCATTTGCAGTTGGGACGTGCATGATGTCACTGGAAAGGAAGTGCGCGCTACTTACTACTGCTGCTACTGACAAGCCGTCGAGGGAGATAATCAAAAAATTAAACATGCTAGTCATGTTGTGAGGTCATAAGGCGTTCTGCGTGCGCGTCAGTTGTCGTCCATTATGACACACTATACGAGATAAAACACCCGATTGTCGCTCCCAGTTGTCATTGATGTTTTCCGAGCTCACCTGACGCCCTGCGTCTTCTCGGTTGGGCTGTTATTGAACTGGACTTCCTGGTGGAAATGTTACTGAAAAGTTCCTTGTGTTCATTCCTGTTTGTATTTTCACCACCTCAGGGAGGAGGAGCTGTGGAAATCAGGAAAATTAGACTAATAGACAGCAATTTTCATGCACAAGAGAAAAACACCGCACAGTGTCATGAGGACATGAGGATACTATTTAAAGGAAACTTGAAAATATGAATTAGACAACAGGGAAAATACTTAAGTCTCCCCTCTATTGCCTGCTGCTTTACGCTTTAAGCTGGGAAGATGATTGGATCAGCCAATAAGTGGAAAAAGCAACCAAAAAGACTTTGAGAACTGTTACCTCTAAAGTTGACTCTGCACTTTCTTTGATACAATAGCCATGCACATAACCAGTGTGGTGCAAAGAATGCAACGATAAATAGAAAAGGAGATGCAGAGGCTCAAGCTCACTGGACTAGTGAGCCAGAGAGGGAACAGTGATTGGAAGGGAGCACAATAGAGCAAGAAGGAAACGAAGAGGCAGAGAGGAAAAGATGGAGTCAGCAGTGCCACGCTGGCAGGAAGGCTCTCCCCTGGCATTTTGCCAACCGGAGGGAGGGATATTGGTGTGTGGGGGGGTTACACAGCGGAAGAGGGAAGGGGAGAGAAAGGGCCAGAGGGTTATCAATGCTGGAGAGCTCCTGCCCTGGACACGGTAAAGGAAAGAAAGCAAGAGATCTGGGGGGAAGTTAATCTCTCCTTGACCCTGTGGCCAACTACAATGTGTTATCCTCAACGAGAAGCGAGGCAGACAGAGAGAGAGGGAGAGAGGAGGCCAGGGTGAGGGCAGAAAACTGTCTAACTTTATCTTGTCAGGAGAGAGAAAGAAAAAAAGAACAGCAGAAATGAAAGAAGATGCTCTCGTCTTGTGGATATAACCACGCTGTCAGCGGAGAAGACACAAAAAGCCTTCGAAGCGGTCTATCAGGGAGATGATAATTCTTCTTTCGACGCGCTCAGTTACTATCACACAGTTGGATCTCTGTTTCCACCATAGAAACGACTCATTCAGTTTCTCTCTATTCATTCGTCCCAACAATCATCTCTCTATTCCCTTCACTCTCACGTTCTCCCAGACTATTGCACTCGGTCACCCCAATCCATCGCCCCCCCAGTTCAACCACAACACAGTGACCTCGCCCCAGCTGTTTCCCATTGGTTTCACTGCTGATGAATGAGGCAGCCGCACCATTTGATTGGATTGCGCAGGGAAATCCCAGGGAAACCCCTCCCACCCTTTATGTTCATAGCAAAACATGAGTGTCCAATTTCCACAGTCTTGCCTGCATGTTGCATCAGACAATAACACGGTTAAATAGACATTTCCGCTGTGCTGGATTACTTCGGACTTTGCAGACAGCTAGCGAGAGCGACAAACCAGAGCAGATAAAGTTTTAGACAGTTTGGAGACAAGAGTTTGATTTTTTTTTTGCAGATCTTTCAGAGTGCAAGTTTGTTTAAAATTGTTAGAGAGTGCAGAGGTGCACCTTTTGATGCATCTTTTACTTTTCTGATTTTTTTTTTTTGTTTTGTTTTTATTTCCACTTTTTTGTGCAAATTTTAGAATATGTTCAATAGCCTCTGCTCTGAACACAATAATAAAACAATCAGCTTTGAGTCGGATCAGGAAAAGCTAAGTCACTTCAGATTCCACCGGCCTAAAACACTTTTATTAATCAGTCGAGCAAGAGAAAGGAAAAATGCTACTTAAAAGGAAGAGGTAAGCTTGATGCTGCCAGATGAGTAAGTCTGTGTTTCCCTTTGTCTCTTTCTGACAATAACATACTGACGCCTGTTTGTTTGTTTGTTTGTTTTTTCAGACCTACAATTGTCTCGGACGAGGAAAAATGGTAAGTAATTTTGTTTTCCAATAAAGTTTAAAATGTTTACATGAGAGTTCTTTGTGTGTGGGATTTGTGCACATGGAGCTGATTTGATCTGCATGCTTTTTCCATCCTGGGTGTGGTCAAACCACAAGATATTTGCATACCGGCTCAAGTGCACCAGAGCAGGATTGAAACATCTTTCAGTTGACTTTTCTATAGAAAAAGTTTTTCTTTTCGTTTACATTGTTGAACTTTGTTTCAGAAATTCTCTGCACTCTGTAACAGTATCTTGCATATTAACTGAGTTGCTTTCTTTAACTTTTTACTGCGTGATTAATGTGTTAGACATGCAGCAAGTGAATGATTAAATTCTGTCGTGCACATGTTAGTTTGTATGCTTTTCTCTCAATGGTTCTGTTCCTTTGTGATTTGGGTTCTTTATGTCGGAGGAACTGTATTCAGATAGCGTGCTCTGTAAAACTGTGAGCCGACTGCTGATGCGAGACATTTTTGTTGTGTGCACATCCCCAGAGGCTCCTCCCTTAGTCTTTTTTTCTTCAATCTTCTCTTATTTCTTGCAACTCCTTCTTTGTCTTTTTGTGTCGTATTTTTTTCTCTCCTCCCAACTCTTTTCGACTCCTCCTCCTCCCTCTCAGGACCACTTCAGCTGTGCACCTCCCTCTTCCCATTTCCTGCATCTTCCCATCCTTGTTTTAATCTTCATGTTCATCCCTAGTTTACACTTCAGTTCATTTTGTGAAAGTCTGTCAGCATTGTCACCAGTGACACCACACACTATGCAAATGCACCACTGTAGCATTGCTTTATAGTTTGTTGAAGCCTTCATTGTAAAACACACTAAAGATGGCTGCATCTATAAGAAAAGTCTTCATGTGCAAGCATAAGTTTCTTGGGCTGCACGATTTTGAAAAAATATCTCATATCGATCATTTGGACTGATATTGCAATTGTGATATGACTTGTGATAATAGAGAGAATGTCAATTTTTACATCTTTATTCTTATTTTCCATTTAAAAACATTTTGATTGATCTCTATGATGTGATTTTTGCAAGGATCTGTACCAAACGAAGATATTTTTTGAAGCCTGTAGACACAATGTAGGTGGGGAGCCCTGTTAGCTTAGTTGGTAGAGCCCCATGTACAGAGGGTGTGTCCTCACTCCAGTTGCCACGAGTTCGATTCCACCCTGTGACCCTTGCACATTGCTTGTCATTGCCCCTTTCTCCCCCATTTCCTGTCCAATCCTTCAGCTGTCTGATGAGTAAAGGCCCAAATAGCCCCAAAAATTTATTAACAATGCAGGCGAAGACAACTCTGTAGCACCACAATATTTGAATTAAGTTGAATGGTATTTTGACACCTCACTTTTAACATAATTGCGCCTCCCTGCGATTTAACAATTTCACAGTCATGTTGCGATTGCAATTAAATTCCAATTAATTGCGCAGCCCGACAAAACATCAACAGTAAAACTGTGTTAGATACTATGAATTAATACCTTTCTTTAACTTCTCCTGCAGCCAATCCATCTTTCAAGCGGTGGCCTTCTACATGAAACACCTTGGGGTCAAAACCAGGGCAGTCGACAGCAAAAAGTCCAAAGGAGGCTTTTTCAGGAGACAGCTGGTAAAGGTAAGGTACCATCACCTGTGTAGCCGACGAGCATCTAAAACCCATAAATCAGTAAGCACACAGGTCAATAAATGTGCTGCGCTGTTTTCGGTAGCCTCTATGCGGGGATAACATTTATATTTTTTCAGCCCTAAACCTTTAACTTTTTTATTTGAACTTCTTTCTTCCTCACTACTTGTGTTATCTCTCCAGAATAGGAAGGATGAATCGAAAACCAAGCCCAGAGGGGTGTTTCCTGGCATCCCAAGCTGGATTGGAGGCAACAGTATGTATCTGCTTTTCAGCACCAATATACCATTTTTTTTATATTTCATTGCTGACATATTCCGACTGAATATTTGAAAGTTTTTACAATCTCCAAATGGACTTATTATATCATAATATGTTATAATGACATTTGAAGAAACTATATTTAATTTCTGTTTATGTTGATGTCCGTACATAGTCTGGATATGAGAACATGTTGTCTTGCCCTTCTCTCCTGTTACAGCTGAGGGCAAACCTAAAACGGAGGCTGAAGGTACTCGTCCCTCAGAGTCCCCCCCCTCCCCCTTTTTATCTGTAGAATGGTCACATCCCTACTAATCAACCCATAAGCATGTATTGTCTGCATGTCCCAAATCAACCTGGGAGGGTAGATGGGTGGGGCATTGTTAAGTCTTTGTTCCAGGGTTGTTTGAGGAATCAGTAGTGCTGTATAATTTGTAATCACCGGACAGATTGCACACAAATCTCACCCACAGGGTTGGTGATGTTCCCTTTTACTGAACTAACCCTCTCATTTACTACAGAATCCCTGATTGCACCATACTCATCCTGTCTGTCTGTCTGTCCCAGTCTTTGTCAGTCTCTGTCACTTTTTCATTGGCTGAAGTGCTCTCAGGTCATGTTTCTCTGCACCTTTTTAATCAGTAGTTGAGCTCTGTGAAACTTGTTGTACTCTGCCCTCTCCTCAGCGGAAAAGGAGAAAGTGAATCCGGAGCGTAAGGTCCTAGCACCAGGCAGAGGCTCCCTGACCGACCCTGCCACCCAGTCCCTCCCCAGCAAGAAGTTGGGTGCCAGTGCGAGCCCCGCCTCCCTGCCTGGGTTAGACAGCAGCGATGGCTCAGCCAACAACGTCATCACCAACACCAGCCCTGAGTCTTCACACATGGATTGTAAGCCTCCTCGCTGAGCACACTGCTTAGGGGTTGGGGAGCTGACTATGATGAACAACGCTCTCATTTCCCCCTTTTTTCTGTCATATCTCAGTTCTTTTATGATATTAAAGGAGTACACTTCACAAAAAAAATTTTTTTTTAAATTAAATTCATAAAAGTCTTTAAAGTCATGAAAGTCTTTAAAAAATTAATATTTCAATTCTGTTTTAAGATTTAATCATAACTATGTTATGTAAACTCAGACTAATTAATGATCTTTCCAGCTTTTGACTTTTTCCCAATGTATAATTTAAAATTGTTTCACTAATGAATTAATAATTGCTTTTTAAAATGGATTAGTTTATTTAATGCTGACAGTTAAAGCTGGGATAGACAGTTTATTTCTGGTGTCTTCAGGCAAAAATTCCACAATAATCTCTCAGCATATTGTAATTCAGGTGGTCTCTCCTTGGCTCTGTATTAAGGATTTAGAGAAATGAGACTGTGACGATGTGTTTTTGGCCGATCGCAGGTCATTTCAGAGGGCTTGTGTTCCTGTTGGCTGCTCTACGCTGTGCTTCTTGGTGACAGGTGACGTCAGTACAAGCTGATTGGCTGTTGAAAGAAGTGACACGCCATACGTTCTAATCCTGGCCTCCGGCAGTTTGACAAGCTGAGTTGCAGGCAACACTGTCAGCCGGCTTGAGTCGAGCTGAGACAGACCAGTTTACGCCGCTGCAACTTTACCTGCAGCTGTTTCATCTTGTCGTAAATCTTTGGCGTCGACTGACCTGAAAAGAGAGAGCAACAAACAAAATAAAACGCGAGGTGGAGCAAAAACAAGGAGGGGGGAAGGAAGCTGAGTTGCTTCCTTAGGAGTCTCATGCTACAGATAGCTTTATTTCCAGACGTTGCATACCCCAGCTTTCCTGTTCAATAAATGCAGTTTTGTTGAAGAGATAAACATTTGTTAATTTCTCATAAAAAAAGCAAAGACTAACTGTGGTACATAAACCCTTAACCCCTTCACTCCCATTTCCTTTTCAGCTCCAGGCCTCTCCAGCAATCGCCTGGAGCCTCCGACCATGTCAGACGGGGGTGACGTGTCCCCTGTCGGGCTGGGTGGAGGGCCGATCATGGGGGAGGCCCTCTCACCCAGCGAACCTCCCCCAGAGGAAATACTGGAGAGAGACAGGTGAGGAGGATGGAGATGGTAATAAAAATAGTAGCATCCAGAGAGTGAGATTATAGCTGCAGTGTAGTGACTCAGTAAGCTTGTGTGAGTAAGAAATTACGGGATTAGAAATTTTAATCAGATTATAACTAGGCTGTATGGGTGGTGTTGATTCAACGCCCAGGGAGAAGGAGGGAGTGAGATGTGTCCAAACTGCTCAAGCTGAGGGAGCGTGGTAAAACTCCCCCAGCAGTCTGTCCCTGCTGTGTGCAAGCTTTTTGTCATGCTGCCTGTTGCTCGCTAGCTAGCTAGCTGAGAGCCTGCAGTTTTGAGAAGGAACCTCAACAGATGGATCCGACCCAGTTTTCCCTTCCAGCCCTTTGCCTTCCCTCTCCCTCCATGCCTTTTCCCCTTTTTCCTCTTACAATGCTACCCGCGCTCTCCTTCTTATCTCATTCTGTCCCGTGTATTTCCTCTTGTGCATCTCCCAATATGTACAACAGAACTTCATTGCAGTTTTTGTTGCACTTAGGCTTTGTGTGTGCAGTTCTCACTTATGTTTTTTTTTTGTTGTTGTTGTATTCCTGTAGCTTAATACACTGGGGATTTCTTGTAGACTTTTAGCAAAAATACAGAAATGATAAAGTTTGCGTAAAGCTTAAAAACATGAAGATTAGCAACTTAGTCCTCTGCATTGTTTTACATTAAGTAGCTCGTCTTCACATTGTGTTGCTATTCAGTTAAATCATATATTTTATGTTTATTTGCTCGTCCCATGTGCTTTTCAAGGTGTCTGCGTCTAGCGTTGCCAGGGCCCGTCTTCTGTCCTGCTTGTGTCAACAGTGTGTGCGGTAACTTGTTGTCCAGGGGCTTCTGCATTGTATTTGGCATGCTGTACTCTGACGGCGGTTCAAACTTGTTTAGTCCATCATGTTGGGGGTTTTGCATGTTGTGGCTTTGTTTTAACTGTGGCTTACAACAGCTGTATAAAGGCGGGCATGTAACGTTGTGGTGTCCCATGTTTTTGCAGACGGAAGACAAGGTGGGTGACAGCGCCTTGACAGAGTCACGGACATGCTTCAGGCTTTTTACTGATCACACAACAAGCATGTACAAACACATACACACCACACACTGAGCCCTGCACTCCTGACACATATCAGAAACACACCACATGGCTAAGTATCATGAACCTGCTGCTTGTGAAGGAGTCAAATAAAAAGTGAGCTTGATTGTTGAGATGAGTTGGAATATTTTTAGTGTCTATGGATGCACGTTGTGTGGACTTAGTGAACTATTTTCATAAATGAACTAGAGCTGCAACGGTTAATCAAATATTCGATTAATCGATCGATGGAAAATAAAGCACCAACAATTTTGACAACTGACCAATTTTTTAAGGATTTGCTGCTTCTCTTTGTCATTTATGATCATAAATGAGGAGGCTTTGTGTTTTGGGCTGTTGTTTGGACAAAAGAAGCAATTGAAGACATCACATAGGGCTCTGGGAAATTAAGATGCGCCTTTTTAGCACTTTTTTGACATTTCATGGCATAAATGATTAATCGATTAATCCTAAAAATAATCGGCAGATTAATCGATAACGAAAAGCAGCCCTAAAGTGAACATAAAATTTTCCAAACTGAAAACTTATGGTGCAGATATTATGTAAAAGCAATGCATGTCTGCGTTATAACTTACTGTTGTACATTGGTCACAGTAACTTGCAAGGAAATGTGAAGAAATGTTTGCATTTAAGTGCTACCATAACTGCTGTAAATGAAGCATACACTATTCATTTCATTGTCTAAGCAGTGTATGCATGTCATATGTCATGCATATTCACACTGCACGCTCACTAATTTTCTCTCTTTATCCTTTGTTGATGTGATTTTTTTTCCCCTTTTTGAACAACTCCTCTCTTTTTCTTATATTAATCCTCTTCTGCCGAACTTTACATCATTCGTCCTCCTCTTTACCCTCGCCATTAACTCCAAACATCTGTGCACACTAACTGTACATGACTTTAATACTTTCTCCTCTACTGTCCTTTTGTTAAAAAACATTTTTGTTACCTTTACCGCTTTTGGTGTTTTCTCTCTGTTTCCTCCTTCCACACTTTTGCTCTTGTTTCTCCTTGTCCTCCCTGTTGCCTCTTTTTCCAATCAATGTGTCCTTTGCTGCATTTGTTTCCTACCTTCTCTTTCTGTCTGCCTCCCCCATCCTCTCCCACCTTCCCTCCCTCCAGTAGGAAAGTAACACGTAGCGAGAGTGCCCGCGTGGACCGGCACTCCTCTCGGCGACGTGGCTCTTCCCGGGCCAAACAGTCTCGATCCCGTAGTGATGTGGACCTCCAGCCGCCGTCTTCTACGACAACATCACCTTCCCCGTTCACCTCCCAGCACCTCCATCAGTAAGATGGACAAACCCCCTCTTAATGTCTCTCTGACTGGACGGGTGCACAGCAGGGACAGACTCTCAAACACTGACTGACAAAACGAGATGAGATCCACAGTCCTGAAATGAAATAATCAGGAAGCAGATAAACAAAATGATTGGTATTAATGATAATATTGATGGATAAAGTCCTCCTGGCTTATTGACAGGCAGATTGCATTAATCTTTCTGTAAGTAAATTATTCTTAAAGGCTTTCTTGTCTCCTTTAGATGCAAGCTAAATGAATCAGTCGGGCTGACATGTTTACTGACTCATTATTGATGGATCTGTCTTTTAATCGTTGACCTGTGCAGTGACTGACAGGGATTGAGTAACAGTTAAACAGCGCTCTCATTTTCAATGAAAGTCTGACAGTCAGCCCTTTAGGGGAATGATTGTTGAGTTAGGTCAGTGTTAACCAGTGGGTAAGTGTTAGCCAGCACTTTATTAGTGGGTAGTTCACTCACTGTTAGTGGACTGTAAATCCACAACACAGTGAGTTGTACTTTGTCAGAGCTTAGATGGGAACGTCTTGAAACAGTAAAGTGTACTGAGTAAGATAAAAGAGGTTAAGTCAATTCAAAGATCCTTTTTTTTTTTTTTTTTGAGTAATTGTTAAAATGACAGCTGCTGTTGTCGTGGAGGGCCAGTGGAGGGCGGCTTTGTGCAATTAAAGGTCAAGAGTGTCACAACATTAAGGCAAAAATAAACACTTAAAATTTAGTTGTGTGAATTACAATTTTTTCATTAATAGCGTAAGAAAAAGTCTGTGATATTTTCATTACACAACATGAAGCTGCTATTTTAAATTGAAGCACGCTTACCTTTGCAGTTGAAAAGCTTCAGTCTGATTTAAATTATGACCTGTTATTTTAGTGTTGTAAGCTATTAATACTTAGCTGGTTTATTTTGCAAAACAGTTTGAATCCTAACAATAGCTTGCCACTATAAATGACTCTTCTTGGTACTGTAGCTAAACTACAGGAACAAAAACAGGACATTGATACATAATGTAGCTACTAGATTCACTTAGTAGCTCATGTTGAGACATTGCTGGTGCAAATTTAGACAAGCAACCAGCTGTTCACAGCTGCTTTTATTCCACGGCCAATAACATCCACTGACAACCAGACTGTGTAGAGCGTTATTTGATAGCCACCGGGGTCATATTTCAAATGTGTTATAGTAACCAGTTTAAGTGAGTCACTCTCTCACTTCCTTTCATCGCTCAGTTTTGATGGACCAGTTTTAGTTCCCGAAGGGCCCAGCCACTCCCCGACCAGCCCCTCCCCACAGTTGGAGGAGATGGAGCCACGCCTCCTGGAGTTCGAGCAGGACCCGCCCAACTGGAGGGAGCTGGCCTCCCCTGAAGCCCTGTCCAGTCTCAGCAAGAAGGAGACCAAGAGGCAGGAGGTCATCAATGGTGAGGGGACCAGAGAAAGCAGCATGTGATTAGAAGGAAATGTGCAGATGACACGAGGCTGCGGTACAGGCGATCCCTTTGGAACTCCGTTCTTATCCTGTGTCTCCTCCCGCTCCCTTTTTCAGAGTTGTTTGCCACCGAGCATGCCCATGTGCGGATGCTAAGTGTCCTTCAGATGATCTTCTCCAAGCCGTTAGAGAGAGAGGAGCTCCTGACCTCCACCGAGCTGGCCACCATCTTCCCCAACCTGGATGATATCATTGAAATGCACTGTGAGTTCTGCTGCAAAGAGGCCTTTCCTGACTTGTTTGTATCCTCCCAGACTCCACTCTCAGACTGGACATGACCTGTTAAAATGATGCCCTCCTTCCACACAACAAGCAAACCATCATGCAGTGAATTTAAATTTGTGTTCTGAAATAAAAAAAGAGAGGCTGCTTGTTGTGACTTTATCGTCAGCGATAAAGCTAACTGCATGTACAACCTGTATAATAATAAAGGCTATCAGTCAAGAATAATGCAGAGATCCAAAACAATAATATAACTCATGACAAATCTAAGTGGTTTAAAACTGCTGATGACAAAGAACAGATTTTCAGCACCTGGTCTCGATGGTGCTTTTTTGACTGCTGGTTCGTGACTTGCTGTGTAGTGAAGAGTTGCTTACTGTAATTTAAGCAAATATTTGTTTTTCTCTGGCTGTGAACTCAGATAACTTCTATGAGGACCTGAAAAAACTGCGTTTGGATGACAACTTCATAGTCAAATCCATCAGCACGACAGTCCTCAAGAGAGTAAGTCCTCATAATTTTTCTTCTCATGTTTCTTTTCTACCTTTTTCTTGTTGTTACTTTTAAAAAAATTCCACCTGATTTGTGCTGACTGTCTAATTAAGCATAAACTGGCAGAGATTGTGCCAAAATATGATTTTCTTGGTTGAACAACAAAAAGCCATTTATCTATGCAAGGAGAGTATTGGCTATAGCAGCTACGCCATCAATATGAGTTGTCTTTCCTGTGTACCTGTTCCAGCGCTTTCTCCATCTGTCTCTCCATCTCTTTATTACTCTTATTCTTTACTTCTGGCCACCACAACAGAGTGCTGATTTGTGTGTGTGTCTGTTCCAGTTTGAGGGAACAGAGGGGGACTGGTTCCAGAAACTGACAGCCCGGTTCTGCAGTCATCAGTCGTGGGCCCTGGACCAGATCAAGAGCAGGCAGAAGAAAGAGCCCCGCTTCAACTCCTTCATACTGGTACCATACACACCCATAAACACACACTCACACACACACTTTCCTCCCAAATAAATTCTTAAAGGTGTAACGACAAACGCACATGGTTGCATTTACAGATGCATGGACACACAAGAAATCACGCAAGTGGTCCCATACATGAGCTCTCAATCTGACTTTAATCTGTTTTGTGTGTGTGTGCGTGTGTGTGTGTTTGTTTGTTTGTTTGTTTGTTTGTTTGTATTCCAGGAGGCAGAGAGTAAGCCCCAGTGCCGCAGGCTGCAGCTCAAGGACATCATTCCCATAGAGATGCAGAGACTGACCAAATACCCGCTACTGCTGGAGAATATTGCCAAGAACACAGGTGTGTGTGTGTGTGGTGTGTGTGGTGTGTGTGGTGTGTGTGATGTGTGTGAGCAGACACTGATATGGCGTACTTCAACAAACCTCTTCAATCTATCAGTTTCCACATTATCCACAGTGATCTCATACAGCCATAAGTATTAAAGGGATATCAATTACTGTAAAAGTGATCTCATTATATTATTTAATATCATGGTATATTTTATCATATCATGTATTTCCTATACACTTTGGTGTGTTACAGAGAATTATCCCCTTAAGACTTAATTTGTTTTTGCAAGTTAATCCATGGGCTTATATTTTTTTTGACAGCCGTATGATGATCTTCATTTTATTGTGAAGTATGAGTAAAAGATTTGGGGGGTAAAAATGCAGAACATCATTATGCTAATGTTTTAAACCACAGGTGCCAGTCTGTATCAGAGCAGAGGATAAATGTGGACAATATTTGCACAACTGAATTGAGCACGCCGGTTAAACATTAAAACAATCGATTGTGGTCCGTCCCCCATTTTTTCGCACTCTTGTGATTTATTGCTTTGGTAGGGCTGTGCTGTGAAAGCTGTATTTCCCTGAACTCTTTGTTTTCTGTCTGTCCGCAGACGACCCGACAGAGAAGGAGAGGGTCCAGCAGAGCGCAGAGTGCTGCCGAAAGATCCTCAACCATGTCAACGAGGAGGTCAAAGTGATGGAGAACCTGTTGGTGAGAAACACAAAATCCATCACTCAACACACTATTGTGTAGTGACTGAGCACCAATAAGGAGTCTGATTAATTCATTTCAGACCTGTGAAGGTCTCTGCTTTTGCGACTACTTCTACTTCAGATCTGAGCTGTCTGTCCTCTGTTTGACCCCTCAACCTCTCTCTCTGTTTCTAGAATCTGAAGGACTACCAGCGCAGATTGGACACGTCAGGACTCAAACCTAGTAATGAGCTCTATACGGAATATAAGGTAAGTTTTCTTTCAACAAAGTTTGTTTGTTGTCTTCATTGTAAGAGTTAGGGCCCAATTGATATATCGATTTGCAGGTATTATCTGTGGGTATTGGCCTATCGCAGATACATCAGTATCATGTGTATGTTCTCCAATATGCGCTATTATTCGCCGTTTTCACACGGGCCGCCATTGACATTCCAAAACGAGGCTCGGTTGGGCAT
>JAPZDX010000024.1:9455627-9469507 GCA_029783625.1 Naso annulatus | reverse complement strand
ACAGCAGAAATGTGTCAACCAATCAGTTTTTCAGCTATTGTTTGTAAAGCCCATCTTTTAGATTCAGGACAGAGATAACGATCATATTTATCATCTGGGATCTGACAGTTGTAATAATTTCTCGTTTTAGACGGAATGTGTGTAGTGTAAAAACTGTGATAATTAATCTCTGACATGAAGTCTAGTTGTGTTTTGTGTCTGAAAAAGCTTCTCTAGCACAGCTCATGTTTTTTCATTAATTTGGGTAAAGAGCAGGAGAAGCTTTTAGAAGTCTCTTGATAAATTGTTCCCTCACAAGAGGAAGAGGACTTCAGTAATTGACCATCCTGTTTTGCCTTTCAATAACTGAACTAAAACACTGAACATTTTCTTTTCACTCCTACTGTCATCACACTGTTTTGCAGTCTGCATTACAAATTGCCGTCTGCAGTATTGAACTCACTCTCAGTGGTTTACTATCTTATTATTTCTTTCCTATGACTGCCTTCCCATCGTCTCTGCTGGTACTCATTAATGCTTCTACAAAAATAACAAAAACACTTTTAATCTTTGTCGATCACCCTCTTTCCCTACGAACCCTTCCCCTGTGACTCCTTCTGCAGGCAATGAGCCGCAGACAGAGACGCAGGTAGAGAAAGTGAGCACGCTGAGCCTGGTGAGGAGAGACACAGCGCTGCTGCTCCGAGATTTCCGACAGGGAGCCTCCAACTGGATCCACTCTCTGCTGGATCCCAACAAAGCCTCAGCCTCCCCAAGAACAGCTACGGAGGCGCCACCAATAGCCACTGGTATGCCACCGGCTGTGGCTGTGTGCATTTGTGTGTTTGCGTATGCATGTGCAGTCAGATGGGGCCGTTAGATGAGATGTGGGTGGCTTAAATGTGTTCTGCTTGGCAGATATTGTGTTCAGGGTTTCCATAGATACAATCTGCTCTCATCTTTGATCACATCGATCTGCTGAAATACAGAGTTCAGATCTTAATGTGGGTGGGAGTGTGTGCACCACCCACGCTTTCAGTGTCTTCATTAAGCCAATTGCTTTAAGTGTTACGAGTGCTTTAGCATAAACTGTCCTAAAATCCATTACCTTGTGGAGAAAGTTATTGACTCAGATCCCCTTTATTCAGCATTCGACTAACCAATTATCGCTTTATCCCACCCTGTTGCGTGACACTCCTGTAGCCCTGTTCATATCAGTCTTTGGAGCAGCAGGGCTTTGACAGTAATTGTTAATTGTAGCCACCGTAAATCTGGTGGCGAGTCGTAATTTCCCTGGTGTCCCCTTAGCTAGGTGACACCCCCACAGCTGCAAGCCCAAACTAATGAGAATGTCATTGGTGGGTGTACATTATTAAAAGACCATCATTGTGCTGAGGTGCTTCATTATTACTGAAGAGATGGGAGAATAGTAGCACTTTGTGAAGAGACCAGCCATGACGATTCTCACAGCTGTGTTTTGACGTTTGGCAGCAGGCAGACGATATCGCCATGACAGCACTGTTTGAATATCCTCCGCCCACTTCTGCTCTCTTCTTCTTGTTATATCTCAATTTGCATTTCAGGCTTTTAACTGTTGGCTGTCAACCAGAGGACATATAAGTGGAAACAGAAGAATAAGTGATCATGGTTGTGTACTACTGTTTGTGTACTTTTCACTGTGTCCTCTAGCTGCTGTTGACCCAAGATGAATTTGAGCGGCCTCTTTACCCGATAAAAACCATGTACTGTACTCTGTTTTTTTTTTGTTTTGTTTTATGAAACTTATTTTCTTTTTTGTTTTGCCTAAAGTGTCATTAATTCCTCTTTTCCCTCTCTCTCTCTCTCTCTCTCATTTCTCAGACACAGTCAGGAAGAGCATTTCAGAGGCGTCCATCTCCTCTCCTCATGCCGACCCCCCTGTAACCTCAGAGCCTTCAGAGTTCCCCAGCAGGAAATTATCTGCGAAGAGCCAGACTTGCCAGGACTTGGGATCCCACAACAATTCCACCTCTCAAGGAGCACCGCTGCTCTCTGAGCGTGCCGTATGTTGCACTTGAACGTGTTTACACAGAGATTAGCATGCTCTCAGCTGATGCTCTTATCCGGAAGACCTTAACAGTATTAAACAGCTGAGGGCTATTGCTTAAAAGAACACTGGGCTGTTAGCGGTTATTGTTGTGGGAGTTAAATCCCCAGATTATGGAAAGGCCTGTTATTTTAAAATGCTTATTGCTCTATTGCAGTCAAGAGAAATCACACCAGCCTCATTTCTGTCAGCAGGTTACCTCTGCTTTCATGCAGTTTGCTTTAAAAATATTTTGCACACAATTGTAGCCTTTTCAAAAGGCCAAACAGTTAATAAGCATGGGGATATTTGGGCCCTCTCTCATACAATGCTGCATACCCCGCAGTGATGTGCATGTTTTATCTCCTTGAACTTAGATGAGATTATGTCACCCATGCCTCGTGAACAGATCTGTCCGTAAAATGCTGACTAAATATCAAAACTTTCTGGTTCTGCGAATACTGGCAAGGTAGGAGATTATCCTTGCCATGTATTTATACACCGGCAGACTGGATTAGTGGCTGGCTTGGGAAAAATAGCAAGCAGAGGTGATGTAAGATTTTAAATACGCTTTTCCTCCTTGAAATGAGGATCGTTCAGCCAAGACTCTCAGGCAGTGAGCCAAGGTTCTTAGAAGATTTTCACAAGGACAAAGTGTTGTGTGTCTGTGTGTGTATTTCAGATCAAGTTTGTTTTCAAATAATTTATGCTTTTGTTGTCATCCTGTTCCTTGACCTCACAGTGCTGTCGGATCTCACCTGAATTATGTCTTATCTCTTCTTTGATGTAGCCAGAAGATGTGAATTTCTTCCTCTCCAAGGACGCACATCCCTCCATGTTCAGTGACCTGTCCTCAGTGGCCATACCACCCCCTGCTGGAGAGGAGGGATCAGAGCTGGAGCCCCACAGGGAATTTCCCCTCGGGTTTGAGCCACTGCGCACAAAACAGCCGACTGAGATGAGGGTGGAGAGCTCTCCAGTGGTCAAGGACCCTTTCTGCTCTCCTCTGCTGGCTCCTGATAGCATGCTGAAAGGGCTGCCACCTGTACATATAGTGGTAAGATACACACAGGCCAAAGGTTCCTTTACTTGACTCGAGTGTTAAGCTGTCAAGCACTGCATCAAAGAGCTCTTGGGTCCATACAACAATATGCATTTGGCTCCTCATATTATCATCCATGAGAAAGCTCATCATCATATGTTTATTCAAAAGGTTTCAATTAACCAGGTCAGCAGATGTGCCATTTTTAGAGCATACAGGAGTGGACCAAAATAAGAAGTGTTTGTCCATAATGGAGAGGAGGAGGGGGGGAGTAGAAATGGCTGCAAAGGTAAAACGAGGCAGCCTCAAAATGTCAAGAGAAAGAGAACAAAGGATTGTACACTGCTTTCATTGTTGTTTTAGAGTGAGACAAAGAGTGATGGAAGACTTGATGCCTGCTCTCCCCTGTGAGAAGGGTGTTAATATGAAAATGAAGAATTTGTTGCTGATTTGAAAGTGGCTTGAGTGAGTCAGCGAGAATGTAAAGAAATCAGGAACAAAAGAGCCTGGGACGCTTGGCTTCCCTTTCTTATCCCTTAATTAAGATTCTTGACATGTCTGAAGGGAATCCTAATTTGCTTTTCACTACTCCCACCCCTTCCTCCTGCTCCCTCGCTCTGTCCTTTCAGGCTTGTGCGTTGGACCCCATGCTGGATGACTCTGTGATGTTTGCCAAGCGTTTGAGGAGCATAGACCAGCCTGTCACTCTGTGTGTGGTGGACGACCTCCCCCACGGCTTCCTCAGCCTATCGCAGCTCTCCAAGGAGACGAGGGAGGCTGCCAACGTCTGTGTGGAGAGAATCCGTGCAGTCTTCACCCAGACAGACACACCCCCGGAGCCACGCAAGCACCGCAAGCTGGAAAGGACCGATAGGGGTGTGTTGGCCTCTTCCGGGGAAGCCGGTTCTCTCTTTGTTGGCCCGATTGAAGGAGTAGAGCTAACAGCCGGGAGAGGGGCTAAAATTGCTGATGGGGGCGACTTAGTTGCTGTGGCAGCCCAGAATAACACTGACGCCGGTGGTATAGGGCCTTAACTACAGTTAGATTGAAAAGGAAGGACTGCAGTCACCCAAGGAGTGAAGTAAGAGAGACCAAATGAAAGTCAGAGAGATTTAAGCAGTAGAATGCCTGAGAGGGAGAGAGAAAGTATCCTGAAAAACAGAAAAGGGGTGAATTTTCAGAGATTGCACAGCTCTTGAGAGACAAAAACATAGAGGAGCGTTAAAATACAACTTCCTCTGCTTAACAATTCTTGACATTTGTCTGTGCACCATCATGCACCAACACAAATCTGGCAGACAAAACGAACACGCCCACAAAAGAGTCATGTTTTAGAATAAAATGGTAATTTAGCAGCTACTTAGATCAAAGACAAGCACTCACCCACACAGGCAGCTCACATACTTAACAGAGATTCTGTTAGGCAGCAGAGACTCCGACATAAAGCAGCGCAAGAAGATTCTTGAGACGAGGTCTGAATGGGTGATTCATCCTGACCAAGGCAGTCATTTGAGACCCTAATCAGACAGTGGTCAGCACACTATATGCTTCTGCATAGACTCATCCCCATCGAAACGGCCACTTGTCCTTTAGGGAGGTGCTCTAAATCACACTTAATAACTCCACATTGTGTTCTCCATTACGCTAGTTTGGCAGTCAATACTGCTCGCTTTGTGGATAGCAACTCTGTTGACTCTTCCAAATAGAATTACAGAGCTCAAACACAACAGACTGAAAGGATCTAAACTGGATCAATTGATCCGCTTGTTTCTTGAGATTCTGTTGCAGTTTTTAATCATATTTTTAACCCTATGCAGTAGTATCATCTTTATTTATATCTTTTTTTTCTAATGCTGAATCATTACAGGTTTTTCTGTTGATATGTATACTATTTTGTTTGTTTAAATGCAATCTTATGCTGTTTATTCCACATTTGTGAATTTGCTCAGTAATTACCTCTGCTTCCTCGACACAGATGCTCTGGCATCCCTGACCTTCAAATTAATCTCATATCCTGCTCCCAGCGACTCAAAATGATGGACTGAAGTAGGGATAGGATGTTACACAGGGACACAGTGCCCTCTGTAGATGCTGCCCGCTGCTTTTATTATAGTACTAATGCAAAGATTGCATTTTATGGGTCGTTTAAATGAAATTTGGGGAGATGTACTGAGACATATTAGTTTCTGAAGTCAGATACTTGCATGAAAATTTGGTTGCTATCTTTAAAGGTCATTTAAGAACAATCTTAGTTCTTCGATGTCAGAGAGATGCAAACTTTATTACCAGAAAGGAAACAAGTTTGTGAGGTTCTCCCTCTGCAAAGCTAGAGTAAGAGAGGAAAGGGCAGCAAAAAGCCCACCTTCAGCTGTCAATACACATTTTAATCTTCACTGGCTTCCTCTCGCATTGTCCCCACTTAATGCCAGGATTTATTGTTAGCTCTACTTTTCTGCAGAAAAGAGCCTGATCGATACCGGATTTTTCGGGGCTGCAGAAATGATAAAGCTGTGGTAGACCAATACTGGGCAAATTTTATCACTGTCAGGCTCTAGTGTCAAAGTACCACTTCCCAAGGTCCAGGGTATGTCTTGCCTGACAATCTGTTTCTACAAATCGGAAACTTTTAGGCAAAGCTCCAGGACTCCGAGAAAGAAAATAAATTTTAAGAGTGCTGTGTAAAAGCCGCTGAACTTGTGTTTGGCCAACTGAAAGTGGCCAACAGTCCAGATTTCTTTGCTCCCCACCGTCACGTGTGGGATTCACTTTGTTTTTCGATAACCTGAGGAGACTCCTCTGAGCGCGTTGCCACCTAAGCACTTTGAAGTACACAAAAATGTCCTTCGCAGTGTCAGTCCCTCGATCAGGTCCAACTAAATATAGTTGCCAACAATGCTGGCACTGTCCTGCCCTTGCATGGTAACAGGGCCAGGGTTGCAAAGTCTGTAGAGAAGGGATGCTGTGTGATGAATAGGATTTAGCTGAAGCCCGGAGTGCAAAATCCTTCCCCCCGTAGAAGAGCAGGATTTTCAGCAGCAAAGTCATGCTACAGGATTAGACCATGCTCAGTTCTGTCAGCTCGCAGTACTTACTGCAATATTTTTAGTCAGATTGATGGAGAAAACCAGGGCCGTGAAGAGGAAGAAAGTAATACACTCATCCTCTCTGAGATGCTGGGTTGAAGTTTGTACTTGCTTTACCAGCCGCTCTTTATGCCCACTCTGCACTTCCACAGTAGTTGATTCGTCGATCCGTGAAAGTGTATCTTAAGCTTGAGCTTGTATATATGTTTCTTTCTTTACTTGGTGCCTGTACATGTGGCTCAAGTGGAGTCTGCATGTGCTCATTCACGTGATCACATCAGTCTTCATGGTGTTTGAGAGACATGAGCCCACGTGTGCGTCCTCGTTGTTTGTGTCGTGTGTTCATAGAAAGACAGCAAAGGCACTTTACAGTCAAGAGACTTGTCATTGTATTAATTTTCTGTCATCTGTTCTCATTGCAGTCGAGCCCCGCTAAGGCACAGCTCTTTTTTTTTCAATGATATGCATCGACTTTACTTCTTCATCTGTACTGAAACACCACCAGCTATGAAACCTGCAGGTTGAGTGGTCATTAGCACTTTGTTGTATTATTTGTTATTATGAGAGAAAAACTGAAAAATGTGTCAAATTCTCCCACTTGCTGTCCATTAACTTCTGCATGGGTCTCACTATTGATGACCTTGCATACCTGAGTGCAGGTTTTTGGACCAGAGATCTGTTTTGCACAGAAAACTTTGAGGGGTTTTGAGACAGTTTTATCTTTAGTTTCCAAAATTCCTGATATTTTTGTGGTTCTGCTGATGCTTATATGCTGCCTGCAGCTTAGAGCCCATTGATTTACATTGTTTTAATTAGTGTTGCTGCTTCATAGAGTGTCAAATTGTTGAGGATCCACAGAACAACTTTATAATTACAAATGTCCTTGTGAGTACAAACTAATTGTAGTATTTCAGTGTGATCCTGCCTTTTGTTGTAGCCTGTTCAGCTGTCAGGTTGTACAACATACCTCCACAAAGCTTATTTGAGATTTTTGTTTGCCCTTGGCTGATTTTCCGTGAAGTTAAATGCAATGTGCAATGCAATGTGCAACGCTACTACAAAACATGAACCAGCTGCTTCAACAACTAGGTTTTATAACCCCGATTCCAAAAAAAAAGTTGGTGTGCTGTAAAATGTAAATAAAACAGAATGAGAGAATTTTAATCCTTTTTGACATGTACTTAATTAAAAATAGTACAAAGTCCATATATTTCATGTTAAACCTCAAAATTTTTTTATTTAAATATATGTTTTTTTGAATTTGATGCCAGCAGCATGTTTTAAAAAGTTGGGACACACGACATAAGACAGCATAAGTTGTGTCCCCCACGGTAGGAATAAACAAAGAAAACAAATCCTTCAAACAGCCTTATTTTTGGAAAGAAACTTTAGAAAGCAATATTCCCATGCCAACTTCCTGTGAACTTTTACAGAGGAACGATTGAAGGCATTCTGACTTAATACAACCTGTTCATCCTGCTGCCATCTCCCCAGAGATTTTCGTTGCTGTATCACCAGACTAAAGGTCAGCTTTTGTCCTCAAGCTGTGAGACGATATAACTTATTCTTTACAGTCAGATGTGAAAAATAGTGAAATATTAATAGAAGTATTAATATTAAACGCATTCCCATGATTTTCTGTATTTAGTAGTAGCGTAAGAGAACTATAAACTGCATTTTGTTGTACAACCATGTGTTGTAAAATCATAAATGAATCTTAAATGCTTAAAAAATGCCTGTTTTGAAATATTCCACACAGATAACAGGCAAAAGTATCATGACAACGTATCCTGGAAAGTCTTTTACAAACTTGTAAAAAATATAGGATATCACTACATGTGCTCAGGAACACTAAACACTGTTTGCAAATAATTGCATTCTATTTTTAATTATGTTTAAAACAGCCTCCAGACTGTTTTGGAATTGGGGTTGTAGGTAGCGCTGTGCAGTTACACACCAGCATCAGGTCGTATTTGTTTTTATGGTGTCTGAATGTCTGTTGCTGTTTACTGTTGTGTAACGAGCTTGAATCACCTCAAGGTTGGACGTAGTTACCACATACGGACGCACAAACCACAACACTTGTTTTAAAGTGGATTCTTGGAAACCTAGTTCTCTCACAAATGCATCAGCATATTAGACTGACCTCGACCTCTCCGCAGAAATGTTTTCCAATGACTAAGATGCAATAAACATCCTACACGTACAGTTTAACTTTCAGTCAGAGCCAAAGACTGCAGCCAGTGTCTGGTAACAGGTGTTCTGTCACTGTCTTTTAGTGTTTGCTGTGAACTGGTGTCATTGTAGATGCAGGTGTTAGATAGTGTTATAGCCTGCCTGCTCTCCATATGCAAATTACCCTGCACTGTAAAATGTATTTCTGATGTAGAATATGATCAGCCTTTTAAAAAGAAACAAGCCATAGACTGGAAACAAATGCTGTTTTAAGTTTACTTGTCTTTTTTTTATTTTATTCTACCAAAACACCACAAGTGCAAACCTGTGAATAAAAAAAAAAGAATGTATATTAAACATAAACATTATATGATTCATGTAGATTTTTTTCCTTTCAGATTTGTTCATCTGATTGATTGCTACTCGATTGATTTGACTGCATTTTCTTTGCAGTTGTCACAGTAGAATGTATTTGTGATTTGCCACAAGGCTGGTTTCTTCCTGTGTTGATTTTTATTGAAATAAATATATTCTCCCATGAACATGCTGCACTGTTGTGTTCAAGCTCATGAATTAACCTTTTGTTGCATTGACCAAACTAAAGGTTAACTAAAAGTCACTGAGAAGAAGAAAGAGAGATTGTTATTCAATATTAAAGGGCAGATATTCTTGGTATATCTGATGGCTTTTGATTTTTTTTTTGGTATAATTATGATTTATGATTACATTTGTGAATACCCAGAACTCTTAATTGAATTTTACAGAAATCTTCACTCAGTCAAGGCTTGGGGAAAGGTCAGTTACAAAGTTGACCTTTCTGTAAACATGAAGAGTGTCAGATCAAATCTCAAAAATGCAAGATGCAGAGCTCCCAGCGATATTATCTTTTTATCCTTATTTCTTTAGACAACAGCGCAAAGCAACTGAGTACAGTTTTGAGGAACTTGTATTTACATATGTTGCTAAGTTTTGGGCTACCTCTATTCTACCAAATTTCTGAAGCAAATACTGTAATTTTTAGGGCCCAACCGATATGAAATTTTTGGGGTCAAAGCCAGTATGGATATTAGGAAATACAAAGATTTTGATATCAGATATATCAGACGATATTACATATATACATCAGCTGAATGTGGTTATTAAATTCTTGTGACAAAAATATGCAATGGAGGCAGAATATCTTACATTTTAACAAGCTTCATTTCAAACATCAGTCCACTGAACAGTAAATACTTTACTTACTAGCAATTAAATAGCCTAATGGACATCCCTCTGCTGGACAAACTACATCATAACATAAAATACTTATGATAGTGGCGCATATCAGAGAACATATACACTGATACTGATAAATCTGTAGGCCAGTATCGGCCAATAATATCAACAAACCAATATACCATGGGGCCCTTGTAATTTTTCCTCCATTATATTTATCTGACAAAACCAATGATGTATGGAATGGATTTAACCACACATTAATATACATTAGTAGAAAATAGCTGAATTTGCTACTTATAATGTTGCACTTTTTCTGATTAAGTCTGCATGACATTTTGTTGATATTTCTGTGGGCTCAGGCGACTTCATTTTGAATGCAGGTACAACCTGCTACTTTTAATTTCAAAGACCTGGGTAGCCTACTTTTTTCCACTGCTGTATTTTGCATAGACATACTGTAGGACTACAGTAACATTTAAAGGAAATTCAGCAGTTAGGCTATACATCAAAGGTTATTAAATCCCATTCCTGTTGATATGGCATATATTCCTTTGATTAATGATGCAATAATTTGAGCCGGGAGGCCAGGCATCGTCTGTCTCGGTGCTACTTCATCAGAGGTGTGTGACCTCTAATGAAAACATGATTGCAATCAGCGATGGCATTTTTAATGTGTGGACGTGTCGCATTCACAAAAAAAGAAAAACGGAAAAAAAAAAAAAGCACGAGCCTAACTGGGAGCGCGCACTCTGTTGCCCCCCTCAGAAACACACTCATACACACAAACCATCCAGCAGCATCAACGGCTGGAGGGGCCACAGGCATAGAAGGGACCGACGTGCACGCGACCGGTCCTTTTCTCATCCTCTCGCGCGCTCTGTACTCGAGCCGTCCCTTCGCGCGCGCCCCCGCGCAGAGACAAGGCTTCAGAGAGCCCAGAGAGCAGACGAGCGACAGCGGGGGAGAGCGAAAGATGGAGGTGAGAGTCGGGGAGAGACTCCTGTGCCTGGCGGTGCTGTCCAGCGTCTTCTGCGCGGATTCAGTCCTCGGGAAATACGTCAAAGGCATCGTCAACACCAAAGAGGTGAGCGCTGCTTTTTTTAAAAATTCCCCCCTTTAATTAGTTCCGACAATGACACCGCCACGGACCGAGAGCGAGGGAAAGGGACCCCACTGCGTATCCGCACGCAGGTGTCTCTTTGGCGGACGGCACCGCGGATACACGAAGGGGCTATGGCCAATTCACCGTTAAGTTGCCTCGGATGTGTACATCCCGCCATATGAAACACACTCACCTCTATACGCCGTGCAGCTGCGCGCCATCTGCGAGCGTGTCATCTGTGGCGTATTTTAGCCTCATTATGAGTCTTTGGCATCATTGTAGCTCCAGCAAGCGGCACCCGAGCAGTCCACTGCTGCCTGTCGAGCCTCATGTTGTGGTTGTGTATCCTTAAAGCAAACGCAGCTTAACGTGCGTGGTTTTGTTGCCACGCTTGAATTTTAATTAGCGGTTGAAACAAGTGTTGATGAGAGGAGCCGTTACAGGTGTGCGTCATACGGCTTCTGGGGCGCAACGCAGGATTTATGGTGATACTTGAGAAAATGACTCAGTCCAGCGTCGGTCAGAGGTGTTTTGGGTCTGTTTGTCAGACAGATCAACATTGACATCATCGCTGCCCTGACAAGCTCCGCGAGTTATAAATGTTAACTGTGCAGCTGGGCAGATATGTCGCTCTGGGCCGTTTGTAATTCAGGAGGCTACCGCCTGCTGTTCCACATCTCTGGCTGCTATTCTCACGAGTTTGTGCATCAAGTTTGACATACATGAGTACTAGTGCAGTGAGGCCATCTACCATTTTGTTGTGAGTTTAACAAGACGGATCACAATGCAGACAAAGTGGACTCTGTAACATCACTGGCAAATAAATCTTAATGCAGATTATTCATGGTGGTTTAGAACATTGTGTTAAATGTGTCGGAATTTCTGCAAACAGCAGAGGAAGACAAAGTGTTTACCTGTCTGAAACAACAGGTGACACATTAGACCCTTCAGTCTTAAAGGTCAGAAAAAATAATTAGGTCTAAAGAAAATGAATGTTTTAGATATGCCAAACATAGGAAAGAATACGCAACAAAACCAAAGCAATTTCCCAGAGATGACTGCAGATTACTTGTAAATTTGCAATTGTCCACATTTAAGAAAATATAAAGCAAGTTTGTCTTTTTTATGATAAAATTATAACAAGCACGTCAGTTGATATTGCCTTTGCAGTGACCAAAATCAGAGAGGTGAGCATGTTGGTGCGCTGTTAAGCTCTGCTACAAATGTGATGGAAAGTAGCGTGCGTGCTCCAAAATATCTTTGCGTTGAGGTGCAGTAAATATTTTGCAGCAGCTACGAGCACTCAGGTGTTTTATGTACCTCAGATTTTGATGTGTTGCCAAAATGCAACTTGGCAAGAAAAAAAAAAAAGACTAAACTTCAGCACCAAGTGTATCATCTTACTCGTATATCACCTTACTTTGCTTCCCGGAAAAAAACAAAAGAATTTATCAGACAGTTTGAGCTAGCAAGCTTTAATTAACTCTCTAGCTTGCTGATGTGTTTTGCTCACATTTCCTGAACTCTGATGACAGTAAATTTAAGGGTACGTCATCAACTGAGAGATTCAAGTCACATGTTTCAAACCCCAGGATGATGAAGGCAATCTGAGCAGATAAATTGAACAAGTGGCATCCATCCATCCATCCATCAGGGCTGTTGAGATGCCCTTGAACATGGCGCTGAATCTGCAGCTGCTCCAGTGGAGCTGCTCAGTTGCAATAGGTTATGCTGGGCAACTTCCAAGTGTTTGTATGTGTGTGTGTGTGTTTGTGTGTGTGAGAGAGAGAGAGGTAGAGAGACACTCCAGCTGTTGTCCAGGAGGACATTGACTTTTCTGAACCTCTGCCCTAAATAAGAATGTATCTCTAGTCAGCATGTGTTGTAACGTAAGGCAACACAATTTAAAGCAGTTTTGCATAATATGTAATTTTTGCACTTAAACAGTATTGCAGGCTGCTCCCGTCTTTAATGATTGGCCAATAAGAGAAAATAGTGGAAAATTGTCCATCACATTTTTCCGGAGCTGAAGAAAATATCTTAAAAACTGCTTGTTTTGGTCAACAACAGCAATTAACTACAAAATATCCAAAGAAATACAGTTATTATTATAAATTGGCTTAAAAAAAGAGACTGATGCCAAAGGATTTCTGGCATTATTTGCTTAAAAATGTTTTTAACAATAACTAAAATAGCTTCTAAAGGATTTTTTGTTGGTGGATTAATTGGTTAATGAAGTTTTGGCCTTAGTGTTGCAAAACTAGACTTTCTCTCTTTTAAAGCTGTTTTTCATTTTCTTGCCTCGCTTTTGTGCTTCTGAACCGTCCGGGGTTCATGTCACAACCTAACCAGACAATAGAGCGCTCTGAATGACATGCGGCAGCACCAGACTTGACATATTGATATTTTGTTTGTGTGTGTGTGCAGTTTAACACATCATCACTCATGCATGTGCATTCCTGCACCAAGGTCACACACCATCTGCACTTCACATCCCATCTTTTGCAGCTTTACACGCACACAGAGTAAACCTCAGCATTTACACACACAAACACTCGACTTTAATCTCATGATGCTGTGCTGTATCAGTGTCTGCAGAGGTGGAGAGCAGAGTCAGTGCTGAGCTGTAAATTGACAAATGTAAATCTCCGCACTGGAAAAGGATGCACTGTTGAAACCTGTGGAGCGGCAGAAGTGTAGACAAACACAAGCAAAGTTGTTCAAAGGCATTAGACAGTTCAACAGCTTTACTTGGGCTGGTCGATGTGCACAATTAGCTGTAGCGACTTGTGGCGTGTGGAGGCACTGATAAAACGTCCCCCAGTAGCAGCTGTAAGGTCAGAGGAAGGTCGCCATTTTGAATCCAGCTGGGAAAATCTGGGAAACAAATAAAATCTTTGTGCCCCTTCAGTAGCCAAAAGCACAGGACCCCTGAGCAAGGCAGTAAATCCACACTGTGCTTCAGGCTGCATCCCCTTTGTCAATGTCCAATAAGCTGTAGAAGTTTGCAGCAGACGGATGTTAAACTTCTACACAAGAAAAGTCCTTGTCTGACCTCAGGTTGGACTGAACTGTTGTGCAGTTACATTTTGTCAGCAGGCACAAGCTCTCACAGGTGTTAAACCTCATTTTTTAATAAGGCCAAATAATTTGGGGAAAATATGTAAATTGCAATTCTTATGACTAAAATTGTAATTGCAATTTAAATTGCACTTT
>JAPZDX010000024.1:9445361-9455502 GCA_029783625.1 Naso annulatus | reverse complement strand
ATGTATGGTCTACAGAGTATTTTATGGCATAAGCAGAGTCACAGTTGTTCATAAAAGATGACTCATTTAGCTGCTTGTTGTTAGCCAGTTAGAGAAAAATGTACTTGTATAGATATCTAGTGACAACTCAAGCCTACAGAGTGAAGACACCAGCATGTGGAGACTTCGCTAGAGGCAACAGATAAACTTTTCCTTTTTGTTGTTTGGCCAACTTTAGAGTTTCTGTTAAAGTAGAGTAAGAACAAGTCGTTCAGGCAATGTTTGCCAGCCTAAACTTTATTGCTACAGCTTGTTAAGATACATACAAGTAATATATCTGGTCCAAATTGCAGCTCATAAGATTTTTGAGATTTTCAGCCCTAGTTTTCTGTTTTCATTTGGGAATCAAAGAATAAGATCACAGTTTTTCAAAGTCTGGCCCACAAGCCATTTGCGGTTCTCAGAAGTATTTTTTGCATATCCTGAAAGTATTAAATGCATACATTATATTTAATCATCTGCAGAGTATCTCAGTACTTTCCCCGTAGTAGCCTACATTTTACTCTTCTGTGACTTTAAGACACAGCTTCAGGTTGCATGGCAGTTATAAGCACCTTGTGAATGTCCTGAAATTGTTTTAAAGTACATCAGTTTAATGTGGAGATAAAATGGAAGAGCTGCCACCAAAAAAAAAAAAAAAGATGCATGGTTGAGGAGAAAAGGAAGTTTCAGGAGAAATAGATCAACTCTTGCTTCATCGGGCCGCGGGCAGCAGCTTAAGCGATTGGCCTTATCTACAAAGAGGCGAATTCAGTGCTCAAGGGATTTCATGCTAAATGGCGGTGTGAGACCAATCCCAAATTCAGCAACAAATTTATGGGTTTTCCTGTTCGACCCTCAATCATAATACTTGCTCCCTAAATTGGCAATTAATCATCAAACCTCTGAGAACCCCTGGGTTTAGAGAAGCAGCATAGTTCGGTGAAAATGTGAGTGCAAACAGGTTAAAATGTCTTTGGTCTTTGGTTTGTAAATGAAACTTTGTGAATTAAACTAGAAAGCCCCTGAAACCTTTGAAAATTAATGAAAATGAACAGATGCCCTTGAAAGTTCTTTTTCTAATTTAAAAAATCTAGAGTCCATATTCATCAACGTGCCACTGCTCACTGGACCTTTCTCCATCCTAAAATCAACATTTCACATCCGCAGAAAAAAACCCGCAATGATGGATGTTGATACAGCAGCGGTTTCAAAATGAAGGATTTCACCAGGATTTCTGGACTTAATAAGATCATGAAATGAAGAGGCCTGAAATGTGATGTCTCATTTTAATTAATGTCCTCTCTCATCTTAAAATATGCCAGTTCTTAATGCTTCAATTTCAGCAAACAAGACTTTGAAAGTTACTGAGAAATCCTTCAAGATGACATTGAAGTCAAGTTTTGGGAACAGTGTGTGAGTAGAATTTCCAACTCAATCAGTTTCCTGACATCTCTTTTTAATGAGGACATTGTGATCAGATACAGGCAGTGTGTGTGTGTCCAGGTGTAGTCAGGTATGTGCGTGAGAGGCAGTGTTTTCATGTTTCCATATGCTTGCTTCAGTGTGTCTGTGTGTGTGTGTGTGTGTGTGTGTGTGTGTGTTTGCATGTCTAGAAAGTCTTTGTGAACCCGTGTGAAACACCCAGAGAGGGACAGAGCTTGAGTGTGTTTATGTGTCGCAGCGTTGTGTAACCCTGACTAATGAATCATTGAGAAGCCCAGCGGTCCAGGGGTGACTTGACTAGCTGATTGGTAATTAATTGTTAATGAGGCTTAGCAAGCAAACAGGGATCTGGAAAGAAAGAGAAAAAGACAGAAAGCTGCAGAGATGATAAGGGCTGAAGCTGCGAGGGAGCCGGAAAGAAAGAGACAAAGAAAATGAGACGGAGTGACGCCGAATTGACCGGATACTGCATCAAGGCATGGCACTTGATTAATGGGGTATATGTACACACATACACACACACACGTGCAAACACACACATATAGATACACACACACACGCGCTTGGGGAGGTAGCTGAGTGATTCTGCATCACAATGCAGTGGCCATGGGGAAAAAGAAGACTAAAAGGGGATTAAGGTAGACACCTCATTCGCTGTTGTTCTCCAGGGCGCAGTCTCTTTCTACTCTCTGCTCTCTCGCACACGCACAAACACACACACACAGTCACAAAGCTGCAGTGGGCTAACTAGCAGCCACTTGATTTTATTTGTTGATGTTGGTTGAAAATCTTGGGCCTGATGGTGAATTGTGCTAAGAGCTGTTTGAACACCATGCTGGCTTGTTGCGATTTAGGCCTTGCTAGACTTGGCAGTCTGCTTTTAAAGGGGATTTTACCTGATAAAGGTTCGGCACCAAAATGTCACAAATGAATACAGAATGCTGCATGTTAGACAGTGCGGGGAATCTGAGTTTTGATATCTTCTGATCTACTGTCCTTCTCCGACTTCTCCTTCAAAATAGATGTGCAAAGTGTTCCTTTGTTCTGAGTCAAAAGGAACTCTAGGGAAGTTTGTTTATGGGAACTCTGGGAAGTTCTACTGCATATGGGAAGAAAGTTGTTTAAAGTCTTTTGTGGCATTTGTGAAGTGTTTGAAAACTGATGAATGACATCATAAGTAACATACTTCGGATGTTAATAGAGAACTTGATAACTTTAATGAGGGAAAAGGAGTTTGTTAGCTCAGCTGTAGCTCTCCATGTAACAGTTTCTTCTTGTCCCATTCTTCCACAGACTGTATAACGTTACAACTCCTGCATGACCTGTTTAAAATTGATCCACTCTCCGTTGTTTTAAACTCATTTTTGACAATCGATAGCAGTAATGTTTAGCTTGCTAAACTGAACACACCATTTCCTGTGACCACCCTACGTAAAAATAAAGTCATCTCATCTTTCGCCAGTTAAATGCTTTTAATTTGAAGCTGCATCGGTAGGAAATAGTTGGTTAATACTTAAGGTCCACTTCAGAGAAATAGTTGATTTTTTGAGTCTCATGCATTCAGATTAGGACCCCAACAGCATTATTTGACAGTTTGTTATGAATTTTTTTTCTAAACTAATCCATTAGGTGATGATAAGCAATAGAATGTAAAGTTCTGCATGACAGGATGTGTGGCATTTTAGCATGAAAAAATGGCCAAAAATCACTTATCGGTCATTGAAAATTTCTGCAATTAGTTTTCTGCCGATTCATGGATTGGTTTATTGACCAGTAGTTGTAGCTCCAAAGTAGCCATTCAAGTTAAGTGAATACTTCAGATTTTCATCATAATAATGCCCCCATGCACAAGCCAAGTCCATAGAGAAATCATTCTCTGAGTTTGTTGAGAAAATACTTGACTGGCTTGCACAGAACTCTGACCTCAATGCCATCAAACACCTTTGGGATGAACTGGAGCGCCGACTGTGAGCCAGGACTTATCAGCCGACATCAGTGGCTGACCTCACTGCTGCTCCGTTGCTGACAGGAAGAAAATCCCCGCAGCCAGGTTTGCAAATCTTGTGGAAAGCCTTCCTTGAAGAGTGGAGGTTGTTATAGCAGCATATTAATGTCCATGGCTTAAAGCTGGGGTTGGTATTGTTAGAGAAACTAGCAAGAGTAAGCTAGATTTTGAAAGTATCCTGTAACAAAAAAATCCATCCCTTCCTTTCAAGCCTCCTTCTAAAGCCAAATCCACAAAACAAAAAAAGTGAAAGTGCTCTGCCTGACCACTGCTGAGGGGAAACCAAAGGGGAGGGTTGTGCAGCGTTGTCATTGCTAACCATGTCCATCTACCTCGTGTCTCATTCTCATGTAAGACACTATCATGATGATCACAGAAAACAAACATGGCAAATCACCCGCAAAACAAAATCAAACTGGTGGGCTATTCACTCCAAGTAGTGAATGAGTCCTTACACCAAGTGAAGGAGTTCAAGTATGTTGGGGTCTGGTTCATGACTGAGGGGTTTTGTGCTCGCTTTACCACACCTTTGTAACAAAAAGAGAGCCAAGCTAGAAGGCAAAGCTACTGGTCAATCTTGGTCCCTCCCCTCATCTATGGTCACGATGGATGGGTCATAACCGAAACAATGAGATCACGGATACAAGCGGCTGAAATGTGTTTCTCAGGGAGTAGCTGATGTCTCCCTTAGGGATAAGGAGAGAAGGTCAGTTATCCGTGAGGGACTCAGAGTAGAGCCGCGGCTCCTTTGTGTTGAAAGGAGCCAGTCGAGGTGGTTCGGGCATCTGGTATGGATGCCTCCTGGTTGGGAGATGTTCCAGGCATGTCCAGCTGGGAGGAGGCCCCGAGGCAGGCCCACTTCCAGGTGGAGAGTTTATATCTCTGCACTATCCTGAGAACGCCCTGTCAGAGCTGGCTGATGTGGCCAGGGAAGGAGTATGTATGAGGCCCCCTGCTGAAACTGCTGCCTCTGCGACCCGACTCCGGATGAGCGCTTGACAGTGGATGGATGGATGGATGGATGGACAAAATCAAACCAGATACACTGACGCAGCGTTACTTTTTAGGCCCCTCAACTCCATCAGGTCTCATCATCATTGAACAGTTGTGTAGATGTTCAAACTAGTTTTACCTTTTGTTTAATCCAACTTCTTTGTGGTTGTTCCACTTCTGACTCTCATTGTTTTCTTTAGCAGTGCAAGCTGTTGTAAGTATAGGTGGAACTAGAAAATTTGGCCGCAGTTTTTCTGCAATTCTTCTAGTATCCCTAGCTCACTGTTGCTTTATATCTGCAAAGCATGTGAAAAATCATGTGCAGCGAGTGCACGTACCTGTAGAGTAAGTGTGGGTAGGCAGGTACGTAGGTGGACAATTTATCCAAAATGGTTGAATGGAATAAGCCAAAGATACCCGACGTTTTCTTTCTTTATTCTTTTTGATGTCAAAGCACTTGAATTATTTATTGCTGTTAGAATGTGAAGATAATTGAAACAACTAAAGCAAAAACTGCTACTAAATAACATTACCTACACAGGCTGGACGCATGGGTGTAATGTTTGTGTGTCCATGTACATTTGGCCATATATATATATATAGTGTATGTCCTTTTTCATGTTGGCTCACTTGATCGTAGTACTGTATGACCAGTTAAAGACACTGGTCTGCTGGCCGATTGATTGGCTGAAATTCTAAATAAAAATATTTTTTTCTGAGACATTTAGTGAAAATTGTGACACCAACAGACTAAAATGATTATTAACTTCGATAATTTATCACCTTCTGAATTATTTCCTGCTTGTTTTTGTTAACTTGTTACGTAATGTACACAAAGTTGGTCCATAAATTAATTGGGTGAATAGTTGGGATTCACAGTCAGTGGTCACATTTTGATCCCTTTGGTGTGTGTGTGATTGTTTGTGTGTGTTTGTGCGAAGCTCAGAGAATTGGCTCATATATCAAGAAGGAAGTCTAACTAATTATCTGCTTTATCCCCATTGTTCAGCTGGAGCTGTATACTGTTGGGTTTTTGAGTTGGTAATTTGAAGGCGAACTTACAGCGGGACAGAGCGAGTCTTTGAATGAATGACTTGGCCTTTTGATGTTTCTATGGCAGCTGCACAGGAAGGCATGCTGAGGTTGCTATGACACTAATGGGGTGGTGGAGGGGGTTATGGGTGAGTGTGGGTGTGCATGTTCAGAACAGCCATGGCATGCTGTAAGAGTAACTGACAGATACTTATGTGTAAGTCTGTTTCTGTGTGTGTGTGTGTGTGTGCGTGTTTGTCCAACAAGGGGGTCTTTCACAGACCTAGCGTACTGTGAGTAAATGATACCCCCCGTCATCCCAAGCAGACCACCCCTCTCTCCTCTCTCCAGGGATTCATCTCTGGGTCAGTGCCTCCTTCTGCTGCCCCTGCTGTCATGGTTACAGAATTCAGCGTCATCCGATGGGACGACGCACACGGAGGTGGGAGTCCGTCTCGGGCTTCAGTTACTTTTGGAGTTTGCCATGAATTATAACCCCGAGGCTCTGGGGAATGATGCTGGCTGGCAGCGTCTGAAATATAGCTGCGGTTTTGTTTGTCCCTGTGATATATGGAGGCAGCAGCGCTAGCCACGCTACACTGCTCTGGTTGCACTTTATTTCTCAGGATAGAAATTACTTTGCTTGTTTACGTAGAGAACATGGGACAGAGGTAATTACTGTATAATGGTGCACATGAGTTTTCCTGGATGGGCGGAGGGCAAGAGTTCATAGCAAGTAACCTTAAGCCTCATTTTAATAAGGAAGGGGAGAACTGTGCTCGAGTGCCTGAAGATGCTGCAGCATGCAACAGATTCATGCATGTGGTTGGAGAAGTAGTGCGTAAACGCAGTTGTGGTCATGTTTTCAATCCGCTAGTTTGAGCATTTGAGATATAAAACTGATTTTGTTGGAAAAACAATGAAGTAGAACTTGGAGGAGCAGTGCTGGTCTCTCATATTTTCAAATGAGAGACTACTGTATGCACGGAGATTCATCATTCGGGATTTTGTTATTTATACACAGTGTGATGGTAATTTCATGGCCTGAAAGCTACAGGCAATAAATTTGGCTGTTCATCTTGACTTTTCTGTGAGTGAGACATTATTGCATGTTTGGTCTTCAAATCCAGATAACTTGTGGCACTCCAAGTTAAGGCGAGTAGAGCAAATCTAATTAAATCATTATTACAGTTGTCAGTAGGGCTGAATATTTGAATCTCAGCACTTTTTGAGAACTGATCAAATTGTATCTGGAGAATTGAGTAAACAGTCAAGTTTTAAAAGTTGGCTGATCTGGTATTTTCTCAACTACAAAGAAGTGACAGAGCACAGGCAGCCCATGCATGCTGAGCCCCCCTGGGTTTTTAACACTTGTGTGGTTAAAATACTCCTGAATTAAATTATTCTAAGTTAGGGAATCAGAACTAATTTCATGGCACCAAAATGTAACCATTGTATTGCACCTGCTTTGACAGAAACAAAACAATGCTGACAAAATTATTTCTGCAGCATCAAAAAGAGTCAAGTACTGAAAGATTACATTGAGTGCTTGTTCATATTCTTAGTCTCGTTACTCATTCTGTAATATGTCCCAATTAGATTAAGAAGATCTGAAAATTTTGCTAATTTTAAAATCTATTTTATTCACGCAAAATTCCTAATGGGAAATGGTGTTGATTAAATTTAATGTTGCTGTACTGGATTTAATCATTTAGTTTATAAGATGTTAGACATTAGTATAATAGTGCTCAAATTGATGTATTTATTTTGCCCATTTTGTCTGAAAAACAGTCAAAAAGGTGTTTAGTGTTACAATCAAACAAGACAAAGACAAACAGCAAATATTCACCTTTAAGAAAAACTATTAATATATTAGCGAATTGTTGCTGATTAATCCTCTGTTGATTGAAAGATAAACCGTTGATTCTTATTGACTTTAAGGCTTTTTACCGCAAATCTGGAGTATTCTAGATCTGAATCCAGCTTCAGTGTCAAATGTCGTTTGACTTAATACATCTGCTGCCATTTATTTGACTAATTTTTGGAGACTAGCTGCTATTTTGATGTCTGATGTCTCATTCGGGTTCAAAACTCTCTATGCTGGCCGCCTCAGCTGGGTTTACTCACTCTGTGCCAACCTCCAGATAAAGGAAACAGTGTGTAAACAGCATAAGTGATGTCGTGTTAGTGTTTCGTTCAGCACTGTGATCCATATCTACAGAATGTGTCTGCCCACAGATGTATAGAATATATATAGACCACCACACTGATCTGCCATGCCAGTGCTGCTGCAGTGCCTTATGTAAGCTCAGTGAAGTACACCATCAGCACTATTATCTGGCCTCATGCTGCCAAGATTATGGCTGAATAATACAGAAAACGTATAGGTCGTTTTCTCCTCCACCTCTCCTCCTTATTAATGCCCCCAGCAGCCCTTAATGCCCTCTCTGTTTACCCTCTTGAGACATTGACTCTCTTGGCACTGCACTTTCTAACTGTAACCTAAAATTTTTTTTTTTTCTTTTACATCTCCACCGTCTCTTTAACTTCTTTGAAACTCTGCTCGTCTTTTTAGCTCCTCCTCTCATCTCTCTTTTCTTTATTGCCTCATTTATTTCCTTTTCAGCTTTTATTTTCTGTCTTCTCTTTCTTAAAATCCTCCTCAATACAGCAACTTTAACCTCCGTATGCTGCAAAAATGATGAAAAAGATTTTCACACACTTTTAGAACCTCAACCAGAATTTAGACAGGTGAGGTGGTCATCCTGCGTTACTTACCTCTGTGTGCCTACATACATCCTCTCCTCTTTAAGCTAGGATGTGTGTCACCCTGTCATCATTTTGGCCATTTGCACCAAACTGAGATATCTCAACATCGATGGCACAGATTCATGTTATATTTTGGCGCAGATCACCAGGGTGCCCAAACAAAGAGTAACTGTGATGCTCCTGACTTTTCCCAGCACCACCAGCAGGTCAAATGTTTAATTTATCCTTTGCAATACCTCAACATCCTGTTTACACTGAGATTCATGTGTCTCGCACAAAAAATGCTACAGTCTTGTAATCACCGGACTTTTCTTCTTTCCTACCATGAGGTTGACCTTTTCGGTTTTGAGTGAAATGACAACTTTGAAATAGATTGACAGGACATTTGACAACATCTAAAACTTGTTATTTTAATACAACATATCTGCGAAAACTATTGACATTCCCATCAGCCTTATCTGCTCTTTGTGTTCAGTGCTAATTAGCAGTCCTAAGCTACCAAACTGAAATGGTGAACATGGTAAAATGATATCTTCTAAGCAATTTTTTTTCCCTTCTCTCTTCTGTTTCCTGACTCCAGGACTGGGTTTTCCTCACTCGCTTTTGCTTTCTCACCGACTTTGGGCGTCTCGACTTTCGGTTCCGTTATCCAAAGGTAGGACCACTTCCTGTAGCTGTGTGTGTTTGTGTGTGATTGCATTATTTTGTAGTCAGTTTTCCACATTGCCTCAGCCCGCGCACACTGTCCTCTCTGGCAACACAAGTGTTATACTTTTATCGTATCACCTTCCTTTCTGTCTGCAATTTAGTACTCTGTTTTCAAGTAGTTTTCTTTCTTTCCTTCCTCTTAAACTGATGCCATCGCTTTTTCTCTCCTCCCTCCTTCATCCTCAGGCTGTTCCTGCTGCACACACCTCATCCTCTGTTTTTTTAATCCCCTCCCTCTCCTTTTGCCCTCCCCAGCTCTATCCTTCCACGCGTCTGTTTTGTTCTTCTGCTGTGTCTTCTTTTCCCATGCCTCGCTTTAACTGCCTGAGCCTGCAGACTTTGTAAACAGTTTTTGTCGTATGAACCTGAAACTGACTCACTGCCTTCTCTCTCTGATCTCTGCTCTCTCTGTGCTCTCTTTCCCTCTGTCGCTCCTCTGTGCAGTCTCACTGCTGTCAGAACATATTGCTCTACTTTGATGACAGTTCTCAGTGGCCAGCTGTGTACAAGAGGCCTGAAAAGGTGAGATTCTGACACCCTCTGCATCATGGCTTTCGACAGGCCATGATTAAAGAGAAAGACAGCTCCATTTACTAATTCCTGTGTCACTTGTAATGAAAAGGCCCCGTGACTCCAATTTAGTTAATTTTCCCATTTGAAGTTGAACTAAAGGATCACACGCTGCTCCTGCTGTTCAGAATAAAACAAAGCTGTCTTTCTCAGTTCCTGAAAGGCTCTTCACTCACAGGCGATGATTTATTATTGATGTTACATGCAGTGATAAAGAATGGTATAATCCATATTTGTGAAGCGAAGGTTCTGCTGAAGCTGCTTCATGGAAAGTGTCAGCAGAAAGATTTTCTTCAGATAGACGTCTGTTTTTTGTTTTATAGAAAAGTCTGTAAGTATTTGGACAGTGACACATTTTTGTTGTTTCGGTCCAATAGTCAAACACATTAGATCTAAAATAAAACATTGATTAAAAGAGTGAAGTTCTTACAATCAGTTTTGATGTGAGGATATCGACATTTCTATTGGACGCACTGCTCAAATCAGAATAGTTGCTGTCTAAAAATGCTATGATATTGATATTGTTCACCCGACAAAATCATTAGATAAACAATGCTTGAACATCCTTAAAGCTGAAAGTCAGCAGTTCGGTCTTGTTGT
>JAPZDX010000024.1:9389414-9401611 GCA_029783625.1 Naso annulatus | reverse complement strand
CGGCTGAATCTTAACACAGTTCATGCAAATATGTGAGGTCATCTAGTTTGTCCCATCATTGTGCTGAGCACCAGTCAGAGATTATGGTAACTCAGTCGAGCGTCAAGATGTCACAAGAAACTATGTCATGGTTCATTAGCAGCAGACACACATTTAGACTACTGCATGCTGCCAGTTGACTAAGCTCTGGTTTTAACAGTCTCTTACCTGTTTCTGTTTGCATGTTTTCTCTGTCTTCCACTTGCTTCTTTACCAGTGTTGGCCTGCTGAGGAGACAGATGTTAAAAAGATTGTGCAGGCATCAGTTACTGCACGCGTTCATAACCGATAGCTGGTGAGTCTCTGCAGGACTGTGCATGAATTAACATTCCTCAGACTTTAGTGTCAGAGAGAGGAGGAAATTAAAACATCACACCAACAATGTGCAAATATCTCAAGTGTCAGTGAGAACGCACTGAATGGGTGCGGGAGGGTCTGGCCGCCCTCTGGGTTTCTGATGTCTGATGTTCGCTGAAGGGAGATGGACAGCTTGGGGCAGTGCTGTTTTTGGGAGGCAGAGGCGGACGGCTGTGGCTCGAGCTGGGAACCTGGTGATCCAGACTTGAGAGCTGTGGAGAGAAAATGTGGGCAGTCAGTGAGGACTTTTTTTTTTTTTTTTTTAATTTCTACTTCATTAGCAAGTATTTATTTATTTAAAGCTGCAGGAGGAAACTCTGGGGAGGGGTGAGGATGCATGTTTGATGATCTGGGGATAGAGGCTGTTCTAAGCTGTACAGATCCTAAATTTATGAATAATTTGTGATATTGACTTGCAGGGTTGGGAAGGTTACTTTGGAAATGTAATAGGTTACAGATTACTAGTTACCCTGTCTGAAACGTAGTAAGTAATGTAACTATTTCCATTACTTTATCAAAGTAATGTAACTTATTACATTATATTACTTTTCTAAATTTCTAATGAAAGTTTTCAACTGTAAAACATTTTCAAATGTTTAAACCAGGCAGTGTTGGGCTGCTGCAAATTCAAACAAGAGAACAAATCAAAAGCATCAGAACAGCATCAAACTTTGCTAAACTACTTTGACTGGAAATGACAAAAGAAAACATGGTGCACATCTAAACATGCACAGCAACAAAATGAATATTATTCAACATACAGTGCAAGCTTTTTACAGAAAATATTCAGATGTAATCCCATTTGTAATCATTAACATTTTCATAAGTAACGGTAATTTAATTACACATTCTTTCTCAGTAACTGTAACTGATAACAGTTAAATTTACTTTGTAATTTAATTAAGTAATTTCGTTACATGTAACTACTTACTCACCAACACCGCTGACTTGATGTGTTGCAAACAACGTGCTCATATATTAAGATATGACTGATGCTACTAGATCACTGAACTGAAAGCATATGGAATGAGACAACATTCAGATTCTACATGTTAGCAGCTCTGGGAGGTTGCAGGTCGTGGTGCTTTAGGCCAAATGTTCATGCGAACAAGCTAGGAAGTGCACAGCGACAATGCTAACATGTTGATGCTAAACTGGTTTTAAGATTTCAGCGTTCACTATCATAGTTCAGTATGTTAACATTTTCAGGTATGATGGCAATAATGTGGGATCAACACCACCCTAAAAAGGTAAAACGTTTCACTATAAACATTTCACATAAATTACTGTAACTTTTCACGGCAATTCATTAGTTAATTTTCAAGATATTTCTCTTAAAATTACAAATTTAAAACTTGTGTGACAGGTAACATCAGGTGTTTTAAAGTAAAATGGTTTCATTGTGAAACATGAGACAAAAATCTCCATCAGATTAATAGCAATCCATCAGACCGTTGGTAAGATATTTTAGTTCAGAGGGGTGAACAGACCTACACTAGTATTAGCTAGTTCAGCTATAATCAAATAAAAGAAAGGGGCATATGCATAAATGTACTGACACACCTTCCTCAGGGCAGCCATTTCTTTCACTATCAGCTCAATGTCCTCGTGCGTCTCCTCCTCCCCATCGTCCTCACTCTCCTCCTCCCACTGACCGTTGCCTGGCAGGAACGGCTCGATGAGGATCGTCTCCGTTCCTCGGATGTCGCAGCGACAGTATGGGCAGGTGTGGCCAGCTGACTTCTGCTAGATGATTATCGATGACAGGTCACAGGCAGAGTTATGGAAAAACGAATTCAAACAACGATTGTCACCCATTGTCTTCAGAACAGTGTTGTGTCTTTTGAACTGTGAGTAGTGGAATATGTTGAGCTTGTCTTCAAAGAAAAAACCACCACTGTTTGAAAGATGAAGGAGGTGGAAAATACTACCTCTAACAGACACAGGAGACTGCTGCTGGCAACAAGTGTGTTCAGACATCTTCGTTACAGTGTTCGATTGCTTGTTTTTTTTTTTTTCCCTGTATCACTCAATAAGGTCATAGTATTTATCGTACTGTAAAACCTACGTGCAATGAGGAAGTTTGCCTGACCACAATCTAGATTAACTTACAACTTTTCCATTGTGGTCTGACGTTCACCGAGCATATCTAATTTTCTGTTCCTGTCTGTCTCTGTCACACACACTAAGCTTTTTCAAAGCAAATGTGACTGATACGCTGTAAGGAGGATGTGACCCGAACTCACACAGGAAGTCTTTAGCCAAATGTCAGGACTTTGCACCATTGCAAAGATTTAAAAGCTCAAATGGGAGGCAACTAGCGGGATGACGGAAAGAAATACAGCAGTGTGAAGCTGTAATTTGCCAGCAGCAGCTTCAAACCTGATTGGATGTCTTCAATGTTGAGACTGAAAGAGGAAGTAGGAGGTCGGGGCAGCCCCGGCAGGAACAAAAAAAGTCCACGAGGACTCACTGTCCACATGATGAGACGATTCTGATTTGCAGACAGACTTTTGGGATTTGGGTGCAAAACAATGATATGTAAATAATTTAAGTGAAGGACCAGAAGAGACTGCTGTGTGAAAGATGTGAAAGTAAAGGCAATTTTATATAAAAATATGATTTTACTGCTGTCAGTTTACACACTGACGGCATCTTATATTGATATTGATGGTTCATGTCACAGGCCTTCTTATTTTAAACTGTCGAACCAAACTCCATCATGCTTATCTTTGCAGTAAGTTTAAAAATATTTGCTACTGCAAAGAGCTGGTTGAGGGCGTTTAAGTGCGGACTCCACGGCTCTTTTTTAAAACCTGAGTCACAAGCACAGGTGCACTGAAAGTTTCTCCAGCTGTTGTGCAGTTTTATCAAGGCTCACTGTTGCAAAGTGACCTCACATTAAAACAGTAAAAACTGGAGAGTGATAATAAGCTGCTCTAATCCCTTTAGATATATCCAAACTCACTTCTAACCCTTACACCATGCGAGGACACAGTGAGTCCTTGCCCATTGTTCTACTGAGCAGCATTTTGGCTGCGATCATGCTTTAGCAAAATGCACTGGTGAAGGGTAGTGTTTTTCAATGAATGTTGAAATGAAAAAAAGTTTTTTGAAAACAAGCTTCCTTTCAGTGTGTAGCTTAACCTCTAGCTCTCACCCTGTTAAAAACTTATTGAATCCTCATAGGGTGCATGGGTTAGATAAAATATCTGGGTATAGAAAGACATGAACAATTTCTTCTGATTCGTCTTTGTATTTTTAAAGCAACTTGAAAAGAAAGTTTCTTTAATTCTTTACTTCAATTAATTGTTGTGCAGAGTGATTTGATTTGTGAGGGTGATTTTATAGAACGTAGCACGTTTACATCGCTCACATGCTTTGTTAAACACAGAACATATTTTTGACATTGACCCCAAACCACATTCAAATATCTAGCATTATTACAGTATGGCGGAACTGCAACCAAAACGCAAACCATGACAGCAATGATGGTCTACAAAAAAAACCCCATTACAGTTAACTGATAGTTGTCAGAATAGTCGACTGTTTCTCTTCACTGAACATACAACCACTGTTACAGTACCAGTTTATCTCAGTATTCAGCATGCAGGCTATAATGGGTAAGGGGATGGGAGTTCATACCTGCCAGCCTGTGAGGCAGGGCTGGCACAGGAGGTGCCCACAGGGCTGGATGCGAGTGTCCTTATCCCTCTCTGCACAGATCTTGCACAACTGGAAGGTGCTGCCGATTTCACAGTAAAGCTCATACTGCTCCTGTTGCGTGTTGGTGTTGGTTAGAAGATGCCCAGAAAAGACAAAAAACAACAGGAGAACATCTCAGAATATAATCTATGCTTCAGGATGCTGTTGGCAGTTTGATACTAAATTGATAAAGAGGTATAAAGTGCATCCACCTACTTCTGTAACTTTGACTTTGCCCCTCTGGGCTGGTTCACACAAGCTCGTCAAATCGGGGTTCACATCACGGCCATCTGGGTAAAGGTAGCTGCAGGCACAGAAACACACAGCACTTTGAGAGAAGACACAAACAAAAGTACATAAAAACATAAAGCAATGTCCTGTATATGTTTGTCCTAACCAGCCTTCCTTGAAGCCCTGAGCGAGTGCCTGGTAGAGAGGTGTATTCTGGGGGATGGTCTGGATGATGCTACCCTCAGTGGTCACATGGCCAATAGCCCACTGGCCCATTCTTGTGCAGCTCAGACGAAAAATATAGCTGAAAGGGAAAGAGATCCGTTTCAGTGGCACTTGTTTTCAAGAGAGAAAATCAGCACTGAGTTCATTTAGAGAAATTTTGACATCAAAGTGCACAGAAAAGAGTAAGGTGTTTTCTTCCAAACACAGTTGCTTTGGTCTGTATGTTTCTGTATTTGTGCAATTCATTCCAATGAAATTCCTCAGATTCTTAACACAGCCTTTCTCTCTGACACTGGTCAATGCTTATAGCTCATCTAAATAATTTTGTGTAGCAGTATTTTACATAAAAAGTACAAAAAACCTGTGGAATAGCAGATTGAAGGCTGGAGAGCTTGAGTTTGATTTGCTATGAAAAATATGCCTAACATTCAAGAGGAGAAGAAATTCAAGGTATTTTAGTACAGATTTAAACTTCATCGAAGAAGCCTCTCTCTTTTATTTTTTTTTAATGTAATGAAAAGCCAGACATTTAAAGTTGTTGGGGTGTTTGGATCAATGTTGCCTCAAAGGCCAAATATCTTGCAGCTGAGATCAACTGATAATTTGTTGTAAGTCAAGCACTCAACATCCTCTACAGTGTTACTTGGAGTTTTGAGATATGCATGACATAATTAAGCTTGGCCTTTCTGTGAAGTGCAGCATTTATAGCTGGCTGCTGTGTCCTCACCTCCCAGGTCTGTGCAGGTAGTGTTCCAGACGAGCAATAACCTGATCATATGTGAGGAAGGCCATGTAGCCTGGATGAGTTACTGCTAGCTGGTTCCAGTTTCTTATGAGTGACCTCCAGGGCTGAAAAGAGAGGAGACTGTTCATTTCCTGTATCAGTGTCACATGGGTTTCAACACGGCCTCGCACCTTTATGAGACTAAATGCAGTCTTGAGTCCATTCATTCTTATGGGAGACTGAACGTGATCAAAGATTATGATCAATTCTTTCGCCCCATCGTCACCAAGATACATACTGGACTGATTTTTCACAAGACACCTATCTTCCGAACATTCTGACACAAAAATGGCATTTTTCAGACCAAAAATTAACTTTGTCTCTGTCTCAGCAACACACTGTTGTGAGATCTGGGAAGTGGTGTTTCCTGCCTTGCTTTGCAACAACTTTTAACTGGTCTGATAGGTGAAACCATGAGTTAAAAGTTAAAACTTACGTCAAACAAATAACATGCGACACAAAATCCATCTGCTTTAATCCATTCACACGACTTTAATAACATTTCCAGACTAGGCAGAGAGATGGTGGTTCCCTAACTGTCTCTATGGGAGATGTGACTCCGCCCCCTTAGGAGACGGGAAGTAGACAAACAATTGGCACAGCGTACAGGCGAACTTGTGTTAAAATTTAAAAGTTAAAATTTTTCTTTCGTCTAACCCAAGACTTCAACATTTTCAGAAATGCACTAACCTTACTTGCCAAGAGCCATTGTAGATATAGATGAAGAGGTCAGCTAGCTTAGCTTAGCATAAAGACTTGAATTGGAGGAACAGCTTCTGTAGCTGACTGCTTCCAAAGGAAACAAAACCCGCTAATTAAATCTTTTTCCAGCCTTCATGCTAAGTTAAGCTAACTGCTGGCTGTAGTTTCATATTTAATGCACAGCTGTGAGGACGGCATCAATCTTTACGGTTGAAACTATTCCTATACGAAAACCAGTCTTTACCTTTAAGTCCCCTTACCTGAAACAGTCTCGTGAAGATGTCAAACTCAAACACAGAGATGTGGTCATTACAGGTGAGATCTATGGTTGACTTCAGAGCCATGGACTCCATCCCCTCCTCAAATGCATGAACTCTCTGCAGCTGCTCTTTGAAGCTACTCCACGGCACTATACACCTGTCAGAACACAGCACTAACATTCAGTGAATGTGGACACAAATTTAAAAAAAAAAAAAGGCTCTCATTATCAAAAGTTCACACACTTGTTGCCAAATGAATGTCGCCAAAATTCATCAGCCTCTGTCTTGGTCACCCTGTAGGTGTCACCATGAAAACATCCCCCTGGAAACATGGCTTTCAGCTCCCACAGCATGTGACTGAACAGCAAGGACAGTTTGGTCAAGTTCCGCCTACGAGAAAGAGAGTTTCGGTTATGTTTACAGTAATATAAATAGATATAAACTTCTCAGAAGTATCAATGATTTTCTGCATGGTGAGGTTGAAAATATACATAAAGGAAAGAGTGAAAGTTTCCTTGTGACAAGCTTGAACTGTTATTTAAATACAAACCTATCTTCTAAGCAAATGACTAACTTGCCCTAAACTCATGACTTGCATTTCATACGCCTACTTAAACTCTTAAAGCTGAGACCTGACAAAGCCAACTTGTATCTTTAGAGAAACCATAAATCTTTGTTAATTTAAATTATGTTCATACTTTGTGCCTTTGCATTCTACTTGTGTGACCAATAAATGTTTGATTTTTGTTCGAAGTTTAACATTATAACCTAAAGTATCACTATACCTGAAAGCTAACACTTCAACCTCTAGTGTAGATGAGTGAAATCACAGGTGAATAATGAGGCAGGCATGGTCAGTAATGAGTTGGCTATACAAAAAAACCCCATAAACGGATTCTGCAGAAATGGACAGACATAAGATGAAATAAAATTCTAACAAGGTCTTTTTTGGGGGGGATAAACACAGTTGTAACTGATTTACAATATTCTACTACTTTGTTTCATTTGAAATGAGCTTTGCTGATACTTTCCAAGGAAACGCAAACATATTGCAAACACAAGCAACAGGCAGTCCAGCAAACAGGATGCTCTCTGCTGCAGGCTTGTCTGTCAATACCACAAAATGTTCCAGTGGCCAGTGTGACACTTCAGCCCGGTCTTTCATCGTATTGACTCTTTTTTTAGGTTCTTCTAGGGTCACATGCAGCATGGTGCAAAAAGTGATCAAAGGGTGCAACAGACTGCACGACAGTCTGGTACAGCAGTGCACCAGAGCAGACAAAAACCGTCCCAGTTTGTTGTGAAAACAGCAAAGGACACTGTTGCTACTGAGCTGTCATTACAGGAAAATCTTACTTGCTGTGTGAGGAGGAGTAAAACCTCCTATTATTACACATGGACAACAGCTGTTAAAACTTTTCTCTTTTCAATAGTGCAACAGCTTCCAAAAAGCTGTTGCACTATTGAACCTTCATCAGAAAAATAAGTGCAATATTTAATCACACCCCTTCAGTAAACCATCACTTCCTGTCAATCACCCATACTTTTACTGCTGATGCTTTTGCACCCTCATTAGTTGTATTTTATCAGTATTGTATTGCTTACATTTTGTATGTATTGCTTTAATTCTGTAGCCGTCTTTGATCCTTTTCCTGTCTTTTTTGTGAAAATATGTGAAGTCTTAGATACAAATGCAGCATTTGAGGTTGACTCAATTGCAATATCACTGAGCTTGCAAAATGACAATTTAGTTCTTCAATTGGAAATCTCAAAATGAAAAGGGATTAAAACTACTAAATAGCTCCAATCAAAATCATTTTACCTCATGAAAAAATCAATTTCATTCATTAAGTAGTTGAACCTTCTTCGAACGCAGCTGTTACTTGTTCATCATTAAAGAATATAAGGTAACACTTAATTTAAAGCATGCATCTAAAATGCATTATAAACATACTTATAATGCGTTATAATGCGACTATAGTGCTGTATAATCATAGTTAAAAGCAGGATTACAGTTAACCCTAACCCTAACTATAACCACCTACAACGCATTGTACGTGTGTTCATCATATGTTATAATGTGTTATATACGTTTATAATGTGTTATAATGCATTACAGAGACGGGCTTCATAGAAAGTGTTACAACATACAGCATTCCTGGATTTGCAAATGCATGATTTTTCAAAAAATACAGTGGACAGGATGTTTTAGACCTAAATAAAAAACGTATTTTGCTCCTCGAAGGTCAAACATTCAAGTGAAATAACAATAAACAAAATACACGTTGAGTGAATGAGGACTGTATAAACTTAACTGCATTAAACGCGAGATATGTCACATTAGTTAATCAAAAACACATTAAAAATACTGCAGTAGGTATTAATATCCTGTATCCTCTTCATATGTATATATATATTATATTGTACTGTAATACCCCTGGTACAATACAAGCAATTAAAATGATACAGGCGGTAGATACAGCTGCTAACATCTAAACACAGCATATAATGTTTCTAGTCAGCCATATCTGTTTTATAACGTCTGTTGCTGGCATCCAGCATTTATCAGAGGGACATTTGATGATTTAGGTGGTCAGATGTTTTATCTCAGTGAGGCAAATAAAAACCTCCACAATGTTGTGGAGGGGAGAATAAGCAACATGTCTTGCTCTGGCTGCCTCAGCATCCGTAAAAATAACGTGAAAAAGATAACATATGCAGCAATGGTGGTGAAATTTACATGAAACACATCAGTGCAAATGCCTTTTTTAAAAAAAAATGGCTGCAGCGATATCGGGTAATAACCTGCATTAAAGTGATCCTTTGTTGGGTTGATTTTTGAGATTGTATATCGCTCACCAGATCGATCAATTGAACCTGCGAGGCTCGGCGTACAGTAAAACGCTTACTTCAAGTCTCTCTTATCTCGTGCAGAAACAGAAAATAACCTTTACGTATTTTAAGGGCAACCACATTTGAACTCCTGCACACCACCAGCACCTGCTAGAAAGCCACTAGTTTGATTTGAAATTCAAATTCAAACAGTCTAGTCATCCTGAATGAGACAAATTCAGTTAGATATTAAACACTGATCAAATATCTGTTGGTGTCCAAATGGGACCAGTTAACCCAGTTCATTTTTTATGTGCCTGGCAAAACTGAGTTTTCGTTTTTAACAACTACATGGACTGATTAAATAATAGCAAATATACTGTATGTGTTTCTTAGGCTGTTCCTGCTGTCTGTATTTGGACATTTGCATGTTTGTCAAATTCCAGTCAGAGGAGGTCAAAGTCGTCAGTATGACAATATTCATCCACCTGCTGAACCTTCCACCGTCTTGTTTTTGTTGCCTTCACTTTTGGTCTCATTTCAGTTCTGTTTTTGGCTCGACATGAAAGCCAGGCAGAAATTCCACTTGCTAAAGTGAGAGTATAATTTTACTCAAAGATCATCTGACATAAGTGTTATTAGAAATAGACGGAGTATCTGCAGCTCTGCGCCCGAGTCTGTGGGATAGCTTGCTGCAAAAAAGACAACATCATGGCAGCACACTCTTAAGACAAAAGAGGATATTTACACAATTTGCCGTAACATCTAAGCCACATTACACAGAACGCTGTGTGAATTTGCCACATGGCTGCCCATGCAGACCTGGCTGTGGTAAGAGGACCATCTGTTATCTCACAGATGCAGTCGATTCTTATACATGACACCATTAATCTTCAAATACAGATTGCGCTGAAAGAAAGTGGTAAAAGCTGGTGTCCCAGTTTGCATACAATGACTGCACTGTACAGCAGAATGGAAAAGGGGTAGCTAGAGCAGTTATGCAAAAAAACGGCTGGTAATATATGTAAAATAAGAATTAAAATAGAGGTGAGTGATATGGTCTGAAAATCATATTTCAATATTTTTAGGCTATCAATTACTATTATTATTTTTTATTAAATTTAATTCAGGGGCTTGCAATTGATATGGTTGATATGATATCATCTGCCTTTTTAACATTCAATAAATAACTATGAAAGAAAGAACATTACATTAATGTTTGTTGATAAATAAAACAGATTAACTGCAGTAAAGTTTATTGAAATTGATTCCACTAGCACGTAAAAATCAGATTAATAATCTACCCTAATCGTGGTCCGTTGGTAACGGAGTCAGTACATTGGTCCAGATTGCTAAATCGCTACATCCTAATAGATACATAGACAGACGGATGAGCAGTGACCACTTTTTGTCTTAATTTCAGTCCAAAGAAGAAAAGCAAAGAGTAAAAACTTGAGCTGCTGCCCTTTACCACAGTAAAGTATTAAGTATGTTGTATTGTGTCTGACTTTGCATTGAATACAGCAGAGGGTTCAGCCTGTTCTGAGTTTACACCACATGTAGGATAGATGATACATCCAAATAAAAGCAGAGGTCCGTGCAAACACTGTGGAAATCACTGAATGGACAAACACTGAGAAAACGTTTGTTCAGGGCCAGAATGTCTGTCTCCCAAGCTGCTCACATACTGAGGTTGTAATTTCTTTTGCCTATTTTCCTCACATTTGCATCACAAAGACGCAGGTTTGGCCCCTTTTTCCAACTTCATCATTAGTAGTCCCAACAGCAGCAGCAGACGCAGCCCAAACTCCAAATACAAGAGTCGCTCTTTTTAGCTGTTCCAAAAATTCACTTTGGCTAAACAGCAAACGTATAGAAAGTGGTGTTTCTTTCTGCACATCAAAGTCTATATTTGACTTGTGGGAACCAGGAAAGTTTTCATTCTACATAACTGCAGCTTCTATAGAAAACATAATAAGTTATTTCAGATAATTTGATTGAGTGCTCATGCAAATATAGAAGTTTATTCTTGGATTCCCACAAAAATTCAAGCCACAGTCCCATGGTACTCAAGATTTGAAGGATGTGTGGCCTCTTTCTGAACCCTCTCTTAGTTTACTTGTCTTACATAAGGGCTAACTGAAGGAATTAGCTAGTGAGTGGCTATGACAATATCAGCCTATCCCTAAAATTTGGACAGTTACCTCAGATGGCACCTGGCCATGCAGGTAGCGATGGTTTGAATGAAACGAAAAATATGGCACTCAAAGAATTTCTTAAATTCAAAAGCGGCAGTAATACACTAAGACACACACATACACGTATTTTATTTGTTTGTTGTTGTTTGCTTGCCCAGGGACAACGGATGCAAATGAGCTTTTAGCTAACTCTGGTGCAATTACCTGCCTCTGTAAAAAGGAACAATAAAATAAAATAAAATAAAATAAAATAAAATAAAATAAAATAAAATAAAGAACAATGTGATCTGAAGATTATCCCGAGCCACAGGGACAGTGTTTCTGGAAAGAAAAAATGCTGCTGAATTTTCGACTCATAATGTTTAATACTGCAAACACTACAAATATGCAGTGTTATCCAAACTATTCATTGCAGGAGGGTGATGCAGGAAATGTGAGGCCTGTTATTACTTAAAACTATGAGCGAATAAAACCAAAATGGTAAGAAAGTGTTACAGGAAAGTGACAGAACTAATTTTTTTATATGTGATTAATGTGAGTTTTCAAGTGTCCGTGCATTTATATCAATTAATATGTAGAATATCTATTAAATTGATCTATTAACTATTTACGCAATGAGAACCTGAGGCGATGTCCTTTAAATGTCTTGTTTTTCCAGTCAAAAGTGCAAAACTCAAAGATTTTGATTTTACAAGGAAACGAAACACATACAAACGGCAAATTTTCACATTTAACAAGCTTGAAGAAGTTGCACAGTTTGGCATTTTTGGTTAGACAAATGCCTGAATGAGGACTAATCATTAAAATTGTTGATTATTTTCTCACAAAAACTAAGAATTACTTCTTTATTTGTTCTCCAAAATA
>JAPZDX010000024.1:9341881-9352425 GCA_029783625.1 Naso annulatus | reverse complement strand
TAGCTGTTTGATAAAGTATTTAAAATGATCTCCCCCTTTACTGGCTGCACTAGTTAAATAAAGTTAAATAGAATCCATAAATGTGTATGAGTCGTCTGAAATGGATCATTCTGCACAATAGACACCATTACCTTGGTGCTTAAGATACATTTTTATGCCAATATTTCTACACTAAAGTGTCAGTTTGAATGCAGGACTTCTATTTCTAACAGTATTTTTATACCGTGGTGTTACTAATTTTACTGAAGTAAAAGACTGAAATTCTTCCTCCACCACTTAAATGAAGTAACTATTAGTGTTTCCTCTCTGTAGGCTCAGTTGACAGCAATTGGGTGGTTGGAGCAACACTTGAAAAGAAACTGGTGCCGCTGCCTCTCTCACTGGCCTTAGGGGCTTTCCTCAACCACCGCAAAAACAAGTTCCAGTGTGGCTTCGGCGTCACTATTGGTTAGAGGTGCGGGGCTGCCTGGAGTCAGCTCGCAGGCCACAGCTTGGACCGGCACAGAGACACACAGGAACCTGGTCTAAGTTTTAGAAATTGGATTCAGAGACTCTCTTACAACTGTGATTTCTGGGGCAGACAGAGAGACAATGACAACTACCAAGGAGCCAGGACTGGCCAAGCCATGCCTACTTTCTGTAGCACAAATGTCTTTCCTTTATGGTGTATCGGATGTACCCAGAGGCTAGAGAGTTGTATATCAGATGGCATCAGTGATGCATGAGAACATGTGACGTGAAAATCATGTGGTTAGGAATAATATATGGTGATCATGTATGACGGATTGAAATAAATGTGATTACTTTTTTGTAAAAGTGGGTGTTGTTTTTGCTTATGAAAGATGGGGTGCCGAGTCCAGACAGAGTTAATTTATCTGTAAGTATAATGTGGACTCATGTGACCTGTGCGACAGTGATATACCTGTGAAGCTTAAATAGAGATTCTTCATCATTGATGTCAATTTAACAGTTTTTTTTGTTTTGTGTTTTGTTTTTCCACCAGCACTGAAAACAAACAACTTACAGAATAATACCAGAAGTTTGGCCTCTGAAGTGATTTTTAAGCTGCTATCCTAACAATGGGCATAATGACTTAAATAATATGAAAAGGATCATTTGTTGATGGATCGAGGTGCAGGAGGCCGCTGTAAGCTTCGATAAACCCACTGAGTGCCCAGCAACACAGGTTTGCATAGTGAGAGTTATCAGCTGAAGAGGTTTCTGTCGGAAGTTAGAGTGCAGTAAAAAGTCTTAATTCAACAAATGAATTGTATTATTGTATTTTATCTCATTTTATTTTATTTTTTTTTTTTTGCAGATGCTGGGCATAGAAAGTGTTTCAGACAAGTCTGCCATGTGAATGTGTTTAAAGCTTGTGTTTGCTGCCCTCAAGTGGCCAGTTTCTTTTACTAGTAATGCTGGTTAAATCAACATAAACACACTTACAACTTCAGGGACTGAGTAGCAAAAAGGACCCTGCGCTGCTGCGCTATCTTTAATTATATGGAGTTTGTCTGGAGTTTGTTGAATTAGTTCAGCTGTGGTGAAAGTAACAATTTACGAATTCAATTGATTCCAATTCTCGTCAAAGGTCTGTGTTTTTTACTAAAATGTGGAAGAATGAAAGAAGCAGCTTGTGGAAGTATCAGTAAAATGCCCTTCAAGGTCTAAAGTATTTGATACGCAGAAAAATCATTCAGTGTGAAAGCAACATTTAACTGGTGTAGCTGCTTAAAGTGGAGCCAGTTTTAACTACTTAATGTAGTTAGATAGTTTTGTCTAATAATAATAATACATAGACACATTTTTAACTTTTTGGGTAGTCGTGTAGCATGAGCATTAGGATTGACTCGTCACTAACTGATGAATGATGTAGGTGCTGTTGAACAGTTAATAGCAGTAGTCCCCACAAAATGACGAATGCTGCTTGGATAAATATTTATTTGAAAGTTCACCAAAAAAAAATCCATACTTCGAGTTCCCAGAAAAACAAATTTTTGATTTTTGAAAGATTTATTATTACAGTGCAATCCAAATGCTAATAAGCATTACCTTCCACGAGAAACTGAATGATATTGCAGGCTTCAGTGTAAGTGCGTATGTACACAAATAATGGCTGACAGCAAGCTTTCAGCTTTTTGTCTGTTGCAAAAGCAGCAAACTTTAGCATTGTGTGTTAAAATTTGTGTAAAAATAATGAAAATCACAAGATAAACAGCAACAGATAAATTGTGGCACAGCTGGTCACAACAATAAAAGCATAATCAGGATATTTCAGACATTTTATCACTTACAAATGCTATCATAAACTGTTCAAAAAACCACCCAAGATGCAGAGTTTGCTAGTTCTTCACCCAAATCTCTTTATATACTCAAAGTTATCACAGGGTTATCACAAAACTTGAAAAAATGTAAAATCCTCTGAATTGGTCAGCAAGTGGCAAATTTTCTGGCCTTGTTCATGTGCGGAGGTAAGGTGCGACTGGGAGGAGATGCACATTAACGTATCAAAAGCATCAGTGCTAGCAGGAGGGTGAGGACGGGGGAAGCCATGAGACCGGGAGAGAAGCCGAAAATGCTGCAGAAGAAACAGTGGAATAAATTCAATAAATTGACGCACAGATATTTTTGTAAACATGCTTCATAGTTCAAATGCCTGTTGTTGTTTCAAAGAAAAAGGTTGGTTAGAGCCAATCTTAACAAGCCCATTTTTTCCCCCAGCTAATTTATCGATGTAAGTGTACAATGTGTATAAATTTCAATACCTTCGGTCATCAGTTGTTTGAGGAGGAGGATGGACGGTGGTAAAGATCCTGTAAAATTTAAAGCATCATTTGAAAGACATTAAAATCTATTTCCAATGCTAAATTTGACATCAACGGCTGAAAATGTAATGAACTAAATGGCACAAAATCCTACTGTGGTGGGCATGGGCCTTGAGACATATTTCTCGGGGGATGTTCTACGTCCACTGGTCTCATTGTAGGACATGGTAGAACACTTCCGTTGACAAGAGGAGTGAGATCTAGCAAAAGAGGAAAGATTTAACACAACATTCACTTAGCTGCAAGAAATTTAAACTTCTTAAAACATGTTTCTTGTAGAATTCCAGGAGAGTGACTGAGCCTGCCTTCGAAGTAAAAGCTGAAAATGGCACTCCCTCCCTTGAGGAATTGTCTTCGTTCCATCTCCTCCACATTTGCAAAGTATGCTCTGCCAAGCAAAGGTCCAGCAAAGACGGTCTCATTGTCAATGACAATTGGAGTTCCAACTTCACGAGGATTTCCCCAAAGGTAGGTACCTGATTATAAAAAAGCATGTCAATCATAAAGGTAAAATAACTACAGAGGAAAAACCGTTCCATTCAATGTGCGAAAGCGGCAACTTGTCTCTTTCTCATGAAGGATTTCTTCATGTTCTTTCAAACCTACCATTAGGGCCGGATAAGCGTAGGTCACTGGTGATGCTCCTTTGTTTGGACATTTGCTCCTTGATGTTTGGGGTCTGATCCACCATTTTGAAAGTCACCTGCCTCTGAGGGCAAGGCCACTCCAGCTCATCGTCATATTTGCCAGATAAGAGTTGCACAAACAGTCCGATGTATGTCCCGTACAATGCAATCCCAACCCGGTAAGCATAGCCCCCTCTGGAGTTCTGCTGTGGACTGAATATAAAGTCTCCGTATTCACTGGTGTTCAAAACGTGCTTAAATTCATCAATCTGCATGGTGAAATGCGGACATTCAGTCTCAGACAGATTGATGTCATCGATTGAGAAGCCACCCTGAGAGCTTCCTTCTCCTTTGCGAACCTCAAACTCCACCAGGAATTCCTTGGTGGCATTCAGAGAAACATGGTGGAGCTGCCAGTGAGTTGTTTCCTGACCTAAAAGAAGAGTTTTAATCAATGTCTGCAAGCCATTTGATAGCTATCAAAGCTATCAAGGTTCAATTGAGTCTTACATAACAATTTTTATTTTTTTTTTTAAATTTATTAATTTCCTATTCATTTATTCTTGGGGGACAATGCACACTGATAAAAATAAATGTTAGCAAAAGGCCAACAGAGCAAATGATACCAGATAATCATATAGTTTCACATTACCAGTGATCTGTCCCACGAGGCGGGCTCTTCCTCTGGTGTCCCATACACCTTGAAACTCTCTCAACCAGATGTTAAGTTGGTCTGACTCGTTGCCGCTGTTGTAATAGTAGAACTGGAGACACTGGACATTACATTTCCTATTGACGCTCATCCTGGGGGTCTCCAGCCTGGCCGTGTCTCCCTCTTGTCCATATTCAGTGCTAGCATGCATGAAGTAACCTGTATTTTCAGCTGAAGTGTTTTTGTCCATAATTAATGTGTAATCTCAGACCTTCAAATGTAACACCTACACATATAGTACATAGATTTTTAGGGAATGTATATATCAGCAAGATTTAGGTTGCAGTATTTTCCAAAAGGTGTTTATCCCATTTAAAAGAGAAGTTTAAACTTTAATTTGATTCTATAAGTTTTAATCTTGAAATCTTACCATCAGAAGCATTATTGGGTAGGCTGGTGTGGTCAGTGTAGGGGCCCCCATAAACATAGTTTGTCACCTCCCAGCCTTGGCCATACCATGAGCAGTGATTCATTTGGCACAAGGTTCCGTCAGAAAAGCCGCAGTACATCTTAAATGCAATGGTTGAGTCTGCAGAGGTGAATGAAGAACACAAGATTAAGGACAATTAGTTGATTCTGGGATAGCAAACAAAATATGTAAGCTTTCAGCATAATGTGTGTGTGTGGAGTAACTAGTTACATTTCACAAAATGACATTATTTAATTTAAAAATAAATGTAATAGTAATCAGTTACAGTTACCAAGAAAAAAAATGTGTAAATTACAGTTACTTTTGAAAATGTTAACGATAACAAAGGGGGTTACGTCCTAATGATTTCTGTTTAAAGCTTAGGCTATATGTTGAATAATATTCTGTTGCTTTGCATGTTTATGATGTGCGCAGTGTTGAGTAAAGTTTCCTTTTGATTGGTTCTGTTGGTTTGAATTTGCAGTGCCCCACGTCTGCCGTTAACGCTGCCTGGTTTAAACATTTGAAAATGGTTAACAGTTGAAAGCAGTCGTTAAAAATTGAGTAAAGTAATCAAAAATAATCAAATGTAATAAGTTATATTACTTTGATAAAGTAATTGAAATAGCTACATTACTCATTACATTTTAAATAGCGTAAGTTGTAACCTGTAACCTATTACATTTCCAAAGTTACCTTCCCAACCCTGGTTACAGCTGCAATTCTAGCAAATATTTTGTAGGTATAAATGTATTTGGATCCCTCTTATACTTCTAATGAGACTGATGAAATCTCATTTTCATTGTGTTATTGCCTCCAATGCATTTTTGACGGCACTGCACAGTAATCTTCAGCCTCCTGGCTAAAAGTTCTGTGTGACCCACTTTTAACTTTTTCGGGTGGAGCATTGGACTTTGAATATTACCAATATTATTATTAAAAAGTGACTCCAATGGGTCCTGACCAAACTGCCGTTTGTAATGAGTTCAAAGTGAAATCTGATCGAACTGACAGACCAATATTATCACTGAAAGAATCCCAGAATCTTCCCAAAGTGTTGGTCCCTTTTAATTTCAAACAATAAGCACTTACTGCAGCTGTAGCGGCGATTCAGCTCCAAAACGTCTTTGGGACTCATTTCCAGTCTTTGACCAATAATATCCTGGAAACTTGGATCTTTGGTGAAAATCGTTGACCCGTTGCCGTTGCTGAATGCATATTGGCCGTAGTGCATCACGGACCAGTAGTCATATGAGACTCCGTTGGTTGTGCTGCTGTCTCTGCCAACTTTTTCAAAATTATTCTCGAAGCCTTGAAAACAAAAACAACTCTCAATTGCAGTAAACTGTGTTAAAAATAAAAACTTGAGCGAGGCATTGCAGGTTAAACCATAATTCATTAATCATTAATTAGACAATAAAATATATCTCAACACATCAAACAACAAAGTACAGAAAGTACACAATTGATTGCCATATAAAATCATAAGAGTTGATAAGTGTAGAGAATTAGCAAACAAAATTTAATAATTAAAAAAAGAATTTAATAATAATAAAATAATATTGCAATATTGATAAATTAGCATATTGAATTAGCAATTTACAATATTAGCAATTTAGCATAATGTAACAAACACATTCGTTTTTAAAGCGTTTGATCATTAGACTGATAAATTTGATGAATTTTTAAAATGCTTCTGATCATCCTGTTTTTAATCTCAACATTTACTAAACTGATTATATCTCTATAGACTTATTGATTTTTTTTAAAAAAACCTTCTCAAAGTGCTTAATACACCTTGACATAACAATAATAAAAACACATAAAGAATGGGTTTATTACACCGGTGAGTAAAGTCTAAGTGATACCTTCCACTATGTTGTCAAATTCAATTTCCACATAACTATCTCTGTCATATCTGGACTGTTCATGGAAGAAGCCAAGAGCGTGCAGGATCTCATGTTCAACAGTGGAAATCTCATCACAGCCTCTCCCGATGGAGAGAGTTTGTCCGTAGGCTACAACCCTCCCGACATATGAAAAACACCTAAAACAGAAAAAGTGCTCATCAGTCATAGTCACATTTACGCTTTATCACTGACACGATCATCTTTTATCAAAGAAAGTTTAAAATTTGTAGGAACTCTCTGCACAAACAAAAACATTTATCTTGGTATTGATTAAGCATGCACACACACGCAGTCACACACAACTTCACATATATATCAGTGCTAAATTTCTCCTGTTATACAGCCATCTCCTTTTCGGGCCTGACCAAGATGGGATTTTTGAGGAAAATGCCAAAATCCTGTACATATAAAGACTAAATGTGGTTGTATGTGGTTATGAAATACTTGTCACAAAGATATGTAATGGAGGCAAGATATCTTACAAAGTCTGTTCCAAACATCAGTGCACCAAACATTAAACACTTAACTTACTAGTTATTAAATAACATAACACCCTCTGCTGTACAAACCACTTAGTTACTCCATTTTAAATCACTAGTGCAAGCATTTTTTCTGGCCTTAAATATCGGCAAATGTCGGAGAACATACACGCCAATACGGATATATCTGCATTAGGTCAATATCGGTCAATAATATTAGCGAGCCAATATATTGGTTGGGCTCTAATCTGCTTGTGCTCACACAGGTTCAGTTGCATACATACATAACCCCCGAGTGTTAGATATGATCAACTTTTCTTATTATAGCTCTTATGGTTGAGTTTTTTGTTCTTGACTAAAGTATCGAAAGAAAAAGAGAAATACAAAAAAACCCCACAGAAAATAAGAAATTTAAAAAGAATACATACCCGCCTAACTTCTGGAAAGAAATGAAATAATCCTCATTGTCCCTTACTTTGAAGTCAATGCATGACTTCAACCTGAACTGCTCAAAGGATTTTACGATGACTCCTTTAGCGTTCATCTCTTGCATCGTTCATGAGAGAAGGAAAAAACAAAACAATTTTAACACATTTGATCCTGCTTGTACACATTTTTCTGAGGCACGGCTGTCACAAATTCCTTTACTCAGGGGAGAGGGGGGGAGTTACTTTGCACACTTGTGTGGTGTGAAGAAAAAGTGTGTGAACCAAAATCTCAAATATGAGCTTCAGTCAAGTAGCTTTTGTTTTCCTTTAATTTTGCTATTGGTTTCCCTGGGCGCAGCAGTGTGGCTCCTGTGCTGCTGACAACCTCTGACTGACATAAGCAATCACAGGGGAAAATGGGGGAAAAGAAACCTCCATCTCAGTAAAAATATGTTTTGCCCTTAGCAAAATATCACTGCACACACAACTGTGTTCTTTTTATGATATAAAACAATATGCAATGAAAACCTGGTCATTAGTGAGGAGTTTGCACAAAGGATATGTCGTGACATTTATGCACTTCTACCACATAAATACAATAAATAACATTTCAAATCGACACCAGTCTTTATTTTTCCTGCATTTAATTTTAAGGCACACATTATATTAGCTAAGTAGCTGACGTTTGCTAGCTAGCTACGGGAACAACATCCAATATTTGCAGCTATTTGACATGCAAGTCAACGAGAGACGCAAGCAATGTGGTGTGGAGTTAGGGGGGAGGGTGACAGAGTTAATTAGCAGAGTTAAAGCTCTGCTTGCGCTTGAAAATATTCATTTAGGCCAAGTTCTTCTCTCCGAAGTTGTTATCAGACTCAGTCGTGGATGCTAACTGAACTGGACTGGCTGATGACCATAACATACTTTCCATAATTGTTTAAGCACTGCAAAAACTTGTAGAACGCATCCCATAGGTCTGCTTCTCCCCGATGCTACAAATATTTAAGGCTATCATGCTGAGTAAATTAGATTTACCAAGGCTTTCATCCAAAACGTAAGGCACTGGGGATGTCCATAGTTGGCTGTCGTAGATAATGGCACTCCTTTGAACCTTTAGCTGAGATATAAAAAGAAATGTATTGGTTGACATATAAAAAAATACATGTTTGTTCTTTTAATTATTTACTACAGAAATATTAAACTCACCTTCATAATATCATCGTGTAATGAGCCTAAGATGAAGCATAAAAAGTGAGTTTTTTTAACAAAGAAATTAATAATTATTGTAACGATGAGAAGCAGCAGCAAAAATACTCAGATATGATGTGAAAAATCACCACAATGTTCATTTAATGGTATGAAGGTATTAAACTTTACCCTTGTTGGCCTCTGTAATGTCCATGTCTTCACCAATTTCTAAAAAACAGATAAAATGTTGCTATATTAAGTAACACTGGTCAATGAAAATAATTAAGTTAAATTAATTCTATGAAATGCATTAATTGATACAACTTACCAACTATCTCTGGATCTTTCTGTAAAAACACATTCAATTAAATCAACACGTGCTTTGATGTAAGTCTCAGATATAACATGAAATTAAAAAAACAAACAAACACATAATTGAATATATTGCTATGAATGTATAACACTAAATACTCACTATGGTTTAAAAGTAAAATTTGATGCCTGATTTTTACTGCACGCTCATGATTGCACAGTAGTTAAAGTTTTCTTAAAATTATAGAGCTCAAATTTCAGAATAAATTATTACTTAACTGAGGTAATTAAAGTCTATATGATAACAAATTCAAGTGTAAGAGCAGCACAGGCACAGAATAACCACAGATAAATGAAAAAAAAAAAAACTAAACATGAATAATAAAATAGGGCAAATAGAAACTACTAGAGCAAGTAAACAACAGCGGTCTGATTCAAAACTCAAAATTAAAAGCAATTACGTTAGAAAATCAGTGTTTGATTATTCTAAATGTAGCATGAAATACAATAGAATTTGAGGAAAAAAGTACAACAATAAATGAACTCTTACTGCCCGACTGGTGACTCCTGACACCGCCAAGTTCACAACAAGGAAAATAAGGACTTTCATCCTTGCGGTGTGCCTTGGACCAAACTAAAATCATACAACAGTGATGATATGCAAAAGCATAACAATGTAATGATTTATGTGTTATTAATGAAACGCAGAAAAGCCTCTTCACATCTAGACAGATAGAAATTACCCACCTGTGATGAACTTCAGTCAACCTGACTGTCTGTTTCCCAGCTGCACCTGAGGAGCTTCTGCTATGACAGCAGAGCTTTAAGCGGGTATGAAGACATGCTCAGTAAACAAAACAGGTTTTACTTCAGCATTTCAAAGAACTAGAGCTATGCATGTTACACGCATGTGTGATTGCAGTGCTACCTCATAAAAGCTTTGTCATTGTCACGTGCTCTGCCTGTACCTTTACATGTCAGTATTATCACAACAAACCAACTTGGTGAATTCCTTTGCGACCAGAGAGTCCAGCAGTGATAAACTAAATCCTGCTGTCTCTCATTTTCATCCTTTAATCTAATCAGCAGTTAGTTTTCCATTATTTTCTCCTACTAGCCACGTGCTGTTGTGCCGTTGACTTCACAGTAAACTCTTACTCTCCATCATGCAATAATGCAATCAGCCCGGACGAGTGACCAGTGATGTTTTGTAGAAAACTTACAACAAACCCTTCTTAGGCCTATGGATGAGATCATGGTGCAGGTTAAAAATGTTCACCATCTTAAGTTCAGCGTGTTTGCCTGCCAGGTTTTGCCAATCAGCGCAGAACACAGAGTACAGATGAGGCTGATGAGAATGTGTCATGTCATGGAAGACACACCCATGATAAAACAGGAGAATGTTTTATTAAACCACATTTGACCAAAATAAAATTTTCAAAGCATGAGCTGAGGAAATCAGTTAAGGTGGTGGTGTGTGATGTGCATGACTGGAGGATGAGGATGTGGGTGTTGAAGGTGATAAACAAAGTGAGCAAGTCAACAAAGCCAATTCAGGATGTGGTCTGAATGTGGAGAGGAGCAGACAGAGAGAGAGAGAGAGAGAGAGAGACACTGAGACAGAGAGAGAGACACAGAGACAGAGAGAGAGAGAT
>JAPZDX010000024.1:9318954-9339006 GCA_029783625.1 Naso annulatus | reverse complement strand
CTACCAATGGGGTCAGCTCCTGCTTTAGCTGCTCAACTCTCTGCTGGATCTGGACCTTCATTTCCTCGGTGAAGGGCTCCAGCTTGCCTCTAACAGTGCTCAGCTCCTGGTTCAGACGGTCCCTCAGCAAGTCAGCCTCTGAGCTGACTTTGGTGATCAGGTCCTGGGCTACAGGGGGAAGCTGCTCCTGCAGGGAGACTGCATACCTGCTGGCCACCTCGGTACTCTCAGTCAGACGGGCGCTAGATAAAAAAATAAACAACAAGATGAATTCTTCTTATTCTGCTGAGAAGAAATTGCCTGGCAGTTCACAGCATCCAGTTTACAACATTAGCATGTCACCAATGGTAACAATGATCTTAGCTAACTTACCTCACTTCCTGTCCAAACTGTGACTTCCTGATCATCTGAAGGGTGTCATCAGCTGTCTGGGTGGCCTTGCCAACATAGTCCCAGAAAGCATCAGTCAGCACTTCCAGCTGTGGCTTTGGTGCATCAGCATAGAAGAGGTTGGCTTGACAGCCTGTTGGACAGACACAAAAACAATTTAAAGAACCATTTACCTTAATTCAGCCATTAATGACAGCCTGATCTGAGATATTTTTAGTGAATATCTACTCTTTAAAAGGTTTGCAATTATTTATCTTAACCTTACAATAGAATAATAAATGCTCCAGGAAGAATGATGATTTTTTTTCTATCTTACTCACCACTGAATACGGCTAAGACGAGCACAACAAGGACCTTCATGGCTCTTAGACCTTGTAACAAGAAGACACAAAGGTAGTTAACACAGGATGTCGACCGAGAAATTTTTCTGACATAAAAAGCGCAAAGATTGGACTGAGCTAGGTCTTCATTGTCTTACCTGAGTTCTTGCGAGTGTATCTGCAAGTCCACTTGGCAGTGCTTGTGTTCAGTTTGAGAGATTCTCCTGCTTATATAGCAAGCCAGAAGGTAATGATCCCAAAGTCCAGGTGCTAGTGCCCTGCTGTCACCTTGCCTCACCCAACTATCCTCTCAGATATTTGTGCCCCGCGACACACATTCGAAAGACCACACTGTTGCGCTAATGCACACACATACAACATCCATTTTCTCCATCAACCAAACCCTAATCATTTCTGCTTTCATTATTCACTTTTCTTAATGTAATTACCTCAATGGATTTGTGATTCATCAGTGTAAGAGGGTGACAAAATCTATAAATTAACCTGAAATGAACCTTGTCCTCACAAGCCTCAGTAATCACTTAGCTGTTAGCTTTAGCTACAGATAACTCTCTGCCAATCAGACAAACCCCACCTGATATTTTCTTTGATGTCTAGCCTTGATTAGATATACATTGGGCATTTTATTGTCCCTATTACCTGGCCATTTTTTCAGGTTATGTCACATCTACTCATGGTTGGAGTTTCTGTGTCATGCCAGTCTTCACCAATCCTTAGTCTGACCAAGGGTTATCACTCACCCTCCATGAACATCCGAAGGACAAAGTAGCTGCTTTTTCATAGCCCACATACCAAAGTCCACCTCTCCGAAACCACTTTTGAGTTGTAGCAGTTTGATTCTATTTGTGTGGAGTCATGACCCCATTTTTCTCATAGACAATGAATGACCCTACAAAGATTCTGGGACTTAAAACTAGCACATTTTCATCGTTATAATTATTATTGGTAGTAGTAGTAGTAATAGTAGTAGTAGTAGTCTATTTTGGTTGTCTTCCAACCTGCAAAACTTAAATACACTGAATACACTAAACATATAAATCAAATGCTTTCTCAAGCCCTGAAAATAAAAGATTAACAAGAAACAAAATAAGACCAAAAAGATGTACAGATTATTACACCAATCCTGTAAACATTGATTATTTTGTCAGCTCCCTTCAGCTCAATGCAAGGTAACAAAAGAAGGCAACAGAAACCAAGTGAATATATACATTACGTACGGCTACTGTCCTCCCAAAAGTCGCAAACACATCTGATTTATGCTCTGGTGTTCATACTTAAATTTTACAGCCTACTTGTTAATCATCTGTGTTTAAATATTTTTTTGAATCTATTGTGTGTATTACACTCTTTCAATTTCGTTTCTAAACCATTTCACAGATTTACTCCATACACTGAGACACATCTTTGTTTTACAGTTGTTCTGATCTTTGTTTTTGTGTACATACAGTTCCCTCTCAGTTCATACTAACACATTCTCTTGTTTGAAACAACCTCCAGATACAGTCTGGTAACATGCTATTGGATGCTTTGTACATCAGTGATGCTATGTAAAAATCTACAAGTTTGCTAAATTTGAATGCCTGTAAACTTATGAATAATTTATAAGTCAGTTCAAGATGATCAGTTCTGTGTTATTATTCTGATAGCTCTCTTTTGTAACAAAAAATGAGATTTGTGATTGTTTCATATGTTTTTCCCCAAACCCCCACACAATATGTAGATCATTTCACCTTCGGAGTCCATCACCACATGTATTTCTGTTCTGCTTCTGACAGTATTTTTAAAAAAAATCTAAGTTGAGTTGTAGTTGGGTAAGTTAAAGATGAACACCATTTTTAAAGGACCACTGTTTGATTTAATGCTGTTATACAACAGCTTAAGAGCTCAATCAATGTATATTACCATAACTTAAAGAATTTCAGTCGTCTGTCTGACTCCTAACATATTATGCTAACTGGATATTGTGAAAAGAAGTTTGACATTATGTGTGATTTTTTAGGGCTTTTTCACCATATAAAAAAACAACAGTTTTGTGCCAGGTCCTATTTTGTTCACGTGGCTTGACCCTGACATGAAGTCCAGCCGTGTAAGCATACTGAGGTTATCTGGAGTTATCTGCAGGCAGTTAGCACTGAACTAAGTGGACACTTAATTACTGTATCCCAAATGCTTTCCTGAGAGCTTTCAGAGGAGAATTATGGCAGTATTTCTTGTTGAGTATTGTTTTTGTTATTAGTAAATCTCCAGAAGCCACATAAAATCAATATACTTCAAACATTTTCTCTGTGTGTCTGTGTTTCAGCTTTGACAGACATACGATATGACCCTGGGAAGCAGCAGAAACAGGAAGAGAGCTATAATGACAACATGGCAGGGACTAATGGACTTTGGGCTGTTCACTACAACTGTCATCAGACTTCAGTAAATATATGCATGGACACGCCAGTCTGACTCATTCACAAACACGTTGTAACGCTGAGAGATACCCAAGCTAAAAGCAGGTGAGAATTACAACATTTGAAACGAAACTCTCAGATTCAAAAATACATGTTTGATATTTTGAGTGCAGCTTAAAAGTTAACTAGATCGTGATTGTTTTCTAGCAAGACGCAGTCATGAAGGTGTTCCTGGTTCTTGCCATTGCGGTGCTTTCAGGTAAGTCACAATTTTTGAGAAAGCGACAGCACGTCGCTTTGACTTAACAACTTTGCCATCAAAATGAACTGGATGACTTAAAACCTGCACTGTTCTTATGCTGTTCCTGTGTCTGTCCAACAGGCTGTCAAGCCAACCTTTTCTATGCTGATGCACCAAAGCCACAGCTGGAAGTGCTGACTGATGCTTTCTGGGACTACATTGCCAAGGCCACCCAGACAGCTGATGACACCCTCCAGATGATCAGGAAGTCACAGTTTGGACAGGAAGTCAAGTAAGTTGTGTGACACACAGGACTATGCTGACTGGACTACTTTGTAGCTATCTCGTTCAAATAGTTATTGTATAACATAATTCTCTGATGCTTTAACATACTTCGTGTGTTTTCTAGCGCCCGTCTGACTGAGAGTGCCGAGGTGGCCAGCAGGTATGCAGTCTCCCTGCAGGAGCAGCTTCCCCCTGCAGCCCAGGACCTGATCACCAAAGTCAGCACAGAGGCTGACTTGCTGAGAGAGCGTGTGGCCCAGGAGCTGAGCACTGCTAGAGGCAAGCTGGAGCCCTACACCGAGGACATGAAGGCCCAGATCCAGCAGAGAGTTGAGCAGCTCAAGCAGGAGCTGACCCCATTGGTAGACTCTGTGGACTCAGAAGCTCTGAGGGCCACCCTGCTGCAGAAGAGCGAGGAGCTGAAAACCAGCCTGGAGCAGAGTGTGAACGATCTGCAATCTCAGCTGGGACCCTACGCTGACGACCTGAGGCAGAAGGTGGATGTGCAGCTGAGGGACTTCCAGGACAAACTGGCACCCATGAATGAGAAGTTCCAGAGTGAACTGAGTCAGAGAGTCCAGCAGGTGAGAGAATTTGCCACCCCATACATTGCTGATGTGAAGGAAAGGCTGGACCCCTACGCCCAGGACTTCCAGGATCGTCTCACCGCTCTCTATGAGTCCTTTACCAAAGTCAACTAAGTCAATGTCCACCTCATGTTAAACAGAAAAAAAAAAAAAAAAACGAAAAAACTGCATCCAATGGAAGTAATCCTCTAATCCCTGTTGCAAACACTTTAACAACACAAGCTGGCCAACTTTCAAAGTAAAAAATGTCTTTAGATTTATTTACAGCATAGAAAATTAGATGTGTACAAGTGTTGGTCTGTTACCACACACTGTGTTCTCTTCCTATATTATGGAAATAAAATAAAAGAAAAAACATGATCTTTGGTTTCCTTTGTTTTTTTTTTCTTTTCAAATAAAGTCCTGGTGAAATATTAGATGAATGTTTATAAGGTCTGATGATGCAAAATGTTTTTCTTGTACCTCAAGCAAGGACCAACAGCATGCCTTTTAAATTGGAAAAAAAAGAAAAAATGAAAACAAGCAAACAAACAAACAAACAAACAAAACAATTACGCACATCATTACCTAAATGTGGTAATGAGAACTATAACAGTGTCTCCAACATGGTGACTCACACCCATACAATTAAATAGTTTCATCTTAATATATATCAGCTTTAAAGCAAGCATAATTAGTTCATATGCCGATATAAACACTATTAACACTCATTTTCTGTCCATGATATGAAAACATAAAACTTGACCTGACTAGATCAAACAAGAATCTTTGAAAAGAAATGGCGCCATCTGGTTAACATAGAGTCTTGACATTGTCCATGCATCATTTTTAATGGGTGGATATACATTTGGAAGTTTTAAGAAAACCCTGAGATTATAAAACGTCACACAAAACTCGGTGGGAATAAAGTCTGTCATGTTTGTTCAGTGTCTGGTTGCAAACTCCCCCCCTCCACGCCCATGTACGATTCAGCTGTGGGTCTTGGACGGAGCACGTTAAGGTTTGTCTCTGCAAGCCTGGAAGCTAATAAACAAATCCTGCTTCCACCTTGTTTTTTAGTTTTCCTTTTGTTCCTCTATCCCTGCTGCAGGATCGCTCCCACGCTGCCTTACCTAGTGGCAAACAACATTCCTCTGCTCTGCCCCCAGCTGTCACAGACTGAGCTCAGCTTTAACCCTCCATGCACACACACAACTCTTATTTCTTATCATGACTGATTATGTGAAGGTTTTTGTTTATGTTCTCAATCTGCACATTTTAAACTTAGTAGTTTAGCTGAGTACTGACATAAATATTTCACTTGATCAAGGACACATCTTTCCCCGCTTTCTCAGCTTTAATTATTCGACTCATTACAGTTATTTTGTCTTTATGATTAGACTTTGCACTTTTATAGAAAGAAAAAAATCAAAGAATAGTTCGAGACTTCCAAAAAGACCTAGCCCTCCTCTCTCCAAAGGCCAAATCATCATCTTAGTGATACATTATTGTTAGATTAGTGTAATTAAAGTGTAAAAAACATCATTCTTAGAAACTTTTGGATGGAGTCAAGCCAGCTGTTTGGCCCCGCTTCTAGTATTTGTGCTAAACTAAACTAACAGACTCCTGGATTTAACTCCAATTATCCACACAGACATGAGAATTACAACATGCTTATTATCTAATTCTAAGGAAAATTTGTATAGGCAGATTTCCTTAAACGTCACGTTGCTCCTTAAATTTAATGTAATACAACTCTGCTGAATGAACCATCTGTAAATATGACAAAACTTTCCGCACAGTTTGAGCTTCTAACACAAGGTTGTTGTCCTTTAGCCTAAAAGCAAAACTACATCATTGGCTTTCATTCATCCTGTGCATCATGCAGCGAATGACTGCAGGCAGCAATCTGACCAAAGGTTTATTTTAGTTGAGAGACTCACTAACTGCTGAGTGCATCAAACCTGTGACCCCCTCATTATCTCAGCAGCCCCACTCAGACATTTGGCTCTGTTGGCACACATCCCCATCAGCTGATGCCGCTCTGACTCAGAACCAGGCAATGGGGGATCTGCTGCAGGAAAAACACTCAATTCTGAACTTGAACATCAAGTTCAACAACTTTCAACCCACTGAGGTTAACTGTAATAACCTCGCAGACTAGTCCAAACAGATGTTTCCCTATTTGAAGGTATGAGATCATCCAGACTTCACAGAAAAAAAAAAAGAAAAAAAAAATCTTCCAACCACCTTTCAGATAACAACATCATCAGGCTGGAGGTTACTGTAGTTCATACCATCTAAGGATGCCTTCTTGCACAAACCAGCCCGACACGTATTGGACATTGCCTCCGTTGTTGTCAGGCAAAAGGGGAAGCAGCTGTAGTTTGGATCTATGTGTTATATAGTTTACTGTATTACCTTATGGCCCTTCTTGATCCTCTCTGTTTCACTTCCCCTGTTTTTCTCTTTATTCTGGTTCAGCTGAGGAAAGCACAGCATTGTGGGTTTGTGACACATTCTAGCCCGTGACCTTTATTGTTAGATGTGTGCAGTTTGGTCAAAATGGTCCATTATCAGCTAGTGCAGATAAATGTGACGTAAAGAGATGGAGCGTGTTCCTCAATCTCAGTCTGAATCTCAGTCAATAGGACGATGCTGCCGCTGGAACACATTTCAAAAGAAAATCCTTAAGAATGTGTCAAATTAAATTGCTGACCTTGATTTGTTTGCGTGTTTGTACTGGACTGGACTTGTTATCAGTAGTGCTGTTTGTGACACACCTGCTGCAGCCACACACAGCTGTCGTAGAATACAAAGGTTAAAGGTCTTTTCTTATTAACAGAGAAGTGACACTCAAATGTAAAGAATATGACATTTTCACTCAATATACAGTTCAGTAAATCTCCCAATCACTGAACAGATATTTGACCCCTTTTGGTTATCACCTATGTTATCATATTCCTGCACTAATTACTTGAACATGCCAACCCATTTAAACTTTGATCCTGCGTAAAGCCAGATTTCTGTGGAAAAGGACAAAACAGAGAAGGATGTTGGCTTTGACAACAAAGAGACCAAGTCCTAAAGGGCAAAGGTCAGTACACATGGACAGTGACAGTATCAGGGTTACATTTGATTTAGAAACTAGCGCTGATGTTCTCACTTTAAACTTAAGACATGACTGGCATGACAAAGTTCAAAGTTCACTGGACAATGCTTTCTTAAAAATAGGCCACTCTTTTACCATGGTACAACTAACTAATGACTGAATGTATCAGCATGTCGAGTCCCCAGTGAGTGAAAAAAAAAGCAAACAAACAATAAATTGGATTTTTGCTGCTTCCATACAAAGAGTTTATTTGCAAAAACAGATAAAAGCCATTCTAAAAATGAAAGAAAATCCATCTCTTTCAGTGTCACTGCTTGGAGTGCACACATGAAAAAAAAAGGAGCATAATTAAAAATTTGCCAGGCTAAATAAACACACATATATACAAAAAACAATAAATTAATAATGAATACAGCCTATGATAAAAAAAATCACGAAGTTTAAAAAATACAAACAAAGATATTTGTTTTTGCAAATGAACTCAACGGGAAACACAAACTTATTCAACTTATTGTGGATTTGTAATCATTTCTGGTTCAGCGATGAAGCTTTATTGAAAATGAGGAAGTTTCTGATTCCCTGTAATTGTACAAATTGTACTCTTATAAAACCTACTGTATATCGTAATAAGAAACAAACAGCCCTGAAAAACAGAGAGGGTAAGAGTGCACGTGACAGTTATGTTCTTCTACTGAACAACCACCCATTGCTCAATAAAGCAGAGCAAACACTTTCTTTTTGTATCAAACATCCCTTTTACCTTGCCAAAATTTCAAAAGCCTGGACTTTTCTTGGAAACCTCTGTCCTCTGTGTAAATCTACACCATATAAACAGATAAAAAACAGATTTCAGTGTCTTTCTCCCCCATGACTCCAGTTTATTTTGCTTATATTGCTCAGTGTTTGCACAGTTGTTGTTTTTTTTTTGTTACAGGAAAAAAGAATGTTATGTTCTCTGTATTTTTTAAATCCTTCAGTGGGCCCAATGTACCTGAATGTTCACAAGCCTGAACATGCCCGCCATGCAGTGTTGACAGCTTATTTGTTTTTCAGGCCCTTACTGGTAACTTACAGCTCTACCTCATGCAGCAGCACAACAGAACAAGCTCTACATGATGAATTCAAGGTGGTGTTTGAGCTGCATACAGAAAAATCACACATGCTACATTCAAGGTTTAAGTACTGAGGTTGGGTTTGTGATGTAAAGATGCCATCTGTGCAGGGCGTTGCATGTCTGTGGGGAGGAGATGCGTGAGGTGTCAATGATCAGTGATCCCAGACCATTCAGACTGTTTATGCATGTGTGAAAGGAAAATTTACATCCCAACGTTGGGAGAATTTTTATTCTGATTAGACCACTTGTGGATAACAAGAGGAGAAAAGCCTGCAAAGTAGCAGTCGTTGTCACCAAACCTGCAGTAATCAGTGGTGAATGCATGAAAAAAAACAGCAATATGGCCTCATAAAATGCAAAGGTATCTTACAGTGGAAGGACAAAACAGCCTCTCTGGTTAAATTAAATGCATACACTGCAGAGATGTTGCTTTAATCTGTATTTTGTGTTTTAATCAAAATCAAGACTTCATTCTTAGTAACTCATGTTTTCAATGCAAAATCTGCCAAATAATTCAGCCATTACATAAATGTTTTTTCGTTTTTGTTAACTGAATGGAATATAAGCAGGAGTTAAATGTAACTAAGTCGAATGTAACTTAGCAGTACTTTACCAGATTTCAAAATGTGGTGCTATTTCTTTTAACTTTGTTGTCTTTTTTCCTAACATAGTTAGCTGTAACATTACAGTTTTTTTAATATATGATGCTTTATTATAGGTAATAAAGTCTCTAATAGAACATAAAATAAGCTTAGTTTACATGAGCTTCATTTCCACCAGCTTTTTCTTGCCTGTTATGGTGTTACTTTTAGGCTACTTGAGTCAAAGATTTGAATCGCTACTAGCTCTACCTGTGAGCATAAGAGTAAAATTGCACATAAAATGGGATAGAAGACTCCATAAATTTCTTCAGATTTAAAAACACTGTCATCCTCCTATGGCAGTAGCTTTTTTTACATTTTTTAAAACAACCTTTATTGAACATTTTCTAGGTACAAACTGTATTAAAACATACGATACACATCAGGCATCAAAATAACAATTAACATCGCACAGCTTCTTTTCTACTATAATTTAAAGTGCAATTTCACTTCTGTATAAAAATCAGTTTCTTAAAAACAAACAAACAAACAAAACAAATCCGGTGGCAGTTACAGGTGGAAGGTGCACTGCTGAACCTTCATCTGTGAAAACATGAAAACAGACACATGACACTTTTTACACCGTTATTTCTTTCAGCAGCCACATTGCGCAATCAACAATGCAAACCTATGAGAACTTCGGACGCGCTGTTGATGACACGCACACTGCAGACGACAATCATCATCACCACCACGTGAACGTGTGCGCGCGCGAACAGTCGCTCCGCCTCCCCCTCCCCCCCAGCGCGACACGCACGGCAGCAGCAGCGGTGGCAGCCTCCTGGACGCTATAAAAACCCGCAGTCAGCGTTCAGGGAGCACGGAGGAAGCTGAACCTCTCAGGTGAGTGAAGGTCCGCGCAGCGCAGAGCAGTGAACTTGTCCTCCCATCTACTACCAGCCCGCAGAAACTACTCACTGCTTGGAGTAGCTTTGTTAGTTGTACTTTGTTTGTTTTTATAGCTATGTTTATTCCAGTTAGTTTCTCTTAAGACAATTTCAGCCTATATTGTGCTTTTAAAATAGAAAAAAAAAACCTTAAAAACATATGTTGCATCAGATTTACATGACATTATATTGTTTATTGCTCACCTTCCCTCCTTCACTTCACAGGTGTATCTGTCTGTCTAACAATCATGAAGGCTGTAGCCCTGATTCTTGCTCTGGCAGTCATCACTGGTAAGCATACTGTCTCCCTTTACTGTTATCCTCCCCCCCAAAAAAACCCCGAATTAAGTGCTTATATACTTATGAGGCTCTCCACATGTGCCCTTAACAGGCTGCAATGCCCGTGCTGTGCGCCAGGCTGATGCCACCCCGGACCAATGGGAGGACTCTGTGAATCGTTTCTGGCAGTACATCTCTGATCTGAACCAGAGAGCTGATGATGCCGTGCAGAACCTCAAGACCTCTCAGCTCAGCAGGGAGCTAGAGTAAGTGATTTCAAATGTCCTCCCTTCTGGTTCTTTAATTTTCCTCATTTTCATACCTCACATCTCTTTTAATCTCTCATTATTGCACTTTGCTTAAAGTCCTGATATCTTCTGCTTTCAGAACTCTCATCGCTGACACCATGGCAGAGCTGACAACATACAGAGATGACATCCAGTCCAAGCTGCCCCCCTTAACTACTGTCCAGATGAATCAGGACCTGCAGCTTCTAATCAGCAGACTGAACAAGGACATGCTGGATGCCAAGGAGCGCAGCACAGAGTATCTGGGAGAGCTCAAGACCATGATGGAGCAGAACAGTGATGATGTCCGTGGCCGCATCAGCACCTACACCACCAAGCTGAGGAAGCGCCTGACCAAAGACACTGAAGAGATCCGCAAGTAAGTCAAATGGAAGCTTTCACACCTAACTTAACTCTATTGAATCTTTAGTTATATGAAACCTAATCATGTTTTCCTTCTCTTTCCAAAGCACTGTGACCACCTACTTGGATGAGATTCAGTCCCGCGCCTCTCAGAACTTTGAGGCCACAAAGGAGCATGTCGTGCCTTACGTCCAGCAGGCCAGTGACACTGCCACTAAGAAGCTGGGTGACATCTCTACCATGCTGGAGGAACGGGCTGACGACCTCAGGATGCAGCTGGAATCCACCGCCCAGGAGCTGCGCACCTCCCTGGAAGGCAACTTTGAGAAGCTGACAGAGCTGCTGGCCCCCTACGCCACCAAGTTGCAAGAGCATTTTGGGAGCATTGTGGAAAAGGTCAAGGAATCCACCACTGCCTAAAAAAAGTGACTCTGAGGGTTTTTAGGGGTCCACTGTTTGTAGCTGGAGGATGTGTAAGCCACTGATTTCTTAATATCCTGGCTTAGAGGTGAAATGGGGGGAGTTGAGAGTTACAGATGATATCTTTGTGGGGGGGCTCCACTGTTCAGAGCAAGGGTGTTGATGTGATGAAGAGAATGAGGTGCGCCTTACCAGAACAATCAGCAGATAAACATCTGTTTGGGTTCTCATGCACAGTCAACCTTTCTTCTCTTATCAACTCTCTTCACTGAACACAAGTCCTCCCAGTCAATAACTGCCTTTACTACACAACTGGAGACAATTGTCTGTAATGTGCTTTGCTTTTCTACTTTGAACTAACTGTTCTAGCTGCCTATCCCTCCAAAGTTTTTGTTTTGAGTTTCCTACATTTTGTTTGGTTGTAAATATAACTGCAGAGTGTGAGCCACAAAGGCCTGGACTACAGCCGGTATCATCCCTAAATGCACCAAACACAACTGTCATTTCAATGTATGCACTGAATTTTTTCTAGAGGAGATAGCAAACCATTAAAAAGCCCTTCTGTATTGTCTGCATCTCTTGTTGTTGGAGTGTAGAATGATGTAACGCAAATATGACAATCACTGAGTGTAATGTTCCTGTCTGGCTTAAGAGTGTTGCTTGTATTTCACATGTCATATCCCCGCCGTGATGTTCCCTGTGAGTGCACTGCAGTGTGCTAAACAGTGCTGAGTGAATAAAGAAAACTACAAAAAAGATGTTCAGCTTCCTCTGCTTCTTTGTTTAAATGCTGAAGAGTGATCTGTTCTGACAAGCTGCAACTTCTAAAAGCAATTTGTGCTCCACTGCTGTACTCTGTAGTTTCTACATCAGTTTGAATACAATGGTGACTATATAAGAATTACTAAATAGATATGTACAATATATTGGTCACATTTATATCTAGACAAATAAATAAATGCTTCTCAACATATCTGCCTTAGAAAGGTGCAGAATGAGAGTATAGTGGTCTTTTTTAAACATTTTTTTATTGTGCACAGTCACACTGCACGGAATTTCTTGCTTTATTATTATTGATCATTCCCACATTTTTTCCTCCGTATTCTATTTTTCAGCTTTCCCTTGTTATTTTTTTTCTCCTTCGTTGATCTGTGATATTGTCTCAGTCTGGAGTGCTGTTTGCATCTGCTGCCTTACACATACAAATTATTAGAGAGTGTGTGCTGCTTGATGCTGCTTTCCTGAAGGCTACTGCTGCATTATGCTCCACCCGGGCTTTTCACTAATTGTGCTGGTCCAATTTTTATCACCATTATGCTATTATTGACTAAATGTGTTGAAATAAAATGGTTCCTAATGTAATAGGATCTTTTTATTTGATTAATTTCAGTAATAATGTCCTTGTTCTGAGTTATGTTGAATGAATTTGTCAAATACTGAGGTGAATATAATATGCAATTAGTACGGTTTGATATTTGTGATGATGTGTGAACTGATATGCCTTAATTAAGGGCACACCCACACCAGGCAATCCGTACCATGCCCGAGCACGTTTGACCCCCAAAGTCCTGTTTGTTTGACTAGTGTGAGCGCTCTGTCCTGTACTCAAGCACAGCACGCTTTGCCAGCCCCGGCACCGATGGAAGAGGTGGACAGATGCACTTGCACGAGCACATGCGCGGAGCGCCGACATCGCTGTGACTGTTTGTGAAGGATTCACCCTCAATTTAGGCAGAAAACAACAAACAATGTCTGCATAAAAAGCAGTGGAAAAATCTGCGACCGTCTTGTAGATCGTGGGAACCAGAGAACAATTTACAAGTGTTATTAAAAGATGAAATAATGCAGGTAAAAATACAGGTCGTGCTCTGTAGATCAGGTAGCTCAAGCGTGCTCAGGTGCAGTTAGACTGGAGCAATGTGAGTGGGGGTCAGTGGAGGAGGGGGGGCATTTGTGCTTCAGTACAGTACGGGACAACAGGGCCAAGTACGAGTACGCCCAAAGTGTGTTAAAATGTACATTTTGGTGTTTTTCATTTCCTAAAAGATATGCTAACACAAAAAAAAATTCAATAGTTTCTTCATATATCATAAGACATTATAGAGTTTGGAAATAAGCAGTCAAAACAAACAAAACTAAACAACAAACAAAAAGCTTAAGGCCATTCTAATGGTTAAGGAATTCCCGCACTTCTAGTGTTAAAGATGTGAAATTCACATCCTGTGCAACTTCTAGAGCTCCCCTTGTGCTTCAGTTATGAAAAAAACACCCATCATGTTCTTACATCTAGCAGATGTTGCATAAAGCTAATGGGGATAATTATGTAAGAGAACTTATCTAAAGTTCGTAGCCTCGGTGAGCACTTTTTCAACCACCTGCTGACACAAAAACACAGGGGCCCACCCCTTCTTCTGTGCTGAACTGTGTCTTAAATGCACCATTCCCACAGACATAATTAATCTTCAAGTTATTTGTTGCTCTCTCACTGTACTCCACCCGAAACCTCTCCACCTGGGCCTACACTTTCTCTAGTCCAGGCTTGTTAAGATCTGTTCTCAGATTCCTTTCTCTTGATCACAGCAGGCATTTGGGAACATGCTGTGACCCTGATTAAATTGTCCTTTATGGTGACACTATCTTTTCTACCTTTATCTCGCCTCAGCCCATATCAGCATGCATCTGTATGCACGCATTTGCTCAGACGTGTCCGTCATGTATGCACAGGTACTGTTTGAAGGCATTGTGCCCACATGAAATTACACAGGAAAAAATATTCCACCCTCCCAAACTGACATCTTACTACTTTATGGGGGCTTCAGTTACACTGGATGCAAAAGATTTACTGTAAGTCTAAGGAGCAAAAGATGGCCATGAATGTCCTTGTTCGGATCACAGGCTCCTCCGATGAAAAAGTTTAAACTGCTGTGCTCAATAAACTCAGCGGGATTTCTCCTTTGAAGTGCAGAGCGGAGGCCAGCAGAGGACACCATTTGTCCTCTCCTCTGACCCCTCCACTTGAATCCATGCTGCAAAGAGATGCAGCTGTGTTTTCTTTTATGGGACATAAAGAAATACAAATTCTGAGTTAACACAGTTCCTCTGTGATTAGTTTAAATTGGGGAGGCTGTAGCTGCTTAGGAATGACTTGCAAGTGTGATCAATCAAGATAATAATGGTGCCATGTGCTGTCATAGATTTTGAATTGAGAGTTGTTGCATGTCATCTCCCTCTCTATATCCCAACACTACTTCTGCAAAACATGTTTATCCTTTTTTATCTGTGTTAAAGTTCATTGCATGTAATGTGAAAGAGTGACTCACGACATGACTTCAGTGTTTGTCTCCTCTGATCTCACTCTTTTCAGGAACCTGTGTTTACACAGAAACCTCCCCTTTAACAGGCAAGTGAAACTCCTACATTAAACTGCTCATTGTTGTCAGGATCAGTCACGGATTGCAAAAACAGGGAAACCAAAAGCATCCTGCCAGTTCAGCACTTCTGCTCCGTCTGCTCCTATAGGATGTCTGCACTCTGAGCACTGCCCAGCAACAAAACAGTCCCAGCAAAACTGGCAGGTGTTAGCTAGCCTGTGACTGCTAGTTACCTCTCTGAAAACACCCCTGCAGAGATTTTACCCCCTCTCTCCTCGCAATCATTCCTTCCTCCCCTCCGGAGCTGGCACACAACAACGGTCACCACAGGGGCCCTTGGCCGAACACAAAAACAGCTTTTTTATAAGCTTGTTATTGCAAATTGGGAGCACATAAGGCATGCACTTTCACGCCCTATGCCTCCTACAATTATTCAAGAGGAGCTTACATGCACGCAAGCACAAGCTCATGTTTAAACCCCACTGGCCACTCCAAGACAAAAGAGATGGAGATTTAGGCTTTTAGAGGTAATGTGTGAGTGTCGAGGCATGTGACGGCTCATTTGACTCAATTCTAGGCTATTCATCATTGAAATAGCACCTTATAGAGCAAGTCATCAGCAACAAATGGTCGTTTGGCTCTTTGCGGCAGACTGCTTGGTGTGAAAACAGATATGTTAAGAAGTGATGAAGCCCTCAAACAGCCAAACACAGACTTCCTGGCTGTAAATCCAGTCCCACTTGTAATGAGGGGTTACTGCAGTTCAACCGACTGTACCGTTTCTCTTTTGCATGCTAACTTACAAGATGGGACACAGAAGGCTTTGTCTGACTCACTTCCCTTTTGAGAAAGGGAAGGTCTGGATAACAGAGACACTGAATGTGGCAATGAAGTGGAAAAATACACCAAAACAGAACAGGACATTGCAGAAAAGCGTCTGCTTCAGAATGCAACCAAAGACCTTTCACCCTTTTTTCAAAACACACACGAAAAACATTAAGGAAGTCACATTAGATCAGCAGATGGGGCAAAGAAGAAGTTATCAATCCAGATTATAAAAATGTAGGCCGACAGAAGGCACACTTGTATGAAGTATTATATATATACATAATTTAAATGAATTTCAATGTATTTTACTTGAGTATTTTTAGCTGAAGTTTTTTTTTTAAGTCACATTGCTAGTTACTTTTCTAATAATTATTACATACAATATAATCTTAATGCATTGTTATACCTTAAATTACTCGGCAAGCACTTAAAAAGCTCCACCAAAAAGACCATTTTTTTCTTTTATAAATGATAATGCCATGACATTGAATGTTTTGTACTCTATTAGATTTGAACTTTAATCGAAAAGATGTGAGCATCCCTCACAACACTGCAAAAGTATGACGGATGCAAAAAATCATAGCACTTCGCACTAAATGTCAGTATTGATAGATAACATACACAAAATCATGAAAAATTAGAACAACATTTTATGGAGAATCTACAGGATGAGAGGGATTTGCATCATGCTCACAAACCTCAACAGTCAGGCCTACATCAGGCCCCTAAGTCCCAACCCTGAATCACATCTGACCCTGCGGCAGTTACAGCTACTTCGAATTATATAAATCTATAAATAAATAAATAAACAAAACAAAATCATGGTACTAATTAAACTAAGGCTGTTTGACACAGATTTGGCCAATACATCAAATCAATCTGTTATATCTGAGGTTTTTTTGCTTGTGCGCACACACGTCTTTATTCTCTCTCTCTCTCTCTATCTCTCTCTCTCCCTCCCTCTCTCTACATGCCAGTGATAGATACTGCATTTAGTGGTGGGTGATGACTTTATCAACATCCTTCTCATCATCTCGCAGCATAAAGTAACACTTGACTCTTTTATTCGGGGGACTTTCAGCGGCGTCTTTGTCACAGTCACACAGTCACAGCATCTTTAAATGTAATCACATCATCGGCGCTGGTCAATTAAGTGGGCAGAGACATCGCAAGGTCACCACATGTTGATTTGGAGTCGGTGTCTGCGTCACACCGCGACCACCGCGCGCTTATAAAGGGGAACACGCACCCGCGCTCTGCACACTCGATTTTTTTCTCCTCTCAGACGGAAAACAGGTGAGATCTACTTTTCATTTGCACCATTTCCCTGGAGATGAGTCTTCATTGTAATGACAATAAGAAAGTTGGAGCTTACAAAGAAAATGCAATAAATTATCCTCGAGAGATGTATTTATCCGAAACCTCAAGGGTGCATTATTTCTTAATATCTGCGTGTTAAAAGTTGTAAATATGGAGCACAAACGAACGAACAAACAACGTTGGTGAACGTAAACAGCAGTGGCGTTTGGATGTAAAGTATGAGCTGTTCAAGCGTTGTGGTGCTGAGCGTGGGGACGCTGTTTTTAAGACAGAAAACTACATTTACTGCTCACGCCTAATTGATGCAATGCGAAGTAAATAAACAACGCTTTGTTTATGTCCTTCCTCCTCAGAGAAACACAGACAAGATGAGACTTTTCCTTGCAGTTGCTGTGCTGATGCTGGCTTTTGTCGCATGCACAGGTAGGTGTTGCGTGGCTGACCACCTCAGAGCATCCTGTTGTTTTTGGTTCTCTGTCCATGTTATGTAACTTTTGGTATGTCGCTCTCTCTGCAGAGGCTGAGGAGGAAACAGTCGAGCAGAAGCTCGCCAAGTTCGGCCAGCGGCTGACTGAGATGGGAGAAACCCTGGCTGAGAAGGCCAAGCACACCTTGGAGAAAATCCAAAACAACGAGTTTACGGTCATGTCAAGGTGGGCGAGCATGCATACGCACGTGCTAAGACAGAATAATATCCATCACATATATTGTTATGAGAGTTTTGAGTGTGCATTGTATAAGGTTTTTGCACTTTCCTCCTCAGGAATTGGCTCAAGGAAAAGTTAGACAAGATGAAGACCCAGTTTGAGGAACTCACCCAGTAGACGAGCAGACAAGTTCCTGTCTGCAGCCTCTGACCTCTGACCTCTCCATACTCTCCTGTTTGTTACTCTGGTGTCACATTACACATGCCTCTGCTGACCAGACAAAATGTTTCCATTGCCTCTCTGTAAAGAGATACTTTTGAACACAAGTTGAATGTAATCTGAAGACATGAAAGAAAGTTTTTGTATAAATCCAGTGTTTGTGTCGTAAGTGTCTCTCATTACAACAAATGCCGTGAATTTTTCCTGGAGGTGATGCTGAACCAAAGCGACATTTGGGTGTTGTTTGCATCTTTTGGTGTCCACTTTAAATTTTCATTTTTTCATTCTATTAGATTACTTGTATGGAAAGATTGTGAATATTAGTCACAACGCTGCAAAGGTATGAAGGTGGCAGAAGCACATTTGACTTATGTAGAAGTATAGATACTTGTGTTAGAAATACACTAGCAAAAGTAGAAGTACTGACTCAACTTCTTTACTCAAGTAAAAATAATAAAGGATGGGTTCGGAAAAAATATACATTTAAAGGACATTTCTACTGGCCATGTCTTTGCAAAGCTAACGGAACCTCATGTCATATTTATGTAATGCAAAGATTATTAAACTCAAAGGTAGAATCGGTAGAATTTGTCCGAACTGTTCCTAAATGCACCACAATGTCAAATACTGACTTTTTGGGTTGTAATGCACCCTGTGCTCAGCCAAAAAGACAAAAGCATTAAAATGAAAGTAACAAGCATTATGAAAATGAAAGAAGTAGAAAGTCCCGATATTTGTATTAAAATGTAAGTGCAAGTTGTCAGAAAAATAGATACTCAAGTAATGTACAGATACTTGAAAAATTTTCTTATGTACAGTAACAAATTATTAGCACTTTGTTGCTTCCCACCTCTGGATGCAATGAATCAGTGGTTCCAGACCTTTTTGGGGTACTGGACACCCTGCATATTTTTTGAAATCCTGACGACCCCTGACCCCTCACCCTCCACCCTGGCCAAAAGTAGATAGTCTCTTTTTGCTCTCAGTCTTGTTTTTTTTCCTCCTGTACCTGAGCCTCTTGACTGCTGTCTGAAACAGACGGATGTTTCGGCCATTTCTCAGTGTTGGTAACGCCACGCTGCGGAGAAGTTCTTCTGTTTTGTCGCCATCTTCTTTGAATAATGTCAGTTCTTCTATCTTCTTCCTAGTGTTTGTGTGTTTGTTACTTAGTTTCAAGTACTGTATGCTGACTTTCGCAAGTCAACGAGTCTTCAACAACACAAACTTGTTGCAAACTTAACAATAAAAGCCTTATTAAGCAATGATAGTGTCTGTCCACTGAAACACTAGAGGGCTCTTAATTAGAAAGTAATATAGGAAGTGTTGAATTTGTATTAACAGTGTAATCCTGTAACTTTAAAAGGAAGATGGGAGCGGATCAAAATGAGGCTTCGTACTAAAGTATGGCCAATATCATAGGTTTTAAACAGGGAATTGGAAATAAAGGCCTGTTACCTTTCGCAGTATAGGTAATTAAAGTTCCCAGTCAGTATTTGATGAATAATGTAAGTCTGTAAAGGTCATGGAATCTTTTTAAAATACATGGTTTTTTTTTAATATTTCATGGACCCCTTGCAATGGCATTACAGACCACTAGGGGTCTGCAGACCGCCTGGTTGAGATCCACTGCAAAATAACAAAACACTCTGAAAATATCAGCACTGATAGAACATAAGCAAATCATTTAAGTAAAAAAAAAAAAAAAAAAAAAAATGGAATTTCATGGAAAAACTACCAGATGAGAGGAACTTGCATCATGCTCACAAACTTTAACAATCAAGCCCATAACATCAAACCTGACCCTGCTGCAGTTACAAGTACCTGTTACTAAAATGTTGACAACCAGTGACCAGTGAAACTGTGACTGTGACAGAGTTTGTTTAGCCAACTCATCAGGTCCAAAGGAGCTTCCAAATTGTTCAGGTCTATTAGGAACTATGCTATCAGGGCTGAACTATGCCCCCCCTACATCACATCTCTCCTTATCTGTTGACATCATTATTACTGAGGAGAAAACCTCCTTGAAGCTCCTTTAACTGGTCTCTGTGACTGACCTATTCTGTAGTTAGGTTATTATTACTTATAGATTCAAGTAAGTGCAAGATTTTACCATTGCAGTTAGTTCAAGTGGAGCTCATTTTAAACAAATTCACATGTGACTGCAACAAATGAGTCTTTTAAAAGTGGGTTAATTTGCTGATTGTTTTCTCCATTACTTGATTGATTGTTTGGTTCATAAAAATTCTGAGAAAAAGCTGTCACAATGAGCCAAAGTCCAAAGTGACACCTTCAGAAGGATTGTTTGGTCTGGCCAATAGTCTAAACCCTGAAATTATTTAAAATAA
>JAPZDX010000024.1:9221439-9233125 GCA_029783625.1 Naso annulatus | reverse complement strand
TAAAGTCTCCAGCACCAGGATGAGAAGTACTCCCCATGATCATTAATTAATTCCGTTTTATGCTCCATATGTAATTTATATATTTACATATTTTAGATTCCGACAGTGGACCATATATGGAGACATGCCGGTGAGTGTTAGAATTTTGTCATAATTAATGATATCTGCACTGGACATTAATGCACTGTAGTGTTATAAAGTAACATTATGTTTAACAATTTTAAAAAATCTTTTGACATCACAGCGCTGAGGATCTACTGAGTGTATGTCACATAGTGGTTTCTGGCAGTGGCCGTCATCCTTAGCTTCTGTTTTTGTCAAAGTCACATGGCTCCTGGTTGTTTAGTGGCAACAAAGCAGCACAGAACAGGGTCACTGCTGTTATGTCAATGGATGTCTTTTAACAGAGGTCACTTATGACACGACAGGGGCCTGAGTTACACTGACTTGAGAAAATAGGAAAAAAAGGGCCAAAGTGCTGACCTGAGACATAAAGGTGTTGCAGGATATCACCCGTTTGTTACTGTAATTGTTTAACATTTTCTGACTGAAAAGTTACTGACACTGTCTTTTGCATTAAGGACAGATTGTCAGAAAGAGGAGAGAGAGGGGGCGAGAAAAAAACGCTGACTCAGAGTATAAATACGGGGAGAGACATTAAGACTACAGCTAATCTCGCTAAAAGGGTTAGGACAAAGTGCTGCCGCCTCTGTCGTCTCTCTCGCTTCCCCTCTCCCTCTATCCTTAAATCAATTCATTGTGCAAGTCATTTCCTAGCATACTGTACGGATAAATACTTAGCGTAAGGTAGCTCTTATTCCCATTTACTGAAACAAACAACCTAGTGGAGTGTGTCCAATACAGCGACTGTATATGTGTGTGTGTCTTTCGGAATACAATAGCTCACAGTGTGTTTGATTAAGATAAAAAAACAGACACTTCTGTTCCAGAGAGGAAATAAGATTTGAGATAAGCTGTAAGTCGAGGAAAAGGCAAAAGCAGGGCAGCGTGTCTCTCTGCGAGTCTCAAATTTCACACACACACAGGAGGGTGAAACAGGCCGTCCTGCCAACTTGTGTGTATTTTAATACGACGGGACTGAATATGAATGTCTCAAGTTCTATTTACAGTGGCCTATTTACAGTATGTTTACTGTTACATTCACAAACGAAGCGAAACACATGCACAAACACACCTGTCTGCCCTTCACATCACATCTCAACAGCTCGATTCCTCAAACGCACAGCTCCCGTCTGCCACCCTTTGTCCCTAAGAAGTCATCTCACTCTGAATTGTAGCACCCAGGTGTTTTGTTGGTCTGACAATGGAGCCTGTTCCTGGGTGAATGGGTTACACACACACACTGCACAAGCTGAGGTAAACAAAGAGGGGAACAGAGAGACTCTGGGTAAATAACACCAAGGTGCTACTGTAGCTTGCTTCCTGATCTTGCTCCTCGTGAGGATCGGGCTAAATCCACACTAATATATTTTCATTTTAAAACACAAAACTTTTGCTACTTTTACACCTGACATCCACACTATGCTGGCGTTTAAGAACCCATAAGCAAGACCTAATGCTGCTATCACTGTTTTATTTTGAAACTGTGGGGTGGAAATGGAGACTTTTGGAAACAAGACAAAGACACCAACATTCATTTCTTGATAAACTTGGGCTGATATGACATAATATTGAATAGCGCAATATTTGCCATCGTTTGCAGTATTTTTTCACAATACTGAATAGTGAACAGCTGATACAGTATCTTTAAACATTTATTTTGAAAAGAAATGCACACTGAGCTGCATGTGAAGCCCCTCATCCCCCTAAAGATGATTATATTATCAAGCCATGAGACAATATCGAGATATTACATTTTTGATATTGCCCACACCCACTTCTTGATTAAGTCCTATCAGTCACACGCTTTTCCCTGATTTGTCACGTCTGCCATGTGACTATTTTACATAAGAAATCGAACAACATCAGCCGTCACATATTAGCCTTAATTATGAGCGGTTAATTCAACAATTACAGTCGTAGCTGACCTTGTTATCAATGCAAGATCTTTACAAAGACCAGAACATGTTTGCATGGATGCTTACATTCACAGGAATTTGGCATTTGTTTAATTGGACACAGTCTGAATTCCCCACCTATGCCTTGATCTGATGCTTTAATTAAATTGGTTGGACTGCTTTTGCTTGTACTTTCATATCCCGCCGCTTAAGCAAAATCATCTATCTGCCTTCACTGTCTGATGTTTCCTCTGCTCTCTGTTTTATCTCATTCTCTCTCTGCAGGAGTGCTGAGTAGCACAATGTCCATCACATTTAGCAGCAGACCTCCCTTCACCTCTAATGAACCTTCATTTTGGCAGGAGAGAGAGAAAAGCCAGCAAGAGAAACACCATTTCCACTACTTTAGCTGACAGCAGTTCCCTCTTGAAGCCCTCTTCTAATACCCGCATGGGACTACACAAGAGGGCTGGAATGGGGAGAAAATGGTGGAACAAATGGATATCCACTCTCCCTATTAGCCTCCATTATCGGCAAGCATCATTTCATAACTATTGGCTATCAGGGCTTCAGTGTACGTGCCCATGCCCCTGCATTTTCGTCGAATGTGTGCCTCGGCTGAGCTAGGATACACAAATCGGGTGTGGACAGCTCAGAAACCAGAGAGAATTGCCCCTCTTTGTGCCCGAGCTGAAATACGAGAGCGTTCACTAAATGAAGGGGGTCTTAAAAGGGGGCGAGGGCACTCCTTAGGGGGCCAGTCAGCCGGGCGTGACAAGCCGGTACCGCTGTAATGAGATAACAGGCCACTGGAGTACGCTTTTGATTTGTTCCTCCTTTCTTTCCTTTCTCTGCATCCCTTATCCCTCCGCAGTTTTCTTATCCACCCATTGCTCCATTTTTAAAAAGCAGGCCATCGTGCTCAGCAGGCTGGTAAAGCTTGTGTGTGGGGGACAGATAGAGGGATAGAGAGGAAGGGGTAAACGCATTGGCGGGGAGATAGGGCCAAGGAGAAAGAAAAGGGCACAAGAGTGTGGAATTGAAAGCTTGAAAAGGAACGTGCCTCTTTGTGTGTGCGCGAGTGAGTCCCCGAAATTGTATTCAAGTGCATGTTCACAAGAACCTGGAAATCTTGAATTCAAGCAAGGCCACGGTAAAAAAAAAAAAAAAAAAGATACTTTAGAAATAGAGAGACAGGGTGTATACAGTACGGGTCACTGCCTCCAGACAGGCTGAATAAAGCCTACCTCCACTCCTCCGCCATCACAAAATTACCCCTGCACCTGCCCTCCAGCCCTCCTCCACTCCCTCTTTCCCTCCCCCTCCAGTCTTGGACAAACAGTCTTATACAGTGTTGACAGTGGAAACAGTGTGAAGTTAAGAGATACGGGAAGCCCCAGCAAAAAGGTGAACTCACTCATTGTGTGCTTGGAACAGATGACTTTCAGCCTGACAAACAACAGAAGCCTCACTCAAGTGCTTTTTCCTCTTTCCGCAACCTGCGCTAAATCAGTCCGTTGACCTCCATCCGTCAGCCTAACCACTAGATCCTAACTTATCTTTCTCACCTCCTCATACTCTACCAGTGAATCATTCTTAAAAAAACATTTGCTCGCTCTCTTCCTCTTAAGTCAGTGTTTTCTTATCGTATTTTGGGTAGATTTATTGTTGCGATAGTGCGACGGTCAAAGCCATGATTTCATCTGGACGACATGAGCTGTCTGCCTGCCGGGGCTATCAACACTCGCTGTCCCAAAACATAATGTAAGCCGGAGATTTAGAACGGTCTGTCTAGCCCTAAATCTGTAGTCTCCTGCCTAGCATACCTCACACACAGCAGACTGTCACACACACACACACACACACACACACATAGAAACACACTCTCACTACCTTTTGATGCCCCCACCCACCCTGATTCCTTCTCCCCCTACCTACCACTCTCCCCCACTTTCTGTCTTTTTGCCTATTATGGCGGATTAACTTATAATGCTTGGATGAACTTCAGTAAGTGGGGGGTAAAAAGTCACACATCAATACACACACAATCACTGGCTGGCTGGCTGGCTGGCAGGCAGATACGGTCACAAGCCCACTGGCACGGACACACGGAGCCTTCTGGAGTCCAGCAAGACACATGCGGACACATGCGCGCACACAAACACACGTTTGCATGCAGGAACCAGACTTCCCATGCTGCAACTGAGTGAAAGGTGCAGAATCCAAACCAAAGCCCCTATTAATCCCCCTGATCCCTCAGAGATAGAATAATTCAGAGTTAATTACTATTCTCCTGCATTCCTCTCTTTCTTCCTCTTGATTTCTAAATCCACTAAAGTCTGTCTTTCCCTCCATCAGGAGCCCATTTAAATAAACTGTCTGCTGCAGATCCTTCTTTGTCTCCTCTTTCACTTATTTGTTTTTACCTATGCTACTCTGCTTGTGCCTTGGCAGACTCTTTCACTCTATGTCTTGACAGTAATATGAGATGTAAATATGGTTATGAGCCTCTCCTTTTCCCTCTCAATTTTTCTCGCTTTGACACACACGCACAGACACACACACACACCAATGCACAGGTCTTGGCAGCAGCTGACAGAGTTTGGCATTGAGGTTGTGTCTTTCTGGTTGGAGTTTGGAACCACAGAGAGTTTAATTAGAGTGGAGAGAGACCACATGGCTGGTTGAGAGGCTGGTGTAAGGATGACTGAGAGAATGGTTACTGGAGAGACCCATCAACAACCACACTGTGCGACGCTGGCTGTACGGAGTATCCACAGGAAAGTGTGTGCGAGCATTGCAAGCTGCAATGTATTTATAGATATAGATACAGTAGCTGCACACTCATTTGTATGCAGACTGCGTCCTCAAATATCTTTGTCTGTCTGATGCCTTCTCATGCAGACAAGTCATCACAAACAGATAAAACGGCCTTCTGGTGCTTGGCTAAAAGCATCCCGCATCTTTTCCCATGTCGCACGGCATTATCTTTTGTCTCGTGGTATTTTGTCGCATGTGAGGTGCATACATTACACAACAGGAAAGAAAAAAAGAATACACTCCCACAAAGTGCATTCTATTTTCTGCACCAACACTTCAAGACGGGCCAGCAGATAAGCTGGAGACAAGGAGATAGTGAGGGGGCTAACTCCTGCCCATACATGTGTAAGGCAAGGAGACGTAGGCAAGCTGCGTATGCACACACGCACATATTTACACACCCAGTTAGCATTTTTCAAATATCATTCAGCATATGGACAGAGCAAGCACACATATCATAACTGGCATGCAGATCACGCATTATGCACACATATTTTAACGTAAACCCAGAGGGAATACGAGCTCGCAAACGCCCGCAAATATGCAATGAAGTTAGCCAACTCCCTCTTGTGTCAACCTTCCAGCATTCCTCGCTAATCTGCACCATAATGGCACACCTGTCTTCTCCCATTCTCCATTACTTGCACAGAAATACAGCAGCGGTTTGACGGGGGAGCGAAGGGTGCAGGCTAAACATATTCATGAACAAACAGCTGATCCTTCTTCTTTTTCAATTTTGTCCTTCTTTATGCATCCCATCTATCTTAAACCCTCCCTCTCCTGATTCATTTCCATAGGGAACACTCCATTTTTTTTGAACAAGCGGAGTTTGTCAATGCTTTAAAGGGGCTGTATGTTACCACAGTAACGGACATAGAGGTTATTGTCATAGCTAGACAGGCATTATTGGTGAGAGTGTGAAGGACGGGAACAGGAGGGGTTTTTACAGGGGCAGGGGCAGGTCAGAGATTGGAACAGTGCAGGCCAGGGGGTGAATAACTTAAGCAGTGGGCAGGCGGGGTAGATAGGTAGGTCACATTATTATTGATTGCCTGACATTATGTGGACAGCGGGGGTCCGCAGAGACAGAGGAATAAATTGTGGCTTGACATCAAAGTCAGGCAGCTGACATTGCGCCTGCAGGGGACAGAAGCTGCCCAAGGCTGGATTAGAGGTGCATACATGCACACACGCACGGACGCACACAGACGAAAACAGACAATGAGTGCAGAGCATACGAGTTACCTGATAAAATGAGGCCTGAAAACGACAAAAAAGAAACTCGAGGAAATGTCAGCCGTGAATAATTTTGATTCCGAGCTTTTTTTTTTATGAGCCACTTTTCATAAATTGGACTTTTTTTTTTAAACTAAGACACCAAAAAATGTCAAGCTCATTTACACATCAAGGCTCACAAGAGACTTTCAGAAGGTGCATTATTCTGGTCCTCATAAAATTCCAATCTGCTACACAGAACAGTTTAATATTCATTAATGCCTCATTAAATTATTATTCATAGCTGAGATGGTGATGTGATTAGGAAAGAAATGGGAGACAACAGATGAAATAATTAAGGAAATGCAGCTCAGATTTAAATATTCAACATTCATTCTCATTTTGACTGATTCAGGGACACTCTTCTGGTGGTTCTGTAGAGCAAAACGGAAAATATAACTGACAGGTGAACAGAGTTGTCTGACAAGATAACGTCATGACTGTCCAACATGATATATACATTACTCTGTTAAGGCCTTTCATCTGTGGGCACTGGGCCTGACACAGAGGGCACCATCCGTCATTGTCTGCTAAGTGATTGACCGCCCCGGCTAGATGTTAATCAGCTAGGCTAACTGGAGCCAGGTGATAATATCTGGAATGTGTGAAACCTGAGAGAGACAAAACAACACGTGCCTCTACCTGCACAGACCTGCAGCTCCAGGAGATGGAAGATAGAGAGACTGCAGGGCTAAGGGTGATGTGTGGAAGAAAGGCGGGGGAGGGAGGCAGGTAAGAGACTGGAGGGTTTGCTGAAAGAGACAGCAAAGTGAAAAACAAACAGACAAAAACAGCAGGACGTCGTCACGGATGGAGAAAGAGACAACAACAAGTGGTGGGGGGCCGAGAGGGGAAAAGGTGAGACAAAGTTATACGACTGAAAAATGTCTCCGCCCCTACCAGACTTTTGAACCATCACCTGCAGCCTGCATCTCTTTCTTTAGAACTCGGCCTACCAACGGTACCTTTGACCGATCTGGTGCCATGACTTCCTGTCTTCACGCAGTGCCCACTTCCTGCTTTTCAGGAAACAACACTGGACAAAAATACAATCGAACCTTTACTCTCCTTTCAAGCGTGCATGCCCAAGGTCACATTCTGACGTTTAATGCTGTTGGCCTCCCATGAGATCTCACACCAGATGGGCCACTCACACATTCGCAATCATTCAGTCTAATTTTAATAAAGCAAATTAACACTTCTGTAATGTCAGCTGACATTTCTTTGATATTGTGGCACCTCCTTTTAGGTTCCCAGTGTGTTCTTCTTTTACTGGCCAGTAAAAGCTAAAGCCACACCTGGTTAGCTAGGCAAGTGTGTGTCATTAAGAACATTAGAGTTTGTCTATGAGGAAAGCAGACTTAAGAGGTTTTATGTATTTGTAATGAAAGGAATCTTTAGTCATTTACTACTACTCACTTACACAGTTACTTAAAATTGAATTAACTGGCAGCAGGTTGTTGGTATGTAATTAGTCCTATAGGTAAAAAACGACATTCATTATCTGGTTCCATCTTTAAAATGTGAATTAGTTTTAAATTATTCCAGATGGAACCTCTTTGTATTTTACAGCAAAGCAGCAACTGCATGCCTCCATTCTTATGCATGCATGCACACCACATGTCCAGTCAAGATATCATATCAGGGAAAAAACAATAGATGCATGTTGTCGGAATAACTCAAAAAAATTGAAACACGTGAAGACAAGAAGATGGAGTCTGACAGGCAAGAGATTACAGGATGATAGACTGATAGGGAGGGCGGGTGAAGAAAGCAAATGTGGCAAAACTGGCATGCAGAGGCCACGCTAATCGACAACATACCAAGATCAAAGGAAGCATGAAGCATAAGAGAGGAGTGCCTTGTGTCGCTTTAATTGTGGCGTGCTGCATGCCACAGAGGCAGACAGTATGGAGAGTGATTTTTCTCCCTGTTAGTTAATTAAGTGTATCGTGGAGAACGTGCATCTCAACCAGTTACAGTAAAGAACACGCGGCCCAAGATCTTTAATGCATGAGTTTAGCTCTCAGCTTGAGCTCTACATTGCACCTTGAATGTACTAGCTTTTGTCATGTCTATGCACACAGCCTTTACGCTATCTTAAGGGTTTGTCTAGGCATTAAAATAGGAACATATAGCTTTGTGCATTTTAGCCTAAAAGAAATCCCTGCTTTCTGTCCAAGCAGATTAGTCTTGCTCTGGGTGTTTAGAGGAGCAGATTGTAGGCGTAGCTAGTGCTGCTTATTTAAAATAGTGGAAGAAATAAAACATCGTGTGGTGGGAGGCCTAGCAGGATGATTGTGTGTGCGCATGTGTGTAAGGAGGAAGTTTGCAGGGGCGCTGAAGCCTAACTATCAACGCCTCTACTACTCTGGCACCACCTCGTTCACCTCCTGGTATTAATGTAGGGAGAGTTTGAGCATATGAAGGCAGAGAAGGGGGAGGAAGATTGTGCTGGTGGAGGGAAGTGGAGAGAGAGGGGTGGGGTTAGATAGAGGGTAGTGGACTGGAGACCATTATGAGTATAAAAAAAAATGAATGTAAGCATCCTTTACATTTTCAGCCATTTTTGAAAATAATACAAGTGAGAAGTCGTTAAACATATTCCCCCTGAATTGATGAAAGTGGGAAAAATGAAAAGAGAGGGGTGAAAATAAACGCATCCAGTATATTGGTGGACATCTGTGATCATATGACTACAATCATAGCTGTCAGCCTCTGCTTTTCATTACAAGAGTGGGGGACGGAAAGATGAAGGAGGCAGGATCGAGATAAAAGCAGCCATGACACTATTGAACTTGTTTCAATTAGATGAACTCAAAGCAACAGTGTCTGTGTAGCTCGACCTCCCATCAGCATCACTCATTCATTATTCATTACGCTGTGTCCAAAATCACAGGCCCGTTCATAAAAGATTTTTTTAACCAAAGGCAGAGTGTGAGTGAGCTATTCATTTACATCTCCAGGTTTTTTTTTCATTGCAATAATGTGAGTCACCAGAGTGAGTTTTTCTCAGAGACTGACCTCTGAATCTGTGTGGCACTGAATGTCACCGGAGAACATTGTGCTCCTGTAATGCGGTTAGAATTACACATTCTGCGGTTGGGTTGGGGGCCCCTGGGCGATTTTTGACATTGATGGCAGGGAGGATGTTTGAGAGGGGTTTGCAGATGCAGGCAAAAGCTTGTCCATACAGGTATGAGGCAGGAAAAGGTAGAGTGAGGGAAGAAGGGGAGGGACAGGAAGGAGGGGGCACTCTGTCAAATCCTGGAAGAGGTGAGAAGAACTAAAGAAGTGTGAGCCCAGGAATGTGGAAGAGGAGTAAGCCAAGGTGACGGACAGGAGACGTGGAAGCTGTCCATCATCGGCAGAGCTCCAGAATTTTCCATGACTTCAACTCTCCATCATCCAGCAGAAAGGTAGCTGGGGGGCAAAGAAGCCAACACTATGTCTCCATAATGAGCTGTAAGGCACAGGCAGGGGTGGCAGACGAGGCAGGGAGACACACGGAGGAAACACTTGGAGGTAACACACCGGTTTTAGCTTCAGCCTTGCACAAGTGAAGGCAGATGGGATGCAAAGACCCAGTAGATTGGAGACAATGTGCTCCTTAGATTAAAGGGGAATTACGCACGTTTAGCATACCAGAACCCAGATGCTCACCACCCTCTGTTGTCATAATTCTCACCAAGTGGTTGCTCCATTCATAACATTTTGCAATAAGGGGCAACATGTGCACCAAGAAAGACGTACTTATTGAAATGCAGTCATCTTATTAGCTAAAAGCGCAGGGCTCCAGCAGGGAACTGCGTCGACTGAGCTTCATGTTTGCACTATTTGCCCAAACCGTGGTTATATGTTTCTGTTCAGGACAGATGCAGAAGTGAGGAATCAAAACCTGAGCTAAAACAAAACTTGATGAACTCACAAACACAAACAGCTGAACGTGCCCTCACGAACGTGCCCTGCCACTACAAGCAAAATCTGAACAGGAGGTCTACGCAACACAGTTACTGGCATCACTTAACATGACTTCTGCAATCCAACTCCTCTTCCCACCCACATGCATAATAGCCATATGTGAAAACAACCGATAGCAGCTTCTGTATTTTTCAGATAATTCATTCTACTTTGGATCGCACTGCAAGCGAAACAGCTGCTGCAAACAAACACAGGCACTGCAGTGTGTCAGCGCTACCGGCTAATATGGTTTTTGGGCAAACCTGTGGACCGAGCCTGGCTCAAGCTGATATGCAGGCTTGTTTCCACGGTCCAGCGCCAACCAGCCAATCATTTGGATATTGTCTCATGTTTGTACTGGAGGCTTTGGCTGCCCTCTGTGAGTCAACTGACTGATAATCCACTGCAGGGGCTCCGACCACATAGTGGAGTGGGAACAGGCGGACACAAACATGAAAAAAGAAACAGCGGAGAGAGAGAGAGAGAGAGAAAGACAGAAGCAGTGGGATGCAGTAATGCAGTATAAAAAAAAAAAACGAATGAGCGACAGACAGAATTCAGAGAGAGAGGTGGAAATAACAGGGAAAGGAGAAGAGAAACCAAGAACAAAAGAGGAAGTGGAAGAAGGTGAAAGTGTCAAAAGACAGGGAAGGGTGAGGAGACGATGGAAGACAGAAATGAGGCCACAGGGTGAAAGATGTGCCGACGGTGCCATGAGAGAACAAATGAGCACTATCTCGAATCCATGACTGTCCAGCTGTCTCTCCTCTTTCTCACTCACTGCTGGCATTTTTTTTTTTTTTTTGGTCTTGCTAAAAATGCTAACACTGCCCGAATGGGAGATGGCAATGAAAGATTAAAAGAAAGAAGCACAGTGTAGGCGTCCAATGAAGGACAGGAGGTCCTGCTCGAATACTTGGATACAGTAGCAGCTAGGGAACAGGTGGGTAGCCACAGGAAGACAACTATGCCATTGTTTGGCTGCTACCAGTGTAACCATAAGGTCCACATCTCCTCAAACTGCTCCTAGCATGTAGCATCTCTCACTGATACACCACTGAAGTTAGCATTAGCTCGAGGTTGCTGCAGCATACTGAGCTTTGACTTTGTTGGCCCTGTCATGCCGATGGTGAGCCAGGCTTAGATGCTCTTGTGAACCGTTACACCAACTGCCCCCTAAACCAGTGCCAAACGGATACACACCCACACCCACACAAACAGATGGGGCAAGGTGGGGAGTATTCGTGTGGGTGAGGGGCTGCAGAAAAGGGTGTAGGCAGTGGATGGTAGATTTTTTTTTTTGGCTGCCTTTACTTTGATCACTTCCTTGCCAAGGAGAGAAGGCTCTAATTCTGACAGCCTGGATGATATTCCACCAGCTGGTGAACCAGGGGCCACAACCATGGCGGCACAATGTGACACAGTGCAAACAAGAGGAGAACCTACCACCAATTTAAAACAGAGAGAAAGACAAAGAGAGGAAAAAGAACAATAAGAGGAATAAAAGATCATGCTGGTCTTGTTACATTAGATCTATAGGAAATGCAATTTTGACACATTTTGGACCAAAAATATTGAGGCATAATTTTAACATATAACCCTCTAATACTAAA
>JAPZDX010000024.1:9167991-9194130 GCA_029783625.1 Naso annulatus | reverse complement strand
GCAAGCATTCTTATTCACCACAAGTCTTTGTACAGATATAGCTGAGGCTCATGGGAATGTTTTGTCTTTTGACAATTTAATGAAATGAGACTGAAGTTATTACACAGCAAACAATCCAATATTTGTTGAGATATTTCAATAAAGCACTTGGGAAGTCAACATCAAAGTAGCCCTGAAAGGAATGTCAGAGGGCATTCCATATCGAAGACATTGAGATTTTTCACAATTTTAGTAAAAACTTTCACGTTTAGCAATCGAGGAAGAGTAAGAGGACCTCCCAAGTCTGTGGTATTTATCCCTAGAGACCTTGATTATCTGGTGTGAATTTTACAGCAATGCATCAAACAGGTGTTGAGATATTTATCTCCCCAGAGGGAAATTCAGGGGTTTATCAGAGTCTGCAGGATTCATCCTCTGGGGAACATGAATTTCAGAGCAAATTGTCATGGCAATCCATCAAAAGTTGTCCAGATATTTCAGACTGCAACAAAGTGGTGGACTATTCAGACCAAAACAGGTGATCCAGCAAAATGCCGCAGGGTTGTTCGAAGGTGGGAGTGTCACTAAACAGGACTCATTGTGTGAGATCCACTTGTGTACTCTATTCTTCCCCGAATCCAAGGGTGGCAGTTGATCGCTAGAAGACGGCTCCTTTACCTGACTGGCTGCCGCAGTGTGACATACAGCTGCGTTTCTCCAAACATTTGAGCTGGTTACAACTTTTCTTGTCACAGCAAGCTGTTTTTTTTGTTTGTTTGTTTGTTTTTTCTTCTTTTAAGACAACTGCTGCTGCTCAGACCACTGCAGCCTCATTCAAATGAAAGTGAAAACCTGCGTTTTTACCGGATCACCTGATTTAGTCTTAGAATGAATGCCTGATTGATCAGGTGATCTGTTGACAGCGCAGGTTTTCTCGTTTGGATGAGGCTCTTCCTTTTTGGCTGTGGCGGTCAGAGACGCAGCCTGAATAAAACACAGCAGGCTGCAGAGAGAGAAGTCAAACCCAGCTCAACTTCTGGAGAAATGAAGCCCTACATCACACTGTGGCAGCCAATCAGGGAAAGGGGCCGTCTGTCTGCAATCGGCCGCCACCCTTGAATTGGGGGAGGAATAGAGAACACATTCGATGTCACACAATGGGTCCTGTTATGTTAACTAAGTGGCAATCCCACCACCGGACAACTCTGTGACGTTTCGCCGGATGACCTTATTTGGTCTGAATACAGCCTAACTCAGACAGACATTGCCATCACAAGAGCCATGTGTCTCAGTCAGCGATATCTAGTGTGTTTGTTGTCTTTGAAGCTAAAAGAAGAAAATCATTAAGTGGAAATGTTCAAGCCCCGGAGTAGTACCGACTATTTTATTAAGTCTAAATTGAGGAAAGGCACACTGCAGCAGACAATCTGTTTTTTGCTCTGTGTAGACTGACAGTGATAACTTATCGTTTTTATTTTTTTAGTTATTGAGTGAACGTATTTCATGTGATTTATGATCTTGCAACACACTTTTTACGACAACGTGGAGATAATCTTAACCTCAAATCATTTTCTCCAGCTTCTTGCAGCCTAAGGCTTGACATGCACAGTTTTCCAGTCAAGTGCTTGTGCTTACAGTAAATCCAACATGACATGAACTTCTGCAGAAGGCCATGAGGCGCAAGGATAGCTCTACAAATCCTTGTAAATGAAGCATGCTAAAGAGGATCTAAACTACCATCGCACGCATGAACTAAACCTTGAAAATTTTTCCGCAGTGTACCAGAGGAAAGAGATCGTCAGATTTCTGAGGCGATGAGAAATCTGGTTGCTTAGAAAATCGCGCCTGGAAAGTGAGTTGAGGGTTTTCTCTGTAAGCTCAGTTCATACGTTGCACGGTCAGTTTCCAACACCTCTTCTTGGTATTTCTTTAGAGATTTCCCTTCCTCCCACAGACACACAGTCAGATAGTGGAGAAACTGTGAGAGAGATAGAGAGATGATAAAGCGCAGAGAAACACGCACTTCATCCTATCTCAGTCTGTCACTGAGTCAACTATCTCCACAGCCAGTCGGTGTCTGGCTGTCTCCCTCCGTCACTCTTTTGTTCTGTGCTGAAGAAAGCGCGGGGCCACAGCATCAAAGTATGAATGACTTGAAAGCTCTGATCTGAATGTGCGCACACACAGGGAAAGGCATAACACAGAAATAATATGGCCAACACACACACACACACACACGCAATTCAGTCACTTCGGCCAGCTTTGTAGACAGCATCTGTTCTGTGCCCTGTCATCCTCCCTTTGCACCCCACCCTCTGTGACAGGTGGAGGGGATTCAGACTCACGATCTAAGGACTCTCTGTCACACACACACACACAAAGCTCACAGAGACCCAAAAGTCACTGACACATGGTGAGTATTTCGCCTACACACACTCATATATGCACACCTGCTGTGGGGCAGTGCTACAGTGCCCTGTGGTGCCAGGCGGGCTGAGCGGCACGTTGCATGTTTACACCAGCTGCTCTCGGGGCCAAACACAGGATGAGGGATTAGAGCTGACAGCACACACAGAAGAACAGCGACACGTATACAGTGGACAGATGTATATAAAACCATCCAGGAAGTCAACAAGGTCAAACTTTTTCATTCTCCACACACATAAAAGACCAAAGCTGCCCATCAATTAGCTTTTACACACCCGCTGGGACAGATAAGTGTGTAAACCAGGCTTCTTGTAGCAGAGACGATTTCTCCCATATAGGCTGGTAATGCAGAGGGCAACAGCTCAGCTCTCTCCTACAACAACACCGACCTTTTGGCCTCTAACTAATTTCTATAAACATACTCCTGCATAGGAGGGCTGACCCTCGCCATGCAGCATCAACACACTGCATGTGGCCTTCACACCACATCTGCTGTGTTAGTTCAACTGCTGGCTTATGTAAGAAGCCTTTAAAACTTGAGTTTTACTGCACATTGTATTGACAAAGACAGAACTATACATCCGAGTGAACTGTGATCAGTACAAAGAAGGGTTTTTAACACACATGAAAGAGACTGATTTTGAAAGTCTAGAAAAACTGAAAGGAAACAAAGTGTTTTATTGTGATAAAACAGCATTGTAGTTTATGAGGAACGGAATGTTTGCAGCTACAGGAAGGGCTGATGTTATCTCAGCAAAGCCAGAGGCGGCTTCTATGGGATCTCTGTCAGCTTTCCCAAGAAAAGTCAGTTAACTCAATATGCCAGAGACTAAAAGGGCTGGGAAACTTTCTGGGGTAGGCTATGTCTTGTCTTTTGAGGAAAACATGCCACAGGGCATAAAGCTGTGGGCTGACAATGTATGTGTGTGTGTGTGTGAGTGTGTGTGTGTGTCTGTGTAGGAGCCCTCCTGATAGTGGTTTTTCTATTTTAGAGAGACTTGTGCAGTGGAGACATTGGTTATCTGCCGTTTCCAGCCCCGAGGAGGTGAGAGGCAGGTCTGCATCCATTCTCGGTGTGATCAAGCTGAGCTGCCAAAGAATTGTGAGAGCGAGTAGGTGCAGCTACCTCCACATACACACACACACACACACATTCATACACAACAATGCACAACAAACCGCTTGGACGTGCATTTGTATAAGTGGCAATTGTTTCACAGCAGTAATTGCTACAGTGAAGCCTGCTGATAATTACACTGCACTCAATGACAAATCAGTGCGAACAATTTGATAGAACAAGGAAACAGCCTTCAAAAAACTGCACAAAGCACATACATAAGCATGCACACACGCGCGCACACACACACGCGCGCACACACACAGTCCGACAGCAGCAAGCAGACAAACATGGCAGCCCCTCTCCAGTGGTGGATTCCTCACATTTCTCTCTCGTCTCAAGGACGTATGTTTATCCTTCTCTCTTCCAAATTACAGGGTGGAAGAAAAGGGATCATGAAGGCAAAAAAGGGGGAGGGGGGAGAGGGAGGGGCCGGGGGGGGGGATTCAGGTGTTCAGGAACAGCTGGTCTTAAAATGAAAAAAGAAGAGGGAGTGGGTGGACGGACCGGAGGACAGAGAAATGGAGGAGATGAGTGGGAATGAGGCAGTGTATAAAAAGAGATTAATATTTCCTGAGAGACGTGCAGAATAACTGATGAGCTGTTCATAATGACTGACACCATTGAAAAGAAGATGGGACAGCCTTGTGCTCAGTTGGACAAGGCAGAGCACATTTCACTGTGTGTTCTGTGCAAACACACACACACACACACACACACAGATAGAGGGGGTGACAGACTGGCAAACACAGCAAGCTCACTGTCAGGGATCTGTGACATGCAATATCTTGCAAACACTGGACCGAGCACAGGCTCGCTCGCAATCACACACACAGCACAGCACTGTGTAACAGCTCAGCTCTGTCAGCAAACAATGCCTTCTGGTTCTTGTTAATCAAATCTTGCCATGAATTGAGTTAACAATATGAAAGCAATCTATATTATCTCAAAGAGGACATAATCGTGATCACTGCACTCTCTCCTTTTCTCATTTGGTAGTGCTTGTACTGCTGTTGCCTCACGGCGAGCTGAGAAACAAGGAAGCTGGTGCATGAAGCTTCGCTGGCCCAATTTGAAAATGAGAATGAAAATAAACTGGATGCTGTGATTGCCTTGGCATATTGCATACCTAAATGTGGAGGCTCCTGAAGTCATGATAGACAAAATTCAAGGCACACTGTATGACAAATGCACACAAAAAACTCAATCAGAAAATCAAGTACACACCTCTGCCTCTTTGATTATTCATTGGAAAAGGGCTAATGGTATTAGACTAAAAAGTGCTTTGTTATCTGTGAAGGCACCTCAGACAATTACCCCAGCTGCAGTTGGGGTTATGATAGACATTCTATAGGCTTTGGCACCCTCTGCAGGATCTCAGAAGCACCGCCAAATTACATCAGCCAAGTGCTCTACTTGACTAGGGCTTTGTGTAACTTATTGTACAAGTGGATCTCCTCAGAAAAGTACAAGAAATGGCTGACTCAGCCAAGATGAAACTTAAATTTAAGTTGACACATCTTAGAAGAGACTTGTTTCAGCTTTAACCATAAACCTGTACACATAATTAAGATTGGTTTCATAAGACAAACGGAGGACACGAGTAGAAAAGGTCTGCTTTAAAAAAAGCAACCATTCACTCACACATTGGTTAAAGGCTTCATTTCTGGTGACAGTACCCCAAATACTTCAGTTTAGATATTTTATACCTCCCAGTCAGCTGTTAAGAAAAACAGTAAATGTAGTGTTTGTCCAGTAACATCCTCTACTTGGTTTAAGAACATGCTGTTTGCGCTTCAAGTCTGTAGGTGGCACTGCGGCCCTGAATGAAATGGCTAAATCATTACATCACTCCTTATCAGCTATTTAACTGTCCCCAACTGTGTTGCTTATGGAAATGCAATCATCTGACTTCATTAACTCAACAATTTTCCCTGGTTGTCATGGTTTCATGATCAGTCTGAACAAACCAAATCTGATACATTAACAGTAGCAGGAAATAAAAATGAATATGAAGTGACTAGTATTTTGACATTACAGTGCATTGGCCACTGATGAATTTTTGCATTGGCTCACTAATACAACAGCTCCCTAGACGTCTTTTCACAACTGTATAATGTAACTACACCCTGTAATGAGCTTTGGCTGGTTAGAGGATGAGGATCTGAAGACAGTTCAACTAATAGTCACTTGCTGCCCCTTTGACGAAATGACATTTAAACCAAGCAGGCGGAAAACAGCGAGGAATAGTTTCATGCAGCAGCTTGGGTCCCTCTCGTAAGCTAAATGTCTATTGTTCATACTTCACTGGAAAACAGCTTATCAGGTCAACCATTTTAACCCTAATTTGGCTGAACATGAACACCGAGGAAATATGAGCACAGCATTTCAAACTACAAAATGAGACCACTAATGTCCCCAAGTTCATCTGCATTATTCTGACATGTGCGGGGGAAAAAAGAAAAAAAAAAGCACACAGTATTTGACATTGTCCAAAAAAGATTTTATTAAACAGTTTTCTTGTTTGCAGCTGCAACCTGTGGAAAGAAAGAAAAAAACATCATGAGGCATATTAATAAGTCTTGCAGGAGATGAGGTGTTTTATCACCTCTGAAAATATGTTCTCTTACAATAAAGGAATAATCACTTGAGGCAAAAGGGGTTTAATGGTTTTAATGTTTCCCCATAGCTGCCGCAAATGACGAAATATTCAAACTCAATATAAATCACGATCAAATGACACTTCAATATTTATGCTTTATTATAAATTTCTCACCACATTAAGGCCCATAACAACATAGCGTATAAACAGAATGTCTAAGGGAGTAAGATGCTATCAAAATGCAATTTCATGGGGGCTTGAGAGTGAACACAGTTTGGAAGAGAGGCTATTTTCTGTGTTACAGTTGCTGCCAAAAACCCCATGAACAGTCGACTGACAGCACACACCAGAAAAATATCGCTTGCAGACAAAACAGCATCAGTCTCAAACAAAGCTACCACAAGCTACAACACACGAGGGAGGTCCATGAGAAGGTAGTGGAGCCACAAAACATGGTTACTGCCAGTTTTGTGCAGCAGGTAGGAGGGGCTGGGCCCAGGTCTGCTCATCTGCATACTGCTCATTAGCATGGGTAAACAACGGGAAAACTGGTGCCATACGGCAGACTTGCCAAGCATGAAATTCCCTCCTCATGTTTACCCCTTTTACCCTTGGATTATCACAACGCTGCTGCCTCTCTGATTTTTGACAAGGCCCAACTGTGATTTGTTTTTTGTTTTTTTTATTGAAGGCAAACAAACAATTCCAGTAGTGTGCCACACAAAAAACAAAACACACTTGGCTGGCAGAGGGAAATTTGCCGAAGGACAAGTGTTTTAAAAAGCCTTTCATGCTGAAGTGACACTGGGACTGTGTACTCCCAACACAGACGAGGCGTCACATCAAAGCAGGGGGATGACACTTCTGTGATCGCACACACTTATGGCATCAACCTGAGGGCCTCTGAACCTCACATTCAACGCTAGACTGTATCACACACCAGGGGCTCCCCAACTTTTCATGCAAAGGACCCCCTGATAAAATTAGCTTGTAACTGGGGCCCAACTTATAGATATCTGTAAAAATAGGACACCACTGTGGGAAAAACTAAAACTGAGTGGCAGTGAATCAAAACTTTATGTATGTCGCCTCATACTTGCAAGTTTTATAGGCAAAATACAGAAGAGTATAGCAAACAGTATCAGCACAGATCCCACTAATCAGACTTCATATACCCATCAGCCACTACATTAAAACAACTGTCAAGTGAACTGAATCAACATTATCTCATTACAATACAATATTTGGCAGAAAACCTTGAGTCTTGTAACTAGTATGGCCGCCAGTTGACACCACCCAAACACCATCACAGACCAAGTTGATCACCTAGCGGTACGATATGCCTCGCCTCACCACAAAAGCTGCTCAGGAATTGCTCACATTCAAATTACAATCCTAGAGGGCATCTGTGGACCAGTCACTGGATGCTTGGTCTATAAAGGTGTCCAATGTTTCCCAACAGAACACTGCACTGTATTTAGATAATGCTGTTCAATTTACCAGTCTGTGGTCCTAAAAGCCAAAGAACTCAAATTTATAAAAGCTACCCTAACCCAGAGTGGAACTACCTGCCACTAAACCATCTATTAGTGACTGAGTTCTCTAAGTAGCTAATTGGGAGGGGGAAAAATACCTGAGGAATGAATCAAGCAGGACCATCATTAATCACTCATTAATAAGTAGGCTACTTCTCTAGTAATCCCAAATGGAGGTCTATAAAATAATGTTAGATAGTGACCAATTATAACAGACCGGGCTGTTAATATAGGATAAGTAATTACTTGTTCAAAACTATCTGTGAATCAAACTGACTATTTTTTAAGGGACTTTTTCTGTGCACCCCATTAGTGATACGCAACACTGAGTTACTAAGTAGTTTCTCATTACTTCTTCATTGGCTTATAATCACTTAGCTATTTAGTGTCCCTTCAAGTAAGGTGGTGCATCATTCTGTGGTTTTACTGAGTACTTAATCATTTCTTTATTAATACCAGTCTGCACGTAACCAAGTTTCCATTCCCACAGACTAGGAAAGTGCACTGACAAAACAGGCACAGTTTCCTGAACACAAAATGCAAACAGAAGGTATTAGATATGATGTTACTGTGGTGGTTGATGCTATAAACAGTCTAACAAGCTGAAAGGCTGTGGTGCATACTACAGACTGTTTCAGAAAGACAAGAGCACCAAATCTCATCCGTTTCTAAATATGAATCCTAGCGTTACCTTGAAAGGTTCCAATGGTGGAAAAATTTGTTATCCAGTCAGAAGTTGACTGGTTATTACATCAAAGTCCAAGTACAACTTTAAAAGCCACTAAGAACAGCTAATCCAAACGCCTGTCTTCAAAACATTCCAGCACTCGCTCCTTCGTTGTTCTATAAACAGCGTATACGGCTTAAGAGGGCAACAAACGTTTGCCAAATTAGTCCAAAAGATTGCTATGATGATGATGATGATACAAGAAGAAAATAAAAAGCCTTTTAAGCCGAGTGCTTTCTCTAAGTAGAGCGGTCACAGGCATTATTGAGCTGACACTTCACTGACTGTGTAACAAAATTCTATTTCATTCTATTTTATCTTTGACTCTCTTATACGCAACTTGTTTTTTTGGTTTTTTTTTTAATTGTGATGTCAACTGGTCCATGTGCCTTTAAATGCCCCTTGGGGACAAATGAAGTTTTTTCAATTGAATTTTTAAATAAAGCTAAATTTAAAAAAGTGGGTCCTCTTGATTAATACAATACAGGGTTTCTTATGGCTGTATACATGTATATACTTGCCATTTTCATCCTACACAAGTTTAAAGATTTACATAATTATTTTCCACATAATTATCTATTTACAATTCTAAAGCCCTTTTATGGCAGTAAGTTTTTTGGAAAATTGACATGTCCAGGAAAAAATACACACATTTTATTTGCCTTACTCTCAAATTTACAGCAAGTTTTGCCCACATTCTCTAATACCACCCAACTAGTTCTTTTTCACTGATAACTGAAATATTGCTTGGTCTAACCTCAAACATCCCTGGCTACTGTTTTCTCATTAACACCTGGTCAGCACAACAAACGTGTAACTCAACACAGATGAGAAGGGGAGCACAATGGCTCATGAGCTCCTTCCACCACCAAAAAAAAATTTTTTTTTTAAACAACTTGTCTTTTCAGTGCATGAATGAGCTGATCCAAAGCAGTACAGAATACTCAAAGAAAAAAAAAATCAAAAATGTAAATAAGATGCATACTGGACACATGTAAAAACACAAATTATAACAACTCAGACAGTAGGATAAATCACGCAACCACTCAGACTTTTACTGCAGTGCTCAAATTATCATTATATATACACATACACATAATAATTATTTTTTTGTCATGTCAACATCACAATTTCTCACCTGGCCTGCAATTCTATCCAGGTCTCTGGTTCCCTGGGCAGTTAGTCTGCGACCACTGTGAGAAATGAAGAAAGGCATAATTTTAAAAAGTAAATGGAGGAGGAAAATAGAATACATAACTTGGTCAAAAATCAATAGGCACAACGCTTAATTCTTCAATAACTACTTCTCAACGCTACATCGAACACAGTTTCAGTCAGAGAAACATCAATACATTCAACACATCAATTCTCCGTCCTACACTCTGGCAGAAATCATTCACTACTAACCCTGAAACAAAGGCAACTCGGAATTTCATTTTCCTGCCCATTTGAACAGAAAAATCAATGCAATCAATCAGACCTTTCTATCCAGTAATGATTTGTTATTTACAACTTATAGCACAAAATGCAAGCGTCAGAAACTAACCAAGGAGTGTATTTTACATCATGGTTCTACAGTGATGAAAAAGCAGGACGACTGCTTGTATATTGCAAGAATGGACTACAACAAAAACATTCCACATATGAAGTAATAAATGCATGTATAAAGACAACACACACACACACTTGGGAGCACGGACAGTGAGAGCTGCCACTGCCCTTTTGCTCCACTCGACAGCATGCAGATGCGCTCTCGTGCAGTGGAACATATAGACAATGAATGGTTTTGACAGAAGCGGTAGAGTTTGTGCATCCCGAAATGGCCTAAACTCAAGTCTCAGATTAATTTCAACTGTGTTTTTTGTTAAGACTTAAATTGGTACTCAAAAAGGATACCTTCACGGACAACTTTACAACTTTAAATGTACGATCGTACCTAGTAGCTGCATTTGATAAACACACGTACCCGTTGGGATCCTTCTCAACCATCTTGAGTAACTCAAGGGCCTGAAGCACCTTACGGGCCACATTCTTGGATCCTACACTGTAGTGAGAAGGGCACACGCCGTTCCGCTTGCGACTTCCATAGATTTTGGTCATGGAACCAACACCAGCACCTCCACGAAGATACAGGTGACGGACTGTGGAAGCTGCAGGAGCAGAAGAGATGAGGGTGCTATTATACAGCATCAGTAGCCAAGAGCTGAAAGACTTCTCCTCAACACAGTAAAGTTAAGATGTTTAATGGGCTTGTGGACCTTAAGGAATAAACAGGGAAAGGAAGGAGTAATGGGGTTTCTAATATCATAAGCAAGAACCTGATGAGAGTTCAAAAAGCAATACCTTGTACATTATCACCCAGCAATGACTTTTACCCTACTTTTATGCTATGGCATTTTAATATTCCATTTTGGTTATGACATTTCTAGTGAGAGCATAAATGAAAACACAGCCGGTTTTTGGCAGGCATCTAAGAAGCCAAGCAAGTCTATGCTGCATTTTAGACCACAAACTTTATACACATACCTTCACTTATGTGGTGATTTTCTTTTTTTTCTTAAGCACTTTTCTAGTATTTGAGAGACACCAAGATCAGCCGTAACCCTAAATAAACCTAAATGTTTGGACTTACCTGCTCTGATGTAGAACCAGTTCTCATCACTGGGGGCCAGCTCCTTGTGCTTGCCGAGCTTCACAAGGTCCACCCAGTCAGGCACCTTAAGCTTTCCTGACCTGGGGACAGGTGAGGCAGTGTCAGAATGAACTAAGCCACAGGTTTGACATAAACAGCACAGATATGAGACTGGTTTACAACAGGAACATTGTAGATATATAAGTGCGGGACAGAGTCACTACACATATTTACTTTTGTCACAAACAACTTAGAATAAGTGCATTCAATCATGTGAATATGGTCCAAAAAAGAAACTTCAAATATGCTGAGCTGCTAGAAACAAAATGGCTTTGTTCCTAAAGCTACACTGATTTTATTGTTTCTCATGGATTGCACAGTTTACTGTAACACCAAGAATAAAATGTTTGGATAAACAAGCAATACACTCACTTCTTCAGGAAGGCAGCCAGGGCATGGACAAACTCCTGCTGGTTGACGTCTTTCACTGTGACACCCGGCATCTTAATATAGACCACACAATATTACAATAATGAACTATGAACACATTTATGACCGACTGAGTACGCTGTTATTAAATACCGCTCTTCCACATCGTTTCGAGTAAAGCTGGTCACAGTTTGATCTTAACATTAACGTTATTTGAAACACGAGTGCAGATTTGCGTTAATGACATCAACTAGTTAACGTAACTTATACGTGGACATGGCCGATCACCATCCTCTTAACTCATGCTGTGACTGCTCTAAAACAGCTGAACTTCGTCATATAAACAGTAAACCAACAATTTTAAACCGACTCGGGTGTCTCGGTTACACGCTTTTAACCGGCATTAGCAGCAGTTGTGGCAAGAGTACGCAGGGCGCTAAACGGTAACGAGCATGCTAACATGTCAGACTCGACTCAGCAAGCCAATTTCTTCGTGAACTCTTAAGCATTTAGAAACAAATGATTATCTCACAGTACTGTAACTTCTGCTCCGTACACACATTAACTTAAAACTTAAGCAACACATGGAAAGCTGGGTCGGAGCTAGCTTGCTAACTAGCAGGCCTCACGAGACAGCATGGGGGCAGCCATTGCTAACAGACCTAGTATGAGCGCAACATTTAAGTAAAATCCTTCAAAAAACAAAGCAACACGTAAAACAACATCACTCAAAGCACAACCACTTTAATAGCCTACACTTTATAGCCCACCCGGCCACGTTTCGAAGGTAAATAATAAAAATTTCATGCAATTTAGTGTCATATAACCGAAGACAGAAAATAGCGCTTTACCTTGCTTGTGGACAGCAAAGGGAAGAGGGTGTTACGGGGTTTCCAACTCGTGTTAAAACGGGCAAATCTCGTTCCATTACGCGAGACTGTAACGTTGTTTTTTTCACCGTTGCCTCTCATCACCGACCACGTTTATTTATTTATTTATTTATTTAACGGAGGAAGCTTTACAAATAACAGATTTAGTAAAAGGCTTTTTAGTTTCCGGAGTTAAGCTGAGATCCAGCTTTTGCTGTGTTATTACCCCAAACAATTAAATTTAAGCCGAGATTTGTAAATAGGCCTGTCAGAACCAGAGAAACACATAGTGGGATTTAGGCTATTAAGATGCCACAAACATTTTCTTCAGGGCACACAGAGAAAATAGGCTACACTTATTTCATTAGTGGTTTATTGAGGTCCTGCTTGAATAAATTAATCTGTCCTTTCCCGTCCTCGGGGTCCCGAGTTTCATGATTTACCAAAAGTAATGTAACTATATTAGGCAAAAATGACCTTGCTGAATTTTTGATTTGGATTGTGGGTGAATTTATGTTAAATGGAGCCTGTTCGATTGGGCTCAGTGTGCCCCTGCCTGGAGCTCTGCCCTTTTGGCAGACAGCGGGAGAATGATTTGTATAAACATTGATATGCTTGGGTGCTTTTTGGGAAATAGGCACATTTTCCGGCCCATGACTGTCAGCCCTACAGTTCAGTGAAGGTCATTTGTATGTAATAACTGAAGTAAACATTTTGAGCACACAAAAGTCAGTTTCAACCAATTTTTCATGGATGAGCTCCAGCCTTTTTCTGTTGGTTGTTAAGAGACAGTATGCAAACTACACTGGCTGGAGAGTCTTGGGCTGTGTATTATTGCATGGACTGGCCGGGATCATAAGAAAAACACGGGTAATTTAAGGAAAAAAAAGAAAAAAACTGTCAATTTAGTTTTGGATGGTGCTGTCTGCTTATTTAATTTCATGGAACGATGCCTTTAGATAAGGCTGCGCAAAACGCCTGTGACACCTCTTCTCATCTTTATCACTTTAAACACATGGCCACCATCAAAAAGCACATTGACTTTGAAGTGAAGAGATACCTATAATTTTCTTTTTTTTCTTTCTTTTTTTTGTCTCTTTCAAATTAAGATGAAATTAAATGAATCAAAGAAAAGCTTGGTGACTTGTTTTTGCTGTAAGGACAAAATTTTAACCTTATGTGTAGCATTAATGTCGATGCCAGTATGTGCATGTGTGTGTGCACCTTATTTACACATCTCCTTGGCTGACTAAGGTAGTGTTGCCCTTTGCACATTTCAGACGGAAAGGGCAGCCGTGCTCCAACATTGACACAATTGATATGTTTGCAGAGATAGGAGAGAGACAGAAGGCAGGTGGATAAGCAGAGGTTTATGAATTAGGTTTACACTCTGTCAGTGGGGGCAGACAGTTTAGAGTGAGAGGTTAGACGCAGAGATAGAGATCCTGGAGGGAAATAAAAAGGCAGGAAAGTCATACAGAGGATAGATTATAGAGCTTTGTATCTGTCTCATCGCAGGGCTTCACAACAGGTAACTGTACCTTTTTCCCCTGATTTATTTATTTGACATTCTATCAACATCCAGGCACCACTGATCTCTGGAAAGCTGTGATGTAGTTGAAAGGTTTGGCCCTATAGCTTTAATGTTGTTTCAAAGGGCTTAATTGATTAATTAAGGCAATTTATTGCACTGGGAGTGAACTGCTACCAATTTGAATTGAAATCTCACACAAGGTGGATTAAACTTCATTAATTACTTCAGAAAATCAATTTTGCTGAGGCTCTTCAAGTGGTGAGACAGGAGACAACTGTGTAAAGTGATTATGAAGTGGTATAAAGAGGTTATTTCCGCGAGTCGTGATTATTATGGAAAAGTGACGCTAACACCAAATGTTCTGAAAAGGTCAAACTAATTATGTGGAATGGACAGGTGTCATATTGCTGCAGTAAATCTGCTGTTCCAATATTCATCCGCTCCGCTTTATGTGAGACTATTGTTTGAAAATGCACTGGAATTGGCTGCCAATCATCTTTGAATGCATTTTTGCTGGAGATGACTCATCGGGGGTAGGGCGCTCTTGTGTGATGGAGTGTCATTGCTCATGTATTTACGCATAAATGTCTAGGCCTATTTGTGTTTCATAGAGAGTGTGCAAATGATGCATGGTGGGCTGCAGGACTAGAGAGGCAGAACAAAGACGAGAAAAAGAGGCGAGAAGAGAGTGTTAACAGTGTGTTGCCACCCGGCTTGGTGCTTGTTGCTCCATGTTTGCATGTTGCTCACATCCTCAGTGGAGAAGTTCTGTCAAGTTTGGTCTGGCCTGACCTTTTCACTCTCCAGGCACGTTTACAGCTCTCCAATACCTATCAAAATATCTGCTCTCTTGCTGCCTGTCTCTCTGCCCCTGGCCCAAACATGCATCACCTTCTATCCTTTCACATCTGTACTTTCTCCCTCTCTTACTGACCGTTTTTATTATTCTGACCTACACCCTTATGCTTAACCTCAGCATTTCCTTAACCCTTTGTCATTCAGTTCTCATTTGTATTCCCTTTATTGTTTGTCTTTCCTTGTGTTCTGTATTCTATGATCATTCCCTTTAAAAATGCAAGTCAATGCCGCAGGGGTAGTCTTTGCCAAAAAGAGCCACGTGGGAACGCTGGGCAGTGGTGGAAACTTGAGTGGGAGTGAAAGAGACTGTATTTGCATGAACATCAACATATTTTTCTTTGGTTATGGCTCTTTCACATCATCAAAAATGTTCAACTATTGTTCTGTTTCTCTGTTTTCTTTTTGTTTTGTTTTTTTAATTTTTATTTTTTATCTCCTCAGACATGGAGTTCATGTGGTTGCACTCTCTGTGGCAGTGCATCGTATCTGTATCTGTAATTGTGGTGAGTGTGAGGCTGTGCATTGCAGTCAGTGGCAACACTGCGGTGGCAGACATCCAGGGGAGAACCCAGTTTGCAATGACCCATCCAGGGAGCGTGTCACGCTGTCTGCGGCTGTGCCTGGGTTGGGTTGGAGCTGTAGGGAGTGCAATCGCCATCCCTGTGACTGTGGTGCTCAACTTGCGGACCCTCCAATGTCTGTACACCTGCGTAACCTTGGTGTGTTTCCCCATCCTGCTCAGGCAGTTTACCATGTTCCTGTTAATGCTGCTTACACTGGACGCCCACCTGTTGATTCACTTGGCAGACAGGTGAGTCTCAGAGGCAGACGAAGAAGTAGAAAAACCCTAAATGTGAATTAAATCAAAAAAGCATCTGACAGATAAGAAAATGATACAAGTAAATACCAATAATAAAGCTTACGTAAGACAGTTTTCTCTGAAATACAATTTAAAATAACTTGAAATCTGGTGTGTGTGGGAGAACATGAATATGTGGGTGGCAAGAGTCAAAAACACTTTCAAGTATGCTTTTCTGCACTAAAGGAAGAAAATCAATAAGAAGAAAAAAGTGGCAAACATGTCAAGATGCACAATTGTAAGGCACTATCAAACCAGGCTGTCCAGTGCTTATAGGCTGTTTTTATGAAACACTGCATAGAAGAGACAGCGTGAGTAGATACCAGTAGGTTCTGGAGCTCTCAGATTTATGAGTGACATTGACCTTTGAATTGAGCCTTTCAGTGGCAGAGTCAGTATTATATCTTTTTTTTCTTTTTTTAAAAAATATGGGTCCTCTATTGCTACTCACCCGCAAGTTAACAGTTTGGTGTTGGTATGTTGATTCAATGTTCAAGTTCAGCTTCACATACACTTAAAGAAGACTACACATTCAAATGCAATGAAATTCATGTGCCCTGGCTCCAAGGGAGAGAGAAGCTAGTGTGTCAACATTGGTTGGCACCATGTTTAACCTGTAAGATGGGGTTGTACTGCACCTCATTCGGATATTTTCAAAAGCAGCTCCCTCTCATCTAATATATTTCAGCTGTCAGAGCAAACCTCTTCCTAAAGGCAATATCAGTTTTGAAATGAAAATGCCCCTTTCCTGATAAGAATAAGTTGAGCCATTTTATGGCAATGTAGGACTGCACAAACTTTATAACAACTTGAGTTATTTCTTTCTCATGTTTTGGTTATTTGAGTGCAGTTTTAGTAAAAACAACATATAAAAATATGTCCCCATCCACACGTTTGTGATTGCTAGGTACTCTTCGGTGATAACCCGTCAGCGAGCTCTGTGTGTGGTTCTGCTGTGCTGGGTGGGCTCTGTCCTCTCCTCCTTCGGCCAGTTCATCGGCTCGAATGTCCCCGACTTCTGGAAAAAGCCTAATGTGGGCACAACTGGCCTCGGGCTGCATGACAACTGGACAACCTCTCTACCTCATCTTACCACTACCCCACCCTCTAAGTACTACCAAGATCGAGAGGTCATTGCAAAGAACCTTCCATACGGCGGCTTCCTGTCGAAGTTTTATGTGGAACACTCTCGTAACTACACCTACGCACAGATTCACAGCAGCCACTGGGTTGTGTGCGCACATGACACTGTTCTCAGTCCCCAGTTCCTAGTCTACGTCCATGCTGTGATGGCGTTCATGCTCCCCTTGCTTTGCCTACTGGCTATTTACCTTGATCTGCTATGCATCATGCCCAGGAAGACTTCTTTTGGTCACGCAGACCCCCCTAAACATGACTCCTTCCTGGTGCGTTCCCTGCCTCTGTCCCTCTTCCTTTTAGTTCTGCTGTGCCTGCCAATACACATTATCCATGCTCTCTGCCTTTTCAGCCGCAGTACCAAACTTCCTGTCTGGGCTCACGCATTTGCCATGGACCTCATCCAGCTGTACAGCCTTGTGCCTCCTATCCTCTTTACTCCTACTCAGAAAAAACGAGAGCGGGGACAACAGGTGTCCTTTCCTCTTTCTGTTTCCCATTTTCCACCTGCAGTAGCCCAGTCAGGAGGAAAATGTGTCCGCATGGCCCTGCGTGAGGCAGTGCAAGCAGCTCAGTGGTCTTCAGCCAAACACTCCATTAAAGCCAAAGTGTGCCCAGAAGTGTGAATTACTGGCAAAATGGAGGACATTTCGTTTTTAAAATAAACACTTGTCATCATCATTGGGCATTAAGTAATTTAAATAAAAATGTTCCTTCCATGTTTTGTATAAGACTAAAGAAAAATAAACATGGCAATTTCTTGTTTGTTGTTGGCTCCTTATTTAATCAGCAACTTTGTGTGCAGACGTTATGAGTAACCTGCAAATAAAAAGGGCACTTAATTATCAGGTCCCGCACCAAATGTCAGGGAGAAAATTAAGTCTCGAGATGATCCTGATCACAGATGTCTGTTTTCTTTGACTGCTCCTCCTATGGGTCTTATTCTAAGCCTGCTCTAAGTCTCTGCTAAGCCCGCCACCAGTAATGTAGATATATGAGTGGCAGTGTTTAATTATTAAACATTCAGTTACAGGGGTCCGGAAAGGAAGCAGCAATGTACGAAAAACATCATTAATCTGGTTATGCCACCATCTCCATGGCTGTTTTGATTGAACTTGTAAACTTACAATACGATCGTCCTCTTGCAATAAAAAGGGTCTTGCTCGCTCTAACTGAATTGTTCACCTCGATCTTCATGTAGCATGCATGACCGTCCACGCATGTTTTCTTTTCTTTTCTCCATTTCTTCTTCTCTGGCTTTAGGTTTCTTGTCCGCTCTTTTTGCCCTCATTCGCCAGCCCACTTCTACAGACCTTGAGTCAATTTTTCACTTATTTTTCCTTCTCTTATATCTTTCTCCGCTTAACAATTCCTCTATTTGCACTCAAAAAAATACACAGTAGGTCTTCCATCACTACAGAAAAATAGAATCCCTCACTAGAACACATTATTGATAGAGAAAGGGAAAAAAAATTCCCCTGCGTCCCTGGTGCAGCTGCCTATTCAGTTCCTCTTCTGCCTCTCTGCTGTCCGATTATGCTCGGTCTCACTGCACTCAGGCACCTCAATCAATGCCTCATGTTGCCACTGTGTACACACCTCCTTGCCTCGCTTGGGTCACACTGCCAAGACCAGTGAACATAAGCTGCACTCGCCATCCTAGGGTCATTATGGTTGGCTTTACAGATGGATAAAACTGTGTCTAATCCACCATGTAGCCAGAAATACCACCAGAAATATAAAGAGTTTGTGCTTAGATGGACTGTGATATCTACTGCAACTCGTAGAAGTGAAATATGACTGTCATAAATGGGCCATAAACGTAAAATCCTCTGATGTGAACCAGTTTCAGGATGATAATCGTTGAAACTCGTATCAGGGACAAGCTGTGTGAGTTATTCATAGACTCCTTGCTGTCATTATGGACCAGATTGCATTCACTGCATGTCATAAACTCAGGGAGGGAAACTATTGACTGTTTTCTGGCTTGTCCTGTCCTCATTTTTGCTAATGACTATTGATTTGATAATCACCTTCTATGATCACAGTGGTTGTCTGATTGTCATCAGGACTATCAGCTGAATTGTATCGCTGTTATGGTCGGATAATGGCCAGTTTCCCAGGATGCACCATAACAAGATTTAACAGCATTAGCAGTGTTGGGTAGTTAAAAAAAAAAACCAAAATAAATAAATAAATAAAACAACCTTTAATTTGTATTTAGTAGGCTTCAATGACTACTTCAAAGTAATATGACCCAATGCTGAACGTTCAAGAGCAATTTCTGTGAATCTGAATGTCACTGAAATCTTTTTTTGTGAAAAACCTGCAAAATAAAAAGTTTTTAGTTGAGGTTTCTTTTCCTCAACTATGAGCAGGAACAATGGTCTCAAACAGCCGACAAGAACCAGCCTGAATGCTGTGAACCGCAGGAAAACAACGGATGAAACCTTTTTCTGAAGGACATTTCTTTTTTGAGGGCATATAAAGGAGCGATATTCTCAGTTTTATTACTCATCGACCTCAGTGGGTCTGATAGCTGGAGCTACCTGTGCTATCTTGTTTCATCATAAAACCAAAGATATGTCTGGCTTCGACTTGTGTATCTCTCTGTGTGTGTGTGAATTGTTTGTTGGCCTGAGCGTCAACTCATGCTGGTGCGGCCTGGCAAGTCCATTACTTTGATTGCCGTTTGACAATCTGTCTTTATGACAGGCGACCATGGAGCCTTGCCATCAATGGAAGAGAAACACATCGATCTATCACCCAGCGACCTCCGGCGGCTTTCAAATCTAGCCCCGTGCACAGATGGACATGTTGAGTGCTTCTCGACAGAATCTGGTATTGATTGTGTGGAAGTTAATGGCAGAGTCATATTTTTTTGTGTGCATCTGACTCAACCCTCCTGTCACCCTTTCTTCCACGCTATCTCTTCTTATGATTCATTAGAGGCGTCACAGAACCAACTGTTTTGTTTATTCTGTTTATCCCGAATGTGCTGCCAGTTGCAAGCAGCTCCGTCGCCTTCATTTTTATCTCCCCACCTATAACTCCTCTATTCCCCATTGATCTAATCATATGTTGCGTCTCCTGTTCTGTTTTCACAGAATTTCCCAAAACAGGACCTTCTAATCACACAGCCGACACATCCAAGAACCAGTCCGCTCCCATGTGTTATTTTTGGATTCTTTTTTATTTTGTCGTGCTTTGTATCTTTCCCCTATAAAGAAATAGTTAGCTATATATCAACAATGACACATGGACTCTAAAATAAACAAGAGTGAAAAGACAGGAGAAGAGACGACTAGGCACAGGAGACAAAGAGAGAGAAAGACTGGGAAAGAGAGGAAAGGTAAGGGTGAAAAAAGACAGCAATTTCTCTACATTGGAAACAAAAACAAACCATGGGAAGTGTACATTTCTTTAACATTTACAATTATAATAATAACAACGGCAATAATAATAACATTAACAACAATCATAATTGTTCAAATAATATAATTAATAAAAAAAAATCAATAAGACCTCTGGTTTCTCATAAAGACAAATGATTTTTTTTATTCTTTTTCTTTGTTTTCTTTAAAGATCACTGGACAGTAGTTTGTTCGGCTTTGCGCCTCTATAGGCTAATATTTTGTTAGTATAGTTGCTTCATAATGCGTTTCAATAGTAAACTTCTTATTTCTTAAAAGTTTCCTTTAATTTATGTTGCTGTTCCTTTTTTAATACAAATAAGGAAATTAGAGATATGTATACTTGTTCTGTCAACATGTTTACTGTACGTATGAATGTGTGCATGTATCTGCATATGTGTGGTAGCATTCAGAAAAAAAAAATATCCATCCTTCTTCTTCTTTTCTCATTCACTCCTTTTGCTATCACTCCCCTTGCCCTTCTTATTAAGACTTTTAAACCTTTTTATCCTCTTAATGACATTCTAAAATAATTAAGCTTTACTTTAATGCCTTAGCAAGTCATATTCATTTCTTCTTTGTCGGGAACGCAGCCCAACACTAATCCTTTCATTATTAGGAGCCAACAAAGGAGGAGCGATAGAAGGGGGGACAGACAGAGAGAAAGAGAGATATGAGGGAGAGGGGAGAGGATGGTTGCAGGTGAGCGGAGAGGAAGGAGGAGATTGAGAGAATATGAAAAGGAAGAACCACCTCTTCCTCACAAAAACAGCGAGAGGAACAAAAACATTGCAAAAAGATCTTTTTTTTCTCACAAATTACTGGCGGCCTAACAGGAATATCAAAACAGGACAGTTTGTTCATAAAGAGCAGACACTTCCCAGGACTCTGGGTGTGTGCACTCCAGTGTTGTTAGGGAATTATACGTGAGGATGCGCTCAGGATGCGAGATGCTTTGGCAAATTTTAAAAAATTTCTGCTATAGCTCCTGGTCAACTACCCCCCACCCCACCCCCGACTCCAACTTCCTCAGCCCCCCACACACTGTTCCCACTGTCTCATCCAGTTAAAGATTGAGCTTTGTGAAATGGATGGTTTTCTCCAGGCAGGGAATTATAGCAATCATCTGCCTCTAATTCCCCTTCCACTTTGGCGGCTGCACGGGCAGAGTGCCTGTTTTCTTTGTGCTCCCCGCTTCCCTCTCGATCAAAATAATTATGGCATCATTTCGTTTTTGTCTACATTCGCCTCATTCTCTCCCGCTCTCTGCTTTTCCCCCAGTTTCTCTGACTTATATATATATATATATGTATGGCACAGTCGTTTGGTGGGTCTATAGGCTCACTTGTTCTCTGTCTGTCTCTGGTTGTGTGTGTGTGTGTGTGAGTGTGTGTGTACGCGGGGAATATATGGAGTGAAATGAAGTGGGATGGATTAGCTATGTGCAGTGTGTGTATACAGTCGTTTTCAGAAGGCTGCCTGTTATGGCGCATTGTATAGAAGTGTGTGTGTATGTGTGTGTGTGTGTGTGTGTATACTGTATATAAGGTGAGGGACAGGGAGAGGAGAAGATTGAGGGATGAGGTCAGAAGAGAGGGGGAAAGGAAAGGAGAAGGGCTACAGTAGGTACTCCTTCTTGCCCTGGCTGGCGTCGTTCCCGTTGAGGAAGGCCTCCTGCACCTCGCCGTGTTCATCCAACCCACTGGCCTCATGGGTAAGATAAGAACCTGAAGGTAGAGAGACAGAGAGAGAGAGAGAGACCAAGAGGGAGATCGGAGGGGGGAGGTTAGGTGGCAAAGCGTCATGATCATTGCAGCGCCATGCAGCATTATCAAAACCACTCAGCCCTAATATTATTGAGTACCATACCTGTGACAGATTAATTCATTAGTTAACTGATTGTTAGGTCAATACCAAGCAAGAATAGGCTCTCGGGTACGATACGAGCCTACCGGCGGAAATTAAAGGTAGGGGATGGATGTAAGAATTAAAGAAGCAGAAGAGGAGGGGAGGATAATAGAGAATAAAAGATAGGGAGGGAGGAGAGATTGGCAGAAAAGGGTGGAGGGAAGGTTAGGTGCAGGAGAACAATGGCATGTGTGCGTCACTCAGAAAACCCATTAAACACATTTTAACACCCCTCAGGTTTGTATGATTAATGATTCGGTGCAGTGCAGGTTACAGAGAGCGTGAACTGCTCAAGTCATCTTCCCCGCTTGAGTGTCCCTTCACTCCAGGGGTGAGTGACACTCTCATTCTCCTTACCGCAGAGGATGACTGGCATGCTGACAGTCACAGTGGGATGAAGACAAAGCCCTAATGGCCCTGTCTCAACATAGTTTGGTTGTAATGGTTCTGTCTCTGTGCTGATTGGCGGTAAAGCCATACTGAGTGTTGACTGACGGCTTGTCTGGCCATAGTGTGAGTAATGGCCAGTTGCTGCCTGCTACACAGTTCCCGGATCATTTCTTGGCAGCTGTGGCACGCAGTTGAAGGCTGCCAACACGGGGCCACTTAAAAAGATAGGGAGCGCAGAGAGGCTGCTTTTAATAGATGAGCCTTGATACACTAACATGTAGTCATAAAACATGGGGACCACACCTACATTTCCCACCCCACCCTATCTGTTCAGCTATCCTGGCCAAGGTCGTCCATCATGGACAGTGCCCGCGTGGAGAGGAGCAGCCCATCATGTCTGCCTTGCGCTGACAAGTTTACACCTCGGTTTAAAAGATTATTTTCAAAGAATGTGGTTGTTAACTGGCCTGCAATGATTTTTTCACGGCAATTTATGCCAGAAAATGGAGAAATGAGAAAATGTGCCTGTAAAAATTGTGATAAAACACTCTGATTGCCAAAGTGTGTTCTCTTGCTTGTGAAAGAGACTTTTGTGTTACTTTTGTGAGTGTTTGTGTGTGTGTGTGTCTGTTACCTTTCTGTCGAACGGAGCACCATATGGTGACGATGAGGACACAGATGACGGTGAAAACCAGCAGTGCCAGAACGCCACCTATCACTGCATACGGTACTGCACTGTGAGTCTCTACCACTGCACCAGGATCTGAGAAAGAATAAAAGAGATAAATGTGTGTGTGGGTGGGAGGAGTGTGAGGTGTAGAGAGGGAAATATGGAAGGAAAAGTGCAGGCAAAGAAACAGAGACAAAGAGAGACGGATCAAAAATGAAAGCAGGAGAGATGTTGTAGGGAAAAAAAGATATAAAAGGGAGAGCAAGAAAAAGCCAACATGTGTGTGTGTGGGGGGGGGTGGGGGTGGGGCAGTGAGCGAGACGGGAGAAAGGAGTCGATATCTTCCACCCGACTTCCATTATCACCTTTCATCACCCCCCACTGCACAGAACGCCAGACGGTCAGAATGGGTGAGAAAAAAGGTGGAGAAATGAAACGAGTGAATAAAGAAATAAGTATGTCTGCCTCTAAAAAACCCACTTCGGCCGGGCGCCTGTCAAGACCACAATGAATTTTGAATGGGGTAAACTTTGAGTGTGTTTACACCCCGAATGGTGCAGTCGTGAAAATGAAATCAAACACTTCACCACAAGATGAGTAAAGAGGGATGAAAAAGGGGAGCGGAATTCTGTGACATTTTGCATTAGAAAATTGAAGAAATGCAGAAGAATCATTCATGTCAAGCTCACAGTTTACCAACTTTACTCTGCTTTAAAGTAAAAGTTGTAATACTAAATTTTTGAGTTACATTGTTTCTAACAGCACTGTTGACTATAAGCTGTAATTGCAAGCGTGCTTTTGGACATCATCTCCCAGAGTTCATGTTTAAAAATAACAGTGTCGACTGTATGATGTCGGTAGAACTGAACGCCTCTAGATTGCCTGTTTCCCTTCTTCAGAACATTAAGTTTCCTTTTTCTTTGGACCTGTATTTGTACTTGAACTGTCGTTGCCTAGATGCTGTATTTACTTTAGGTGTTATTGCACCACTGTAACTCCCAGGAAATGAAAAGTACCTTTGCCGGTCAGACACAACTTAGAGCGAGCCTCTGACGTTAGCTCCACCCACCCTCTGAGCAGGCTGAGAGTCAACCCCGTTGAATGATGGAAAATGCGTCACTCACGGTGCACTAGGGCTGCACGATTTTGAAAAACATGTCTAATTGCAATTATTTGGACTGATTTTGCGACTGTGATATGAATTCCAATATAAAAGTAAATTATAATTTGTAAATCCTTATTCTCATTCTCATTAAAAAGATATTAAAATGATGATAGTGTGATTATTGTAGGGATCTTTACCAAACAAAGATGTTTTCTTAAATCTGTAGAACGTAACATATGTGCCAAGACAACTTTGAAGCACCACGACATTTGAACTAAATGACATTTTTTGACACATTTTCCCTTTCACATAATTGTGCCTAGATGCGATTTAAAAAATTGCAGTGGGCCATACTGTGATATCAATTAAATTTCAATTAATTGTGCAGCCCTACTGTGCACTGCTACTGAGTTAGTGAGGGAATGTCTCCACAGATACCCAGATCGTAGTACTACTCGGCAAAGCTGCAAATAAATTCATCAGTGGCTCATAGGCTCAATCAGCATTGTTTTACCTCACTCTGTGATACATAGGGACTTCACAAACATTTACTAAATGAAAATCTTCAAGACAATCACTTAAGGACATGAACAAAAAACAAAAACAGAGGAATAATGAAAGACAGTGCAGGTTCTTGTTCAAATTGATTAGTTCAGCAATTATTCTGCTGGGAGAAAATGATTAAGCTTAAGCTTAAGCTTTTTTTTTTGTCTTTTTCCTTAGTTTCATAACTTTAGATGGGATAATTTGAGCACTGGGACGGTTCAAGACCAAACAACTACTGTGAAAGCATCACATATGAGCTCTTGTATACTAAACAATTATCTGTTACTCCAAAATATTAACAGAAAAACTGTCCAACAGGCCCCATAATAGATCATAAAGCAAACTTTGGGCCAAGCTTGTGTCTGTGTACAGATTCACCAGTGCTTCATACTTGCTGACAGTTTAGAGTGCAGGGATCTAGAGAGAGAGAGAAAGACCTTGTTGGTAAAGTCCAAAGTAAGTTAATTTGTGCTTCAAAAACAACTCTTTGAGTCTGGTCTTAAACACTGAGACGCCGGCCGAGTTGCTGACGATAAGAAAATCTGTTTTGATGGGGCTGAGGAGGTGTAGTATAAGAGCTGGTAAAGCCAATAGGAGGCAAGGACACAGAGTTATTGATGCAGCGCTTGGACCTTGACAGAGCGGAATTAAAACATGAATCATTAATACAGTGCTAACACATAGAGATCAGCAGAGGAGGGGAGAGTGATGGAGGAGGTGAAGGAGGAAGAGGAGCAGGACGATTGACAGTTTAAGAGATGCCTTTTTGGGCATGTATATATTGGACAAGTTTCCCATTTAGCCCTTATATAAAGTGCATCACATTCCTGCATTCCTGGATGATTAAATATTGGCGTGTGCATGATAAAATTAATATCTGTGCATCCGCAGGCATGCAGGGCACGTGGGATTTAACTGTGATAGGATCGTGCAAGCAATATTTCACGGGGGATGAAAAAGCGAGGAGTCAAGAGCGGCACCTTTACCTCACACCACCCTGCTCTTAATCCACCGCAGCCCACAGCTCCGCATGAAATTACTGACAGTATTAAAATGTTGGTCTTTTGCTCCAAGGAGCCCCTCAGATGATACATCAACAACATCGACTACACGCTCCCCAAACTGTTCAGGCCACATCTTTTCCTTCGACTCTTTATGGTATCTTCACACACACCCAGCAGGTGAACAACCTCTACCTGCTACAGACGGCTGCAGCGGTAAACAGGAGAACAAGGACGCTCCCGCTCCCTTCACTTTATCTCCTCTCACTTAAAGTGCCAGAGCAGATAGAGAGCAGCCGAAGGTATGGAGAGAAAAGAGAGGAGATACCAGCGAGCATGTGTTCGTGTGTGAGTGTGCAGGAGATAAACAGATTCTGTAAATGAAAAGAAAGGGAACCTAA
>JAPZDX010000024.1:9137498-9148437 GCA_029783625.1 Naso annulatus | reverse complement strand
ACTCAGACAGTGAGAGAGGGCAGCAAGACTGGCATGATTGATGGAGGGGGGGGTGGGGGTGGGATGGGGAGTTGCAGCGAGACAAGCCCAGACATGAAAGGGGACGATAAGAGTGCCAAGCCAGATGCAGAGTGGAAGAAAGATGCGAGAAGAGAGGAGGAGTAGAGACAGAGGGAAGGAGGAAGAACAGTGGGGTGACACACTCAACATATTGGAACTTTGTGCTTCTTTAGGCAGAATACAAAGATATTACTAAGTATATAATGCTGAGTTTTCAATTACTGCCAGCCAGCAAATGAAAGCAGGTCCAATCGAAAGTGTGAGAGAGGACAGCGGTGGGTGCAGATGAGCAGGAATGAGGGAAGATAGTGTCTTAATTAAAGAGTGCCTTTCCATATCTGTTGGGATCTGCCTCTAACCTTTAGTGTCACAGTTCATTTAACTCAGAGCCAAAAGAGAAGGGAGGAGGGAGGAGAGGGAGGAAATGGGGAGAAAAGAGAGTAAACTAGAGGACAGGAGAGATAACAAGACAAGAGAAGAGGGAAAGTGCAGGCTTAGATTAGGGAAGAGGAAAGGAGAAAAGAGAGAGAGAAGAAGAGGAGAGAGGAGAGAAAAGAGGAAAAAAGATGAAGAGAAAACAATAGAAGAGAAAAGATGAGCAGTGGGACTACAGGAGAGGAGAAGGGAGGAAAAAGAGAACACAGAAATGAAGAACAGATAAGAGGAGAAAAGAAGTGAGGGAACGGGGAGGGACCAACAGAAGAGAAAACAAAATATGAGAAAAGGAATAAAAGAAGAAACAAGAGACAAGAAAAATAATAAGAGGTTGGGAAACAGTAGACAGGAGGAAACAAGTGAAAAGGAGACAGGGATATTGTGGAACAATGGGTTGGAAATGGGAGGAAAGGAGAGAAGAGACAAAAAAGGAGAAGAGAGCAAGGAAGAGGAAGAACAGGGAGAGGAAATAAGAAAAGACAAAACAACAGGAGAGGATAGAGGAGAAGAGAAGGAAGTCCCTGTCGCAAAGAGAGAGGAGCTGCTCCAGCAGGACAGGGGGGAGACAAAAAGTCACAAACAGCAGTGTCTGAACAACATGAAGGTGCTTGCTGTTAAAGCTAAACAAAATGAAACAGAACTGTGATCAAAAACAAAACCTTATTTATTTTTCGTTAATTGAGAGCTTTCACAATATTCACTGAAAATGCGCAGACAGAGGAGAGTAAACAGCTGTTTATGGTTTGCCGGCAGGAAGGCTCTTTCCTTCACTGTCCCTTTACGTCCCTGTCGCCTTCCTTCTGTCTGTGGATGCTACAATAGAGGCAAAACTGAATTAGGACTGAAATTTCTCCTTACAAACACAAAAAGCAAGCAGACTACAAAACTAAGCAACCTGTTCTGTCCATCTGTCTGTTTATCAATCTCATTTACTATGGACACCTACAAACACACCTCCTGATTTATCCATACTCATTTTCACCATTTCACAGCACAAACACCCTCTTGCTTAGCTTGGGGCTTACAGTGATTGTAGCAGACATCTGGCCAATTACTTCCTCATTGTGGACCGTCGATGCCGTTTCCTAATTCAAATCGCAGTTGCTGAAATTAGCTCACGTGACGTGAACAAAACTCACACACTTTATGCATCGTCTGACAAATCTCCTTGCTTTGTCTTTCTCTTTTTTTTAAATCAAATTCAAACTGCATACAAAACAGCCAAACAAGGGATTATACGTAACCTCAACAGGAAAAAATAAGTGACTAACAGATTACATAGTAGGTGCAGGTACCAATCTGGGAGGTCCCAAACTAAGCCTTGGGAGGAGAGAGGGGCTTAAAAAACAAGTTCAGATGAAAGAGGAAATGTAAGTGTGACCCTGTTAAAGTCATTTGCAACCAATAACCAAGATGAGGAGCTTCATGTCTTCGTGGCAGATAAATTAAAGAAAAAGAAAGAAAGGGAGATTAGATAAAAAGAAGGAGAACGAGTAGATGGGGAGGACAGATAAGGCAGAGACAGGCTGATGATGACAGTTGTACTCTGACAGAAATGGTGGGTGGGGGGGGATGAAAGACCCGCTGAGCGTAAGACAAAAATAGAAATTAAAAGACAGAACAGCTGACATGAAGTGTGAAAGGGCAAAGCGCTGCTCACTGCGTGTCCCCAAAAACTGTTGACACCAGATTATCTCACGTTATTTCATCTGGTCTGCGTGACTTATCTGGATATGAATTCATGAATAACAATAGTGCAGCGCACTTGACTGCAATTCATTCTTCTGAAAAGTGTTGTGTGTGTTTATTAAAAAGGATCCGTGTTCAGGGTTTGGGGGGCATCTATTGGCAGTGGTGGAGTAGAATATAATCCTTGTTACGTAACATGTTTTCAATATTGTGTTTTCATGAAAATCAGAGTCATCAAGTTTTCAGCACCCTAAAAAGATCCCTTTACATCTACAGCAGATCGCTAAATTTTGAATCCTGACTAAGAGATGACTCGCTCTGTACTCTGCCTCTGATTGGCCAATACTTGTGGCCTTGGTTGGTTGTGTTTAGGGATGAGGAGGTAATTCTAGGCATCCTACCCTCTGGTCCTTTAAAAACATTAGATAAACTGAATAAAAATGAGCCTGGATGAGAGTTAAATGTTGCATAATTTAGTCTTCAAGGGTTCCTTTTGTTCACGCTAAGTCGACTGAACAAGGTTTTTCAGGAATTCAAACTTAAAAAGCAGCATTACACACAAATGCTTATTTAATGTTGAAGTGCAAAAAAGCTATTTCTCAAGGGTCAAATATACTGAAGGCAATAGAGAGATAGGTCTCAGATGTATAATTGAGTGAATGGGCCCCTTTAACTGAAAGAAGCCAAGGGGGACAGCGAGGTAGAAAGACGGAGAGATCAAGGTAACAGACTGACTGATGGCTCATAGATTTATCAGAAGCAAAGAAGAAGGGAGAGTTGGACGATAGTGAATTAAAAAGTGCGGCTATGTGAGTGTTTGAAAAGGGAAGTAGAGTCAGAACAGCAAAAAAAAAAAATTGAAGTGTTTGCAGCATCTGTGTTTTAATCTAATGTTGTTCTTGAAAGTAAAACACATTCGGATTAAAGTTTTTTGGAAATAGGGCACAAGCAGCGAGATATTTGTGAGAAGATCTGTGTATCTGTTTTGACAAGGATAGAATCTGACTAGCGAAAGACAAAAAAACCCACTGAAATCTTTTATAAGAGCTGATGATGCGTGTCTTCTTAAAATATAAAAGAAAATAACGGTAAGTCTTATTTTTTTCCATCTGTTTATCCATCCATCCAGCATGGGTAGGCAGTTTATTTTTGGTGTCACAATAACCTTTCAGCATGTTGTAATTTCGGTGGTGTGAAAGAACAATAGGCTTCTGCACCTCTCCTTGGCTCTGTATTCAGACTGTGACGGGCACTTTTCAACCAATCACGGATCATTTCAGGAAGGCTGTGTTCCTATTGGCTGCTCTAAGACAGGTGACATTGCTACGAGCAGACTGACTGTTCAAACAAGTGACGTGCCCTAAGTTCTAAATCTGGCCTCTGGTGACCTGACAAGCTGAGTTGCAGGTGACACCGTCAGCCGGCTTGAGTCGAGCGGAGAAGGACCAGTTCACACGTGAGCTTACGTTAACCTGTAAATACCGCTCTTTGACTGGAAAAATCCGTTGAAGTCCGGCATATTCAAATCTCGCTGGTCAAAATGTCCAGTGAAATGTCTCTAATAGGGTTGGAAATTAACACTTGCCACATGGCAAATGTGGGTAGATTTGGCATGCAAATTTTGGAAGCCACCCGACATTTTTGCAGCAAAATATGACAATATTTGTCACCGCTGCAGCTGTGCCGCACCCCCCTGCCACCACCCACATGATCTGAGATCAAGAGTGAGCGACAGACACAGAGAGAGAGAGTGCCTGCGAGGACAGGGAGCGTGGAAAGTTTGAATGGCAGAAAAATATTATTTTTTGATTGTGTAACGCCTTCTCATTTAACGTTTTCTAATTATCTACGTTAATCTAACTGGTGCATTCCTGATGAGCCAGCTTCGGGGCTCTGTTGAGTCGAGCATATTTTCAAAATAGCGCCATGCACGTCTGTTGACGCAACTTTTTATGTAAAAGTTTTCAATAAAGAATTTTATAGGCTAAATCTACTTGCCTTTATAATGTCATTCTTAGTCCAGGCTGCTTATCATTTTGTCTAATCTCAATAAATATTTGAGAGGACTTTCTCCAATTTGTCCGGGAAATTGAAATCTTCCAGAACACTTCGGCTGGCACCAAATTTTGCTAGTGGAAGCACAGGTTTACACCGCTGCAACCTTCCCTACAACTGTTCCGTTTCATCGTAACTCTTTGAGGAAGACTGGACTTGAAAGAGAGAGCAACAACTAACAAAATAAAACTTGAGCTGAAGCAAAGAAATGGAGGGGAGGGTGGAGCAGAGTTGTTTCCTTAGAAGTCTCATGCTACAGTGGCTGGATTTCCAGATATTGCCTACCCCTGCTTTAAACCTGCTCTCATCAACTGATCCATCTGTAATTCCTTCTGTCAACCTATCACCCATCCATTCATCCTTCTTTTATTCAGATTCAGTCTGTAATGTCATCAACCCATTCCACAACACCTGTTCTATATTCTCCCATACGTTTCCTCATTTATCTTGCATAATCATCATAATCATCTTCATCAGTCCATCCATCATCCATGTCTGGGTACCTGGTATCTCCCGACCATTACGGATCCAGCGCAGGGTGGCGGCTGGCTTGCTGCGCGGCGACACGCATGAGAGCTCCACCTCGCCTCCCTCCACTGCTTCTTGCTTCACCTCCACTGTGGGCGTCTCTGGAGGCACCAACACAGACAGCGTCGCCACCTGGTGGTGCGTGGCATCCGTGTAGAGCTGGCAGAAGTAGCCTCCCTCATCAAACACGCTGACGTTGGTCAACGTGATGCGCACCAGTCGTGTGGTGAAGAGCACCATCTGGAAACGGTCGTCCTTCAGGGCTGGAGGTGGATGAAGATGATGGAAAGAATAGTAGTGGGGTGGAGGGGGGACAGAAGTAGACAGCATGGGATGGGAGTGGAAGAAGGAAGACAAGGTGGGAAAGAAAAGACGAAAAGGTGGAGGAGGGGGGTAAGTGACAAGGACAAAGAGGGACAAGGTGAGCATATCAGTCATTGTTAGAAAAATCACAATCTGTCTGGGAAGTGAGACTAAGTTCAAATAAACAATAAATACTGCATTGGTATAAATAAAAAGTAAAAATGAAAAACAACAGAAAAAAAACACAGAAAATCTTTTACAGTGGCTCAGTGTAATTGACTCATTTTTTTCAAATGCTGCAGAGACAAACACAGAGCATTATGAATTGTTTTTGTCATGGTGTTTTTGTCATGGTGCAACACACACACACAAACGCACACACACGCACACACATGCACACACGCACACACACACATTCACACAAGATAAGACTGACAAAGTGAGTGCCACATTAAAGAACTTATTTTAACCCATTTCACTGACAGGCTTTTACTCGCTTCATTTTAAATTTGTCCTCAGATGAGAGGCACTCCAGGTGGCGGATTTGTTCTTTGCTCTCAAACTTATTCAGCAGGCTGCAGGTTCTCCAAAAGGGGGAGCTGTTCGGTCATTGGCTATTTCTACCTGTTCAAACCTTGCTAATTGATGAGACTGCATTGACGATTCACTTCTTTATTTGCTCTGATGCTGGTTCCATGTTTGCTGCTTTCTGTTTCTGGAAGGCTGGCATTTTCCCCAACCAATCAAATCCAGACTGATGTACGTGTCCCGCTGATGTCATTTTCTCTGTCAACATGGAGGGTTGTAGAGGCATCAGAGCAGTTAATTTCTGGAAGTTGACATACAGAAATGGCTGCATGGCTCATCCAGCCATGTCGCAGCTCTCAGAAAAATATCACATTTTTAATATCCGCTTGTTTTGCTTGGATGCTACAATCACTAACTTGGTATTCAAGTGACGTAAGAAGTCTGTTACCAATCTAGTGAGTTGCCAAGACATGCTTGTGTACTGCCTGGCTTGGCAAATAAGTAACAAAGGTCAAAGAGAGGAAAGCTCGCCTCAGAGAGAGAAGAGAGTTTCTCATTAACAATCTCCAACTCATCACTGACTACCTTGATTGCTTCAATAAGCAATAGATTCCTCTGGCCTACCAGCAGTCTTATTTTTGGCATTTTCCCTGGGCCACAGTGACAGGTTTGTCTCCTTTTCAAACCAGGGAAACAAATGTCAAAAGCAACAAGACTTGATCTAGCTGAACTGCTGAAAAATCACCCATGCTGTCAGAAAGTTGGAGTTCTGGAGCCAAACTTGTACCACCCACTGGAAAGCAAAGTAATAGCAGTTCAGACCTGTAGATGTACATATGATGGTGTGCTGATGTTGCTACTCCAGGCAAAAAAAAAAGTGACAGCTGCTGCAATTGCTTTCACTTTTCTTGCCGATAAAGGTGCAGGTTAGTTTGGAGCTACAGGTCCAGAGTTGCAGAGCTGAGAGTTGTTACTGTCGCTCTGCAGTTGAATGTCATTGGCCAGCCCAGGCTGCAGACACTTTCCGTCCTTTTTAATTAATGTCTATAATGTGTTTAACAATTATTTTCTGTTTATCTTTGAAAATACAGTGCATTCACCTTTCTGCAGGCAGTAATTGGCAAATACACTGAACAGCAAAGAAGAAGCAAGGGCTGCTTTAATTGAGTAGTATGACATTTACAGCTTTGGAGTCAGTTATTCTTCAGCCCCAAGACAGTTTGCTCTGTATTAGCAAGCAGTCAGTTACATCTCCCACGGTCTGGAACAAGACCAGAGTTTTCACCGCCTTCTAATTTGTCATGTCACTCCCATGGACAGCTCTGCAGAGGCAAAAATGCAAAACACGGGAGAAATTGTGGCTGTGACAGCACCCCATACCATTTTCTGCTCTGGAATTGATAGCAAGGCTAAATCTAAAGCTCAGTTTGATATGAGAAGTTCAGAGCAAGTTTGCAAAGTCAGTCTTGATGGAGCAGCTCCAGGCTGTACATTGATACAACAGAACAGATGTCTTGGTTCTCTTATTTCAAGCTTTGAGGGAAAATGTTGTTCATTTTCCTCAGCACTGATTGCATATGCTAAACTAGAATGTACTCATTCATTCTCTTTATAACTAGTTGCGTTATTCCTCTGTACGCCCATTTCTAATTAGTGTTGGCACTTCTACTGTTGAACTTATTAGGTTTTAATCATTATTGTTTTACTTGCTGTGAAGCACTTGGTAACTCTTATGAAAAGTGCTATGCAAATAAAGCTTATTGCACAACTAAAGATTATTTTAGGAAGGCTATTAAATTGAGTGGTGCTGCCCTTATAGTCAGTGAGAGACAGGCTAAGTAATACAATTGTGCACAGCGTAAACACTGCAATTCAACTATGGAAAATAACCAAAGATTGGGAACGAAGATTAAAACGCATCAGCTTTCTAAACACCTAATTGCTCAGCCAATCCTGGATCTCAGACGAATACAATCCATAATGCACAAAAGAGAAAGAGAAAAAGATACAACGGTAGGATGAGGGGGAGGAGGTGCACATGCAACAGTTTTCTTTTTATTGCTGCAGAAAGAGTCGAATCAATGGCGAGAAAATACTGATAATAACAAATAACGTTAATAACAGTCTGTGGGTGACAGTGGCTCGATGTCCATAGATTCTCATTCGAGATTCACTTTGTATCGACTTTGCCTGTGAAACCTCTCCCTCACCCTCCATCTCTATTTTATTTGGTCCCTCTCTGTGTGCGCCTTTGTGTTGGCTTTGGCTCCAAGCAGCCACTTCCCTGATGTAACAACCGGCCATCTCGGGGCATAATTCATCACAACACAGACGCTACAGTATAGTTATTGGCTTCGGTGTGCATGTGCATTTGCGCGAGGAAGAGTGGATGAGGAAGAAAGAATGAGAAAAATAGTCTAATACAGCCACATAATGCAGCTGGCAGGGGAAAATGATATAGATAGAGCCAGAAATCCACAGGGATCTGAGAGAGAGTGGCCTGGAGCGATGGAGTTAGTCCACTCTTCCTGGAAGTGCACCACACTAATCTCTCCGCCCCACCCCCAAAATTTCCCCTCCGCCGGATGGCAGTGAGAGCATTGTTAGAGAGCTATTCCCCACAGATAGGTAAATCTTTTTTCCTCTTTCCGCACTAAATGGCAACTAAATGTCAGACTTCTGTTCAAGTCCAAGTTCACCTTTATTGTCCTATCTCATTTGCATGCCGGGAAGAGCTGCAAATTGCGGGGGTGGGGGTGGGGGGGGCACTGAGGAGAAAGGGTCCATTTGGTTAGTTTCACCAGTCTATTACGGCTATCAGTCCACACAATCTCATAAAACACACACCCTGACTGGTTGCTCTCGAGTGAAGCAGGCAGGCTAATTCACAGCAGTAACAGCAGTGCCTCTTTTAGGGCGGTTAGTTTGGAAATAGCTCGACACAGAAAGGCCTCAGTTTGTTCATCTAATATCTGGGCGGCAGATGGGCAATAGGCAAAAATGGAAGAGCCCTACAGCGAGTGATGGAGCAAACACGGACGGTAGAGAGAGCCAGAGAAAGATGTAATTTACACTTCCAGAAAATGTCCCCAACGAGGCTTTTCTGTGCTTACGGAAGCCAAATTAGTTAAGGGAAGCCATCTATACTTTATACCTTGCCTAACCTTTGGATCAGTTCCCAGCACTCTCTCTTTCTCCGTCGCCCAGCGGCTCCCTTTCCTCATTCTCTCTGTTGCCGTCTTTTATAGCCCTTCCTGCGTTGTCTCTTTCTCCCCCAATCTTTTCTTTATTCTTTCTCATTTTCTCTTTCTCTCTGGCTTTCACACCCTGTCCTCGGTCTCGCTCTGATTAGGCTTCATCGTGCTTTCTGAAGGGTGTAAGTCCATGTCTCATGGGGAACGGACGGGGCGGCTCTGTTTAAATACTTAATGGAACTTACCGGTAATGCTGATCCAGCGGAATTGGGGGGAGAGTTCAAAGCAAGGTTTCCCAAAGCAGCGACCTCAACTACCCACTGAGGCCACTCCGTGACGAGGCGACTAACAAGTTAAGAAAATGAGTGAATGTGTATGCTGTAGCAGTAAACACTGAGAGCAGCTATTTTGTCTTCTGCATCTTAGTCAAACCTTGGCGCACTGCTTAGAAAATCCTCAGTGATTACCACTTTGACAGGGACTGCTCGCACGGGGGAGTGTGGGAGTCCTGATTGTCGAATCAATGTAATTAAGTGCTGAAAGTTGTAATGATTGGAAAATTTGAGAGTGTGCTCAATGCAAACTTTCACAGACAAAAAATGTCATACAGTATGTTTACAAACATAAAATGTGCATTTGATTGAGAAGATTCCTGCACTTATGTTCTGTGGTTAAAAAATGCTCGAGCAGCTCTTATGTAATCTGAGCACCGTTTGAAGGCTAGCGATGCAAAAGTACTGCTTGAAATGTCCCTTTAACCCCCTTTTATCATATAGAGGTTTAACTACAGGGTCAACTATAGAAATGAGCTCTGGATCTGGTGGCCATTCATTTTCTTGATACTTCCACAAGCTATTTCTTAAACCAAGGAACTCAGGTTGAGGAAGTGTTCTTACCTCACTACTAACACTTGAATAACTTGCCATTTTATGTACTGAAAAGATGCTAAACATGCAGTCAGTGTATGACTGTAAGTTTAGCACCTGCATCGTCCTTGTAGCTGAGAAGTTCTTCATCTACCACAAGCTCAAAGCCATGAGAGTAATTTAAAAACGGTAACATTTTGGACAAAAAAATTGGCCACCTGATGATTAAATTTAATTCAGTTGAATTCAATTCAATTCAATTCAATTCATGGATTTTGAGAAGTCAAAATTATGGCCAAACTGAGAATAAAATAAAGTAACACCTGAGAATTCCCCATAAGCTACTTTGGAGCTCAGCAACATGGAGCTAGAGAAGCTTGAGTGAAGTTAGCTCTGCACACAAACTCTCTGGGAGTCTGGACCAAGCTGGGAAAATGAAAACCTGTCACATCATTATTACAGCAGAACAATTCTCCATATCATAACTAGTCAATAGTATTTTTGGAGCAGTGTGGCAGAGAGACTGAATGGGCTGACCATGCAGTTAAGAGAATGGAATTTTGGTTAGAATATGATTTAGGGGCGTAGACAAACTGTAAAAGACACTACTGATGAGTTTACACAAAGCTGAAGCGAACAGGTGCTCTGTCAAGGGGATTTTAGTGTTTCCAGTTGGCTGCTCTCAAAACCTGTTGGAGCTAATTTCTACTTTGGAACACTTCAGCTGTGTTTCTGATGTGATTTTCGGAAAACTGCTGTGCAAAAGAACAGATTACTAGCATACAATGCGGTGTGAGCTCAAAAACCTGCATGTGAGAGTAGTTTGTTGTTGTTCTCCTGTTAATGAGAAGCCACGGTTCACTTACAGATGATAGTTGAGTAGATTTCGTTTCTGTTTGACAACTTCGTGCCTATTTTTTTAAGGATATTCTAGTAACACATATGTGTGGATGATTAATTTAAAAGGAAAAAAAAAAACATCCACAGAGTTTTTTTTGAAAGATGGGGAAAATTTTTTACCTGAAGCATGTGTTGGTCGTTAACCTCTTAAGCTTAACAACCAAATCTAGTTAAAATCCACCTTGTTGTTCTTAACTCTCAAGAGATACAAACCACAGTTTTGTATGATAGCCTTAAGCTTAAGCTGCCCTCTCAAGAAGTTTATCATTGACAATACAAAGGGTATAAATAACTACACCTCAAAACATAACACAAAAATTTTGCTTCAATTAAGCTGGCCCACGCGAATTTCAAAGGCACTTAATATCCTTTATCATTGCT
>JAPZDX010000024.1:9078226-9092353 GCA_029783625.1 Naso annulatus | reverse complement strand
CCACGGCTCCCAACTCCTCCCTCTCTCTCTCTCGCTCAGTGATTTTTTAACAAATAAACACAGACGTTCTCTTTAGAGGAGTGAATTACCTAAACCTAGCAGCTTTTATGTGACCTATAGTGTTTCTATACACTGCTCCAACATGAATGGCAAAGAACGAGGTTTAAAAATGTTGTCTGAGACCCATTAAAGTACACACACGGTCGAATTTTAACAACATCATTTGTGGAAAATGGGTGCAAAGAAGCCAAAAACAGACTGGCATGGTCCTTTAAAATATAGAGAAATGACAACAACTGTCTAGTGAAATGCATCACAGCGATTATTGCTACTGCTAATTTTCAATGCAGACATAAAGCAGACCAAAAACAAACACAAATAGTGACACCCCCCCCCCAGTCCTACACATGACTACATGGCTGATTTTCTTTTCAGTTCTTGAGTTTTAAAAGATTTTTTGATGGTTTCAAAGGCTGCATCACAAAAAAGTGACTAATTTTCCAACATACCAGACTGACAGACTAGCTGGTCCAATATTTGCCTTTATCGACTGATTCAATGTATCCATGCTGCAGATTGTTATCCAAAATATTATTGTGCTGATATTTTCTGAAAGCGCTAATAGTCATCAGTGAAATATTGTTGCAATGTTTGATTTTGCCAATTTCATCTCGCCCTATTTCCATGGCTGTATTTCTGTTGCAATTTGCCACATTCAGCCGACGCACATTAAGAACACATATCACACCCATATAAACAATCGCATCCACGCAGAGAAATTCATTCGAGAATAAGCACACCTATTTCTCGGAGCTCTGAAAGCTGCGCTCACATTGCAGGCATGCACTAACACACCGAGAGACACACGAATAATTCTTGAATCATCGATTCCTCAAGGGGAAGCGCGGGGTTACTCTTAGTAATAGCACTGTCTCTCTGTAGCCAAAATGAACATCAACACACACATGCACACGCAAACACGTGGCACCCTGGTGGCGGGGGGAGCGTGTGTCCCATTTTTTAATAACAAAAAAGCTCTGGGGAGCCGTGTGTGTTGATAGCTAAATGACACTTACAGGTTGATGTGCTGTGGATGTGGCAGGGAAAAATAACAGGCTGCCAGGCACAAGGGTAGGGAGGCCAGGCCTACATAGGGAATTCATGCAGCAATGAGGAGCTGATTAAAGTGCCTGGCAGAAAAACTGGCAGAGCTGCAACTAGACACACTAGATCAGGACTAGCCAGGGAGTCTCAGTTCGCAGAGTAACAATACTAATCCCTGCAGGCACAAATATTGTGTCTTAACAGCTTGTGCTTCCACCGAGGGTCTGAAATAACAATTTAACTTTAACAGTTTGAAGCCATTTGAATGATTAACTAATTTTAATTCATGCTCACTTGCTGGTATAACTCCAATACAACTTGCACACCTGAGGCAATTCCTAATCTTTCAAATTACAATTACGGGGAAGCATTTACAGGTGGAGCTTTTATAAGCAGGAATTCAAAGCAATGACTTCATCTACAGGTGGTACGATGTAAGCATACAAAGTCAATGGTATGTAAAGCACGGCCCTGAGGGTGTAAGTGTTTGCAGATAAGAGTCTTTGGAATGTAATACTGTACGATAGGTGCAGTAAAGCAGAGCTGAACGTCAAGTAAGTGATTACATGCTACCTTTAGAGTAAAAAATGCACATTACACTCGCTGTATTTCAGGCTTCCTTGTAGCGGTCAGCAGAGGTGGACTGCCTCTGCTGAATTAATGACAGTGACTCACTAATGACATAGGAAATCTATACATTTATAGAATAAAACAAATGGTGAAGGCACCACCTAACACCACAAAGGCAATATATATAATGAGTGAGGCTATTGCTTTGATCCTTTACTGACTAATTTGATCACAGTGGATGAGATGCCATCATCTGTCAGACCCAGCTCAGCAGATGACAGTGATTGATTAAGTTTGGACATAACACACATGCTTTCATGTAAGTTTTAAAAGCGGCAATAACAGAAAACTTCATTTTTCTGCAGCCTGGACGTAATGAATCGGTCACAATCATCTGGGGATGTGAGCCAATTAATTCAGTGCACATACAAGAGAATGCTGCTCTGTTCCTTACTGTGAAGTTTAATGGCAATCCATAGTTAATGGCCACGAGTGATGCTGTAGAGCAATGTTTTTAAAGAGTGGAATTTACATATTTATATTGACATACCACCTCTGCTAATTGATTTTCCTGGAAAAAAACAAAAACAAAGTACATTTATTTTCATGGACTGTAATGACTTTTAGAGCCTGTGAGGCTTCTGTAGCTTATATAAACAGATGCCCACACTGACTTGATATAACTACAGCAGTGCTCTCAGAGCAAACCTACACAAATACTCCAAAAACCTCCTAGTACAATGAGTCCCACAGCTAGTAGATTATATTAGCTATTCATTGTATGTGTGTGTGTTTATTAGTTTCAATTCATATATTTGCTCTGAGCAGCAGGAGGCTTAATAAAAGGCTCTACGCTGTGCTGTACTTTGCCAGGCATTTCAGCACCGAACATGTTAAGGATCAGGTTTATTGGTGCAGAGAGACAAATGTGTCGCCTATAGCAAAGTGGGCGATGTGTACATGTACAGTATGTGCATGTGTGTATACACGCATGTGACTGCAAAAAAGGGGGGAGGAGTAGTGACTTTGCTCAGCGGTGACAGTGTGTATTACTCACATGTGATTACAAGAGAGAAGGCGAAGTGGGAGTTGGAAAGATGGAGGAGGTGAAGTGAAGCGGGGAAGAGGGAATACAATGATAAAATACAGAGAAAGGCAGTGAATGTATTTGTGTGTGTGTGTGTGTGTGTGTGTGTGTGTGTGGGTGTGTCTTCAACTGTCTTACCTACGGGTTGTAATCATTAGAGACAGAAGGACAGATATCATTACTTACTGCTGCGTCATCACAAACACACTGTTAACCTGTTACTTTTACCTTCATCCCTATCTACACAAATACAAATACACACACACACACACACACACACACACACACATAGGACGATATGGCCTCACATGGTAACACAGGCCCGGCTGGAGGTACTCTGTTCAACAAACACCAGTGGAATTAGCCACACATCCACCATTATGGATTTTTAATCTCTGTCAACATCACCATTATATTTAATGGCTTTACTATATCAACTTGAAAAATGCTTTTAATCGAGTGACACACACACACACACACACACACACACAATCCCCCCTTTAGCCCTCTTTCCATTCTCTCCCTCTCCAACCCCCACCATATACATCTCCATGGAGACTGCCGCCTGGCAACAGCTGGAGGAGAGCCAGTTGCCGAGGCGACACCAACGCCCAGCGTCCCCCACAGTGATGTCACTGGGTGGCCAGGATGGGCAGGCTATTATAGGCCGGCCACATGATGACCGTTGTGAGAGTTAAACACTCGTCTTCTCCTTTATCGCTGCCATCTATCAGCCGTAGCTCCTCTTCAGTGACAGATTCTCTGCGCTGTTCATCTTCATTAGAGGTGTTTCTGTGCTGTCTTTGTTCATCTCTCCCTCTCTCTCTCGCCACTTCTCATTCGGTCCATCTCAATCTCTCTCTGTTCCTCTCCTTTAATCTGTCTTTCTGTCCTATTGTCTCTCCTTTGTTACTTTTTTCTCCTCATTTGCATCTCTCCGTTTCTCTGTCTCCATCCTCAGTTCAGTTAAGCTCGAGCAGCTTTAATGGCCTGTTAACATTATTCTTACATAAACATGTGAAACACATTGCCCGTGTGCATCTCCAGCAAGATTAAAATAGACAAGACCACATGTTTCCTATTATAAAAGCAGCCTTATGTCAACACATGCATGAATGATAATATTTACTTAACTAATTCTTCACAGGCTAGAATTGAGTTTCATACTGTAAATACAAATAAAGCTGATTCATGACAATGGAGATGTGTAATGGAGGGCATAGTGACAAAAACGTGTATTCTGATCTTTTAATTAAGTAAAAATTATAAAAATGCTTTAAAAACAAGGGTAAGAAACATTTAGCCCTTTACTTAAGAAGAGCAGTAACATCAGCACAGTATAAGTATCAAATGTAAAATATTAATAAATTGGAATAATTGGACTATTGTTAGTTATGCATTAACATATAAGCAGCATTTTAATCTTGCATAGGTAAATTTAATTAATACATTGATGAGCATTTTAATACAAAACATAATATTTCAGTATTTGATCATCGTATTATGTATGTGATGCTCTGTGAGTGTTACATAATAAAGAAACTTGCAACTATGGGCTCTATTTTCGTCAGTCTGGGCGCAGCACAGATGCAGGTCTAAGTTCTGGGTGCAGGGAGTGCAGGCAGGTGTGGCAGTCTTTTTTGGCAATTTGGTGAACACAAACGCAGGCGCATCTGCGTACAGCCTGGTGTAGTGGTAAAGTAGGAGGAAAAGACAATTAGAAGGCGTGTTAAAGGTGATTTAAATCACGGCCAATCAGATCAGCTCCTCTTATTCCCTTTAAGATTGCTGTGACACACCGTATTGCCAATTTCGGAATGGCTGTAGAAGGAGCAGACAAGTGCCAGCCAAACTGACACATATGTCCGGTTGTCTGTCCATTCACTGAGAAAGGCATGTCTGTTAGCTCCTGCCATATATCTGCAGTGGCTGCATTCAAGTGGCAGAGAGTGGCTGCTGCATCATGGCGTGCATCTGCTGCCTGATTCACATCTAATTCAATAGACAAGAGTCAGCTTAATATTTTTTATGATTAACTGAAATAGAAGGTTCCACTCACATTTATTGTTTTGATTATTCATGTATTAGGGATGGAACACAGAGGACACCCACCAAACCTGCCTGTGGGATTTTGGAGAAGTCTGTTTATGCACTCTAAAGCCATGAAAAGCGTGCCGCTGACCGGGCTGCACTTAGATCTGGTTTGGACGGGCTGAGGCCCAAGCCCAAGTTAACCTAAAAAATGATACCAAAATTGCAATGCACCCGTGCATCTTTACCAATGCACCCTTTCTTGCACCACTCCACCAAACTCAGTGCAGCCGGGATCAATCCACAAAAATAGCAACTTGGCACAGATGTGAAAAACAACCATTTGCACTTTACCAAATCACCAATACACCTGGATCTACCCTTAGACCAGCACACATCAGTTTGAAAATAGAGCCCTATATCTTTTATAGTAGCATAATTGAATTGTATCTAATGTTAAAATGGAATATTTTTTTCTCCAAAATGTTGTGGAGCTATTCTAAAGTATCATAACTACTCCTCGTGCTGCAGAGTCAGTCTGAAAATGCAAATGAAAAGGCGCTCACTCCAGACATTTTTTTCAACCTGAGCAAGAATTTTGCCTGAGGCACAAGCGACATGCCATCACCTTCAAACAGGACTACTGACATCTTGTATCTCTGATCAATTATGTTACCCCTACACCTCTCATGTACACCTGTAGAGGGCATTTTTCATATCAGTTGCAAATCCTGTGAAGATGTGAGCCTCTTTTTCTACACTCACTGCTAAAAAAAAAAGTCAAAAGCTCTGATCCTTTTCTGGGGACTTTTGTTTTTTCTGCTTCTGCTGTAGAAGAAAGATATCATAAATGCAAATCAACTTGTTTTATTCCTCCTTCTCTGTATTCACCCTTTTTGTTGCCACTGGCACTGCCACCCATCTCTCTTCACTGTGGGAGACGACTGTCCTACACTCTGCCTCTGCTTTATCATGTCATCCACTCCTTACCTCCTTTCCTCCGTCCACCTGCACATCCCTTGTTGCAATAATAATTGAGCCACCAACTGATCCACATCTTATTCACCCACACACACACACGGCAGTAGGAGGACAACCTCAATTTGCAGAGGTAAACACTGCAGATAACAGAGCCACTCTATGTGTCCAATAGTACACACAGCATGACATTAATCTACCAGGCCTTAACCTTATTATTAACCTTTCAGTGCTACATGTCTTACCCTTAGCTTAACCTGATCTTGAGCCTAAAGTGAGCATGTGTTTGGATGACGAGGGGCTAAATCTCAAGAACAGAAATACCACCCACATGCACGACCCCCCCCCCAAAAAACCCACCCGAGTTCTTTTCTTTGTCATGGATGGCCAGTGACCCCAGGAGAAAATGTGAGCAGGGAAAGTAAGGAGACAAAGAGGCAAAGCCTGAGAAGAGAAACTAGCGTGTGATGAGGGAGGCAACAAGGCAAGACAGAGTGGTCCTGCTTCAGTTAGCATGCTAACGTGATCTGAAATGCTCAAAACAGACTTAATTAACAGGGCCACACAGTGCCTGTAGCCGAGCTAATGCTAAAAGTAATGACGAAATGAATGTGGAGGCTAGTGCTAGTGGAAGTGCTGCAGACAGTAGTATGTAGTTACTGGGATGGAAGAGATCAGTGCTAAATGGCTTGTGAATGAAGTAATTTGCTCTTCAGTAACTAATGTCCTTGTCTTGGTGCAGCAGTGGAGTCCAGGGAAAACACACACCAGCACGCACTGGTGTAGAGGATGGTGTATATGCGAAAGATACTGAGCAGCTCAGACAGACTTGGAAACTTGCTTCAAACATGCTAAAATAAAATACATTTTTCCTTCAAACTTGTTCCAGCCGGATGTTTCTGGCTCTGTGGAGAATTCTTTGAAACAGTATTTAGATCACGATGTGGGGAAATAGAATGCTGAAAATATAAATGAACAGTTAGATGAATAAATAAAACCTCTTTTTTTCAAACACCATATTAAATACTGGGGCTGCAGGGGAAAGTTTTGACTCATAACCTCAGGATTTCCGGTTGCAGGCATCTGAAAATGTGTGGATATGTGTGCTCAATAGCACTGAGGGGATTTAAGGCACCTCAACACGTGATATGCACGATATTGTGTGCGTTTTTATGTGTGCATTAACTTGCAGTGAGGCTGATTTCTGCCTGGCCTGTGAGCTGTCCCGGGGATTAAATGCTGACTTTGAGCATTGGCCTTCTCTGACACCTCTCTCATTTTATTTTCTCACTTGGTCTACCTCTTTCCATGTCTGTCTCCCTCTATGCCACCGGTCTTGTTTTTCTTTCACTCTATTTGTTTTTTATCCTTTTTGGTTGATTCTCCTGTTTTCCTCTCTCTCTCTCTCTCTCTCTCTCTCGGCTGCATTGTGAATTTAAATAGCTTGGCTCAAATTAAGAGAGACAAACCTCCAACTACCACAACTAACACCAACATACACACTCACATAAACACTTCCCCTGGGCTTCTGCTGCTAATGGGATAGTTGGACGATTGATTGCTTCCCGTCACCAACATTGGTTATATGCAGATAAGGGCTCAAACAATCAGGTGCAAATACATTAACACACACAAACACAGCAACATATTTTACAACATAGAAATCACACTGGCTTACAGTGCTTTTTATATTTGTCTATAAACACTTTTGATTCACAACAAAGTCAGACAGCACATCGTTCCACCTAGTTTTGATCGATCATGGCCGGCCCTTAGCGTGGATGTGGTTTAGTTTTGTCCTCCTCCGGCCGGCAGGTCAGCCACCGGGGGAGAACTTGATGGTTTGTTGTGCTGTGAAGTCCCACAGAGAGCAAGGCCGTGGGACTGAGAGAGCAGCGCGAGTCCATCCATCTACTGCGGTCAAACACAGAGACAGAGGCAGTGGGCTGAGCACACACACATACACAAACTCACACACTCAGACTCACACATACACATACAGCCAGGTGTAAAGGACACACACAAACACACAAGCACACATAGGCATAGCCTTCAAGCCTAATTAAAGTACAGTTGACACTTAATTGAAGATACTTGGGTGTGCTTAGAAAGAGAGACTGTGACGGCTAATGCGTGAGTGTGTGTGTGTATATGTGTGCGTGCATGTGTGTGCACTTAATCTTTTAGCCTGTTAATGTTTGAGTAAGGTGAACACACATGGGAGAGCCAGGCTGTGTGTAGGCAAAGCTTGAGGAGCTCATTACTACACTTGTGTGAACCAAACTGTCTCTAAAAGGGTGTTTGACTCACGTCTGGCTGAAAATTTCCGTGTGTGTCAGTGTCTTCTGTGCGTGTACCATTACTTATGAACTGATGAATTTCTTTGGCTTCACTTGAACATCTGCCTGTCTGCCTCTCATTTCCTCTACAATTGATGAGTAGACTTTTTTTTTGTTGTATTTTTGTGAGGTTCTTCTTTTTAACCTGGATGTGTAGCTCTCAAAAGTTGTGTCTTGGTGTGTGTTCGTTGTCAATGCAGTAAAACTTACACAACACACACACAGAAACACACACCCAGTTCGCTTGAAACAATTCTCTAATTCAAGCTCGTCTCCTACAACGGCCTCGCTGTCTCCCTTTCTCCTCCTGCTCTCATCTGTTCTTTTCTCTGTCTCCTCTCCCACTCCTCCCTCCTTTGCCTCGCTGTCTGACTGTCATGACAGAAAGACTGACAGATGCACAAAGACACACAACCTCCTCAGCGCTTTTCAAAGGGCACAGGCAGACAGGCTCACACAGACATGACAACACATATACTGTATGCAAGCATGCAAGTAGGCGCTTAGAGGGAAATGAAGACGCACAGATATTTAAACAGACGCACACACAGAAACTCCCACACATACACATACTATGTGTACAGACTGAAGAAGCAGGACGAATCCTGGTGGGTTGCCCAGTGTGTGGGTTGGTTGGAGCGTCAAAATGTAACAGCTTTATAAATTGACCAACATGACTCGCTAAGATGGACCAACTGCTGACCGTCTGTGTGGTTTCAGCAGCCCTCTCCTTGTCTAGGTGCCAGTGTGCTAACGCCACACACACATGAAATATAATGCAATATAATGCAATCTAGTGCAATAAGACCTGAAGGCGTTGAGCCTGTAATGTATACATGTCCATAGCATCTAGAGAAATGAGGGTCTGCAGCTTGGCAACACCAAAGAAGCGCCAGAACAACTTGAACGAACGCTGCTTTGATAAGTCGCACTAAAATTTAAACAATGCAGGCACCAGCAATGCATTTAGAAATGGTCACTACACTGGATATACATATTTTAATGTTTATGCGACATTCAGTTAGTTGTAGCAGAGTACCACACCTCAATAACAAACATTACGGCAATCTTCAGAGCTTAACGTTGTGCTTTATGTGTCACTATTTGTCAGCCGGCACTCAAATAGTCACAGTAGAAGCCCTGCTGTTTTCTGCTTATACACTCTGTGTATTGGCCTTGATAAGGGATTGTTACTTTTTGTACAAATTCAGCACCATTATGTGCCACACAATAAATCCATTTTAATGTGAAGGCAGAGGAAGTCCTTCACCGTAAGGATCTCCTCTCGAAGCGTTGACAGTGGTCAAGGCTAGCTAATGCCCCCAAAAAAGGTTGACTGAAAAATTGCAAGAGTGAAAATTTAATGACTGAAGCTGAAAATCACAACCACAGAAGTCATTCGGCAGGTTGTGCTGCTTCAGTTTGTGAGAAAGAAGGGGAATAATGCATAGGCGAGGACCAGGAGAGGCTTCTACCAGTGCGAGCAAACCTCAAAACACAGAGAGGGCAGAGAGGCCATTGTTGCTGCTGCATCAGCTTTAATCACAGCTGCTGACATAGTTCAGTACTGTTTGTAAGGTCTGCGTCTGTACACAGGGCCAGTAATCTTACAAGAGCAACTGTGTGTGTTATGTTTATCAGAAAAGTTGAAATTTTCTATTTAGAACTCAATAAAATGCAACCCTAACCCTCTGGTCATCTGGTGATGACACTCCACTAAAAGAAACACTATTCCACTATACAAACACACATTCCTGCTATCATATTTCAAGAAAAAACAAACTCTTTCTAGAAAAATTGAACATTAGAAAGACAGTTTACCCGAAAATTCTGTCATCATCTACTCACCCTCATGCTGATGGAAGGTCAGGTGAAGTTTTCTAGTCCCTAAAACACTGCCGGAGTTTCACAGGAAAAGGGCATTGCAGTAGTCTCCCAAAAAACTGAAGTGAATGGTGACCAAGTTTCAAACTTTAAAAGAAATATAATGAAACCACAAAATGCCTCCAAACTGTTCGTCCAAAGTAATCCAAGTGTCCCGAAGCCTTGACATGCCAAGCTATTTTGAAAACTGTCACTAGCCCCATTTTTTAAGGGAAATTTGTTGAAATTTGGTCACCTTTCACTTCAATTGTTTGGGAGATTACTGCAACGTCTTTTTCCTGAGACACTCCAGCAGTATTTTGTGGACTTAAAACTTTCATGCGACCTTCCAAATGCATGAGTGTGAGTGGGCAATGATTGAATTTTCATTTTTGGGTAAACTATCCCTTTGATATTAACCCTCCTAATATAACCTCTGGCTCAGTTTTGTTCCAATAGGTTACTGGTCATGTAATATCAAATGCCAGGAAGAAATTCCTTAAAGTAATCAAAACTGTGTCACGTGCTCAGGAGCTGGCAACTAGATGTTAAATAATGATGCTGATGATGCTTAAACTAATATTAATGAGGAAAAAACTGTGGTATATGGTATAAAAATACTACTTTGGTGTATTAGTGCTGCGTTGATTAAAGGATTTACAGGCTTATGCGCTGTTAGTATCAGATTTTAAGGGCAGAAATGCAATGCCTGTCCACTGATCCTAATGCATGCAGTGAGCTTCCAAAGACATTATTGGCCCAGTCCCTATTATGGTAAGAATCTCATTTACTGTTGTACTTGAGTCTGCCAGTAGTTATTGAGTAGCAAAGTAATTGATGAGGCTGTGCCGGGAGAATCCTTGAGGACCTTGACAGCTGCAGTTGTGACTGTGTTAAACAGTATGCAAATTGTAATGAAAAATATTTTAGTACTGGGCCTACTGCTATTACTGGAACCATTACTGGCTGTTTAATTTTTGTGGAAAAGATTCAAAGTGGAGAAAGAAAGGATTAAAACATCTGGGGGAAAGGTTAAAAATTATGATAATATTCCAAAACTTCTCAGGTGGTATCATTACAAACACACTGCTACTATTTACACTATGATACCAATTCTGCTAGTAAGGCAAAGCAATCTGTGTGAAAGGTTTTATACACAAATTTAATTCAAAGTACTTTACACAATGCATTAAAAACCGTAAATGAAAAAAAAAACCAGAAACCTTTTTAAAAGATTGTTAAAAGTTACGAGCAGAAATACGTTGGCTCATGCTGAGTACTTAAGGGTTCAGTCAAAGGTCGTGCAGAACATAAAAGATTTTTTCTGGATTTAAAGGGGTTGGTTCAAGTCTAATGTCCACTGGAAGTTTGTTTTCACAGTAAGTACAGATGTTGCTTTTCTGCGCTCAGTTTGCACTCTGGGAGCATTTAGCAGCTCTGTGCCTGATGACCTGAGTGGCTGAGAGGGTTCACGTGGTAAAAGACAATCAGAGTCTGAAGCCATTGAGAGATTTATGGACAAGGAGCAGGACTTTCAACTCTGTTCTCTGACATTCTGGAAGTCTCTGCAGCGAGGCCGGCGGTAGCTATGGGCAGGGGTGAACTGAGCCAACCCAAACGAGCATCTTGCCCACCCAATAAAAACTGAAAAAAACTTTTTTTTTTCCTCAGCCAATTGAAAAAAATAATATAGAATATACCAGTACCGTTTCTGATTGGGTGGGCAGCTGACAGCCCACCTCAAAAGTCTTCTGGTAAGGTGAGAACAACGTACACACAGTTCAGTCTCATGCAGACCTCTTTGTGGACAAGTCTTCTACTTGATTTCTCTCGAAAGTCTACATGTTCTGTCAGTTTGTGAATGCTGAGGCAATAGCGACATTTTAGTCAGAGCAATTTACAACAGTGTCTGTGAGGTGACTGGAGGTATTTTCTGAAGAAGGTAATCTCACCTGCATGATATTAAAGCATGAATTAGTTCTGCCCAAACATGAATCCTCTGATTCTTGTTGTATTTTCAAGATGCTAAACTGCAGATTTTTGTAATTTATGACTTTTAAAGTTAAATTCACAGATGTCTTACTTGGTATTTAGTTTTCAGAGATGATGTCTGTTTTTTAAACCACCTACGGCATACTAAATACTAAGTACTGCATACTGCATGTACTACATACTACACATACTGCATACTACAGGAACGATCAGAATGCTATCTGTTCACACTGCGGTACACAGGCAGGTTACCCAGAATGCATTTCACATAAATCGGCAGCGACAGCAAGATACTTTTTTGGACTGGGTGGATGCATACTAGAGATTTTGTCCAAATCAGTATACATTTGGGAATTTTTTGGCATACTGCAAAAACTTTTCTTGTGTTTAAAAGTTTGCTTGTGTTTACATTCAGCATACTATGTACTACCTTTTGGACATGCCATATCAGTAAGTACGAATATGCAGTTTCAAAAACAGATGCACATTAACTCCCATTTTTCCCCAAAATGATTACATCAGCTTTGTCTGCATTTAGAAGGACAGATGGACACTCAACACCTTGCAGCAGTAGGAAGTAAATTTAACTGCTGTATAATTACAATGGTTAATGTCATTGTGTTGTATAACAAGGTTTAATAGAAGTATGTGAACGTTAAATAGAAGAGCTTCACGGACCGAGCCTTGCAAGACACATCAGTCCCCTCATAATAATTGTGTTAAGGTTTAAAATACAAACTCATAACAAGTTCTCTTTGAATTCTCCATAGGAAGCCGATAATGGAAAGTACATGTGTTCTTTCATGTTTAAATTAGCTTTAGAGGTACACGAGGTGGTACTTGCTCTCATTGTTCACACTGAGGCTCTCACTGTTTGACTACATTGAGTTGTATCTATGAGTCATTCCTTCCCCCACAGAGAGGCACAGTTACAGCACACATACATACACACACATGCAAGAATTACATGGACGCACATGGGGCCCACAAACTCATCACAAAAGCATATAACTTACTGCCTAAGCCTCTCTCTCATGCAGTGCTGAATCCACCTATATCCTTATTTTCCCATCTAGATAGAGTAACGCTACAGTAGCCTTCAATTCCATTTTCTGCACTGATTCTTGCCAAACCCCTCCTTTCTTCACTGGCCTCGTCTTTCAGTTCTTCCCACTTCCTCAGCCTCTCCTTCTCTATCTCTTCCTCCACCTCTGTATTCCCCGTCTCCTCCCGCCTCGTAGGCCACCTCTTATTTTCTTTTTTTAACTCTCAATCCCAGGCTGTCAACAGCTCCCTTGTTCCTCCAACTTTTTTTTTTTCTGTTCAGTCCAGCAGTTCTGTTGACAGTAACCACAGTACAGTAGGCTGCAATTAATCTTTCAAATAATTCTTTCTGACCACAGACAGGGGACACACAGGCAGAGAGGGAGATAGAGAGCTGGGGGGAGGCAGGTGGTGGGAATCTGAAAGGCGAGATGGATCGCAAAACAAAAGGAGACACAAGAGACCAAGTTCTATTCTTACATTATAAATATGATGAATACATAAACTCGCTGCCCATGTGTAAATGTGAGCCCATTTATTTTCCTCTCTTTCCATAGCATTTTATAAACTCCAAGCTGAGCTCAGTGAGGAGGAGTGGAGGTGGTGCAGTTTCTGGTTGCCAAATACGTTTCAACACGACACAATCTCAGAAGGGATAATTAATAAGAGATTGATGCATTAAACATGCAGTCCACACTTTTAATATACACTAAGCCTCCATTTTGACATTCAATGTTTAATACAGCTGCAGCTGATATATTATGATGACCTGCCGGTGAAATAAGACATTCAAAAAATTGTTTGAAAAGCCTTTTTCTGCAGTTGCGATGAGAGTGTGCTGATTGACAATGACTCAAGGTTTAGTGGAACAAAAGTTCTCCTCTGCTGTAGCTCTCTTTTTAGAACTCCTTGTGTATTTTTACAGCTTTTGGGAGCAATTCTTTGAATTCCCTTTCATAGGTCATACACTTAAGATAAGCTTTTCTTTGCTAGCCGGGTAAGTATTCTTCGTCTAAGTGGAGTGAGCGAAGGTTATTCTACTGTTTAACACAGTCTACATGTCTCTGAATATCAGGTACGTGTCTGAGAGTGTAATTCTTTAGTGAGTGAAGCATTTGA
>JAPZDX010000024.1:9008587-9018993 GCA_029783625.1 Naso annulatus | reverse complement strand
AGACAGGTGACCTGTTACAGCTGAGATGGAGCAGAAATTTGTCAGCTGTCCAGTCTTTTTCCTTTTTTTTTTGTTGGCTTGCTTGCCAGGTGCAACCCTCAAACTGTCAAGGCTGCAATATCAGAACCAGCAACACATTTGTGTCCTCGCTCAGTAAAATTTACAACCACAGATGGATAATTCCAGTTTACTGCAACTTTGGTCTTATTTTCTTAGCTTTGCCTATCATGTAATTGGTTACGGTAATATGGTTTTCACCAAAGTCAGGTGGTTGTTGTGAATGAGCCAACATTTTAGTTAGATAATCTGAATTACTTTATTTATAAATAAAAAAACAATTGTGGTTGCGCCTGAATTGAACAACTGTGTGCATGTAAAACTAGCAAGATCAAAGCTAATGCAGTTTGTCAGTCTGCAAACTATGATGTTTGCAATGATAAGGTGTTCATTTGCCCAGTGTGTCAGTTAAGTTTAGTTTTAAGCCTGTCGGATCATCTGACTTAGGGCTGCATGGTTTTTAAAATATATCTAACTGCAATTTTTTTGGACTGATTTTGCAATTGCAATATGATTTGCAATATTAGAGGGCATTATCATTTTACACAGCAACGATTATCATTACATTTTAAATTATTTTAAAATGATTTTTGCAAAGATCTGTTCCAAACAAAGATGTTTTGTTTTGCTTTTTTTAAAACGTCTGTAGAATATAATGTGCAGGCCAGGACAACTCTGCAGCACCACAGTATCTGAATTAAAATGATATTTTGACACGTTTATCCCTTTACAAAATTGCACCTCCGTGAGCTTGTGTTGTTAACTTCATAAGCACAATTTAATCATGTAAATGATGAAGAGTAGGATCAGAGTTGTAATAAACCACAATTATTATTTATTCAGTTTAACTTTAGGTCAAAAGCATAACCGATATCAAAGATTCAAACCTTAACGATGCTGTCATAAATTCAGAGCTGTTGTTTGTATACTTGAACTGTTAAGTCAATCATAAGGAGGTGAGCATTCATAGTGTGAATGAGTGTAAGATCCACATTCTGTGCTGCATTAATAATGGTAAATGGATGGCATTAATATACTGCTTTTCTAGTCTCTGAAACACTCAAGACCCTTTACAACACAAGTCAGCATTCACTCATTCATACACTAATGGCAGAGGCTTCTGTACATGGTATCAATCTGCTCATAAGGAACACACACACACATACACTCACACATCGATGTAAGAGCCGATGAGAACAATTTAGAGTTCAATATTTTGCTCAAGGACACTTCTACATGTCAGCTGGGAGAGCCGGGGATCGAACCCCCAACCTTTCAATAAGTAGAGCTGCTTTAACTCTTGAGGGACAGCCGCAGTGATAACAGTTAAATCAGGCGTTCGTTATATCAGCCTCACACACACACACACACACACACACACACACACACACACAGGGAAAAGGACAGAAAAAGGAACAGATGCATTCTGGGCAAATGATGCATTATTTTGTGTGATTGTGCTGTTGGTCCTCTAGTGTGGGTGGGTGACCAAATCATTTAGCTATGCTACAGTGCCAGTGATGGTCAGGTGTGTATGTGTGTGTGTGTGTGTGTGTGGGGTATCTGTGTCTGTGTGGGTGTGTGTTTGTGAGTACACATGCACGATGTAAGTGTCTATGTGTGTATGCTGAGGGCTGAAATGAAGGCGAGCTGTTATCATCTCCCACTGCCTTCCTCCCTCCATCCATCCCACCGCTCTCTCCTCTCAGTGGCAGGTCCATGTAAGTTGGTTACAGCCACATCATTTTCGGGAGGGTTGGATGGCACCGCTTTGCTCTACCACCCCCTCCTCCCTCCCTCTCTTCCTCTCTCCATCCACCACCCCTGGCCATTCGTGGCACTTCACAACTGGATGAGCAAAGTAGCAACGGCTACCTACCCGGCTCTGTGATTGACTGCAGCGCTGCTGAGCGGGCCTCACTGTATCTGCGCTGTGTTTATTGCTTCTTTCACCTTCGCCGTAATTGAGTCCCTTCCCCATGCGAAATATGCACCGTCAGACGGGCTGATGTGCGCGTGAGAGGGATCTGCCAGTGCTGTGTGCGTATGTGGTGGAGTTGACTGACAGGCTACATAACTCAATTCAGCAATTCTGAGGGAACCTGATGGCTGTTTTCTTGTGTGTTTGTGTGTGCATGTCTGCTTGTGTGTATGTGTGAGAGTAGGTAAATCGGTGTGAGACTATCTGACAGACACTGTCAACTGTATATATGAGAAAAGTGAATATACAGTATGTGGGCTGGAAAATTACAGATGAAAACCCGGCATATCTCTGAAAGAAAGGTGGGCATACTGAATTTAAAAAAAGTACCAAACTGTTTAAAAATGTATTTTTGCATACGGACACACTTGCTTATTCACAATTTAGGCTCAGGCCGAGTCAGTGTGGAGTGTGTTTGGCATGACAAAAACACTAGCACAAAGATGCATGTGTATGTGCCTGCATGTGTGAGCAGAATGCTACTCAGCCTCTTTCAAACACACACCTACACAGCAGCACGCACAGCTGTAAAGTGGCTAATATGCCATAAACAGGCCAAGTAGAGGTGAATCATCATATAGAATGTATATAATAGGTGAGCCAAAGTAAAAGAAAAAAAAAGTTTGAAGAAGAGAGATGAAAAAGTAGAGGAGAGAAGACTGATGAAGTGTATAGGTGTGTGTGGGTGATGGTCCAATTGCAAAATGATGAGGGAATTAAATATGAAGGAGCTAAACTCCACTTTGCTGCAGATAATAGGAACACAAAGTTATGCACAGGCTTCAGGAGAAATAAAGGGAGAGGGGAGGAGGTGGGGGGGGAGAAGATATAGGGTTAGTTAAAAACAGTCATGGGAGCAAGAAACGCTGGGTGGGAGATGAATGGAGATGGTTGGAGGGACTGTACGGTCTCTGAAGTGCACGTACGATGAAAATAAGCTTCCACCTCCAGAATACTGCAGAGCAGCATATAAGTAAAATGCACACTTCAGCAAGCCCAGAGCAAAAGAGATGGAGAGAGAAGGTAAATCTGGAGGTACGGAAAAATAGGGAAAAAAAAGTCAATTGACTATAAAAAGAAAACAGAAAGTTAAAAGAAAAGAAGGAAGTGGAAGTGAAACTTATTCTGAGAAACAAAAATCACGACAGGAGAAGAGGCGGCAGGAAACAAAAATAATATTGGAAATGAATTGATGAAGTGAGTGCAAATGGAGGGAGAGAGCGAGGGGAAAAAAAGAGTCCGACAAAGGGAAAAAAAACATTTTGTATATGCAAATGGGAAAGCAAACGCAAACGCACAAGCGATCAAGCTGGCCACCTGGGCCCTGTCAATCCTCCCTCCCTCCTTTCCTCTCCCTTCTTCTCTCTGTCTACCTCTCAACACCTGGCCCTGGCAACCCTATAGCCTGCGGCTAGAGTATGAGAGGTAGACAGGAAGAGGAGGCGGGCATGGGGTGCGAGCAGCAGGGAGGCAGGAGAGACTGTTAGCCAAAAGATCCATCAGCGAGCGATCCTGGCAACAAAAAGCTCCCCCCTACCCTTCACCAAAATCTGTCTTTCCAAATCACACCGAGTCTCCCTCTTATTGCGAACTCTCACTAACAGTTGGAGTAGATTCATGCGGACACATGCACCTGGAGCACATGAGCGGAGGGTGTGTATGAGCATGAGCGCTGGCATTTAAGTACCAACAAGGTTAGATGTAGAAAGACAAGCACACGGGGAGAGGTAGGAGGGATGAAAAAGCTTTTTGAGTGATCACGGTGAGTACAGACAAAAGACACTAAGTCACTGCTGAGGCCCTTGAACCGGCTTCACACTGCGGCAGAACTGGGAGCGAGGGATCAGAGAGGAGGGAGGGGTTGAGGGAAAGAAAGACAGATGGGGGAAAAAAGAACAAGGCATTCAAAAGGCAGGGAGAGGAGAGCCAGTGCAGCGATCAGGGGTGAAAACAGGTTTTGTTTGAGAGCACAAGGCAGAATAAAAGACTGATAATAAAGACCATAATAATAACAGTAAAAAAAAAAAAATCTGAACATATGTCTTAAGTGCATTGGTGAATATGTTTGTGTACTTTGTGTAACACAAGCACCAAGTGTATTTGTACACACTATCCTGGGGAAGCTCATAAAAAGAAGGCCAGAGAGGGAACATGGCATTTAAAAATCAGAGAGCATCAGGACACAACACGCTGCAGTAAATAAGTTTGGAAAGGTCTGCACAGTCTCCCGAGTGCACTGTAATATTTGTATTCCTGCATAGCTAAATCTGCATGTGTGTGTGCGTGTGTGCGTGCGTGTGTGTGTGTGTGTGCGTGCGTGTAAGCCAACCTGCCTTTCAGCCTCACGCACACTCCTGCAACACAGCCAGACTTTTGAACATCACTCATCATTTGGGATCAACCTGCATTTTAATGACCTATGCTTTATGTTTGTTTTTAATTTTTCCCATAAGCTCATAAATCGCTTTCCCCACAGCACAGCTCAAATCCGTCGCCACGGTAAATAAGCATCAGTTATAACTGCAAAAAGTAAAGTAGTGCTTTCGGAAAAGTAAATTCAATTCTCCACCACAATCAATGCCGTCATGGCTGAATGAAGTTGAAGAAGCCTATAAATATATGATAATGTTGATGCTATTATAATGACTCTACAGCACTAATCTGATTAGGATTCAAGGCTTTTGATTTTGCACTTCATGGTGACTGATAGTTTAGTATTTAAAGCACTTAAGGAAATATTTTGCTGTTCTGTAACTCTCCTGACTTGTAACGCAGAATTGACATAATTAATTAATGTGATCTGGACCATAACTTATGTATAATGAATATCAATATTCTGTTTTCATTGAACTGCAGCCATAAGTCTGACTTTTTTAGTAAATACAAAATTAGATAAAAAAGAAAAAATCAGCATAATTCAGTGTAATCTTGGCACCACAGTGATATTTCAGTATTCGCTCTGTAAGCAACAAATAAACAGTGTTATCTTGAAGGAGGTTGTGAGCTATCTTTCTAATGGTCTGACAATTTATGTACTATTTTAATGTTTCAAAATCCCTTATCTAAGTTGAAGAAACTTGCCATTGTCCAGAGTGAAATTTATCCAACAAGGTTGCCAAAAATGTCAACATTATTGCTTCATTCCATATTTAGCAATATTATCGAACCAACAGACGCGTTAACCTGATGGGCGACTCCTGCATGTTATCTCAGCTGATCCCATCCTGACGTTGAGAAATTAACTTTGTCTTCTGTTCATTTTTGCAGACTCACACCTACTTCCTCAGTGTGTTCAGCCTTTATCTTTGTTGGCAACCTCAATTTCCTGCCTTACAGAGGATAAATCAAAGAGATTTGCTTCAAAGTGACTTGACACAACCGCGGTTTCGTGCCACTGAAGTTTACACTGATGTTATGCAAGACTCATAGAGTGATGCCTCACGGTTGTGATCAGGAAGTCTGTCATTTTTATTTTTCAAACCGCTGGAAAACAGAGATATATCTTTATCCCACAACAACAATTGCGTATTTATTTTGATATTGCACATCTTAATGATAGGAAAAGCACATTAAGGCTAAATGCATCGTTTTGGATCAGATGTACACCAAAAGTGGAAGCAGTGGACAGAGTTGCTTTGATAAAGGGGGAGACAGATGGCAGCCGTCTTGGCCTTTGGGAAGAAAAAAAAATAATCAAGAATGAAAGCACTTCCCCCCACAGCTTTCTTTTATTAGTTTCTCTTGCAATAAAGTATGTTAGTGTATATGCAGTCACGAGGCGACAGTGTCGTGCTGTGTGTACTTTTAGGCTCTCCACACTGTAGGAACTATATTGCAGACACAAAAACCTCTTGCTGTCCACGGCTATAGAGCCCACAAAAGCTAAAAATGACTCCGGTACCAACCATACACCCCCACTGGCCTCAACAAGCTGCTTCACAGCTCAGTTAACCAGCATGGCGCGGCAGGGTGGCAGTTGCTAGGAACCCCTGTTTCTCCGCAACTGCGTCCAATGCCCAAGGCTGATGTCAAACTCATTCAGTATCACACACTGTATGGTTGTTTCACTCCTCTACCGGCACAGCCAGAAAGAAGAGACACAGTCCGTCTGCCGCACATGATAACATTATTCAGCCGACAGATGGACACAGAGATAGGGACACGTCTGTGGACATGAGTCAAACCGCAGCTTCAATCTGCTGGTGCTCTTTACGGGAGGTAAGGGGACAGTGAGGGGGGGACCTGTAACGACCGTGAGGTGCATCAGCAGTCATAGACCTAAACGCCCCTTCAGTCACTCTGGAGAAAATGAATGCTGGGAGAGAATCAGCCAGAGCTTTCCTCAAGGTCGTTGGTGCTCGGCTACTTTTTAAGTGGCCTTGCCAACTGTAACAATCTCTGCAGAAACAATCGCAGCGCCAATCCAATTTGGCTCGGCCTCTTTTCCTTTCTCTTTACTTCAGTGCAGCCGGTGTAGAGCCTCACTTTTGTTTTGCCCTGCTGAGAGCAGAGCATGAATTGATGACCTTATGAATCTCAAAAGAGCCCAGCAAATCATTGCGGTAAATCTCGCCCCAGCACATTAAGCATGACCGCAGGCTTATTCCCCCTCATTTTTTTTCTTCTTCTTTCTTTGTCAATCTCTCGTTCTCTCACTCTTTCCTTCCTTCAAGCACTTGGCGGTCTTTGAGAGCGGCCAACTTCTGCAGGATTGTTTTCATGTGCCGCTAATTAATTGCCTATAATTAATGGTTGTTTGCGGTTTGCTAATGAAGCGGATCAAAGCTTACTGCTCCTGATGTTGAAGCCCTTGTCTGAGAGAGAGATGAAGAGAAGAACAGACAGATTGGGACAGGCGGCAAAGCGAGTGCAGGGGTGTGACACGGTGAAGTATCATGAAAGCTGCAGGAGATTTTTTTGTTTTTTCAGCAGCTTTGTCAGCAATCAGTTGGCACTTGACCAGAATGGAGCCAGGCAATCTGAGCTTGATCTATTGGCAGCCATTGTTATTGCTTGTCTTCCACTGAGTGACAGCGTTTGGCTTTAAAAGTGCACGCAGCTAATCAGAATGTGTGGTTTTCTGCAAGATTTCCAGAGAAAATTAATGGTAATTATTTGCTTACTTAGTCCATTTTCTTTTAGGATAACATCCTCTTTTTCACCAAACTTCAAATGCTATTTCAAAATGCGACGAATCTTCGTAAAATCGACCTAATACGTTCTTATTACACTATAAACAGAAAGAAATTGTCCTTATTGAGGTTTCTGATACCCGACAAGCGACACGACCACGTTATCTATGCATAGACATGGCTTCAGCTCAAATGACTTTGCCACTCGTGGGAAAAACATTTAAAGAGTTTTCCAAGATAGAAAAACTCATCTGAGACCTCTTCGGCATTGTTGTGTCCGCCATCTGAAAATCTTCATCTGATTTCCCTGTAGATAGTGCAGTGCTTTGACTGGCAATTTTCAGCATCTGACAATCTCATCAAAGCAAACCTATTAATGGCGATGATACGAATATGGATTCTAAATGGCAGACAGATGAGCAGCCCGGCGCGCGTGTGTGGGTGTTTAATTCTCCGAGCCAAAGCACCGCGTAGCTTCTCTGAAAGTGGGAGGACTGGCCATGAGCTGCTGGAAAACGATTTCAATACTTGTTTACTTGTGGTCATGTCCAGTTGTGAGAGTGTGTGTGTGTGTATGTGTGTGTGTGTGTGTGTGTATGCTGTGACCGCATCGATCACGACACCTCGTCTCTCTGGTGTGGTCACCTACACAGTGCTTGCCCTCTCTCCCTTTTTATCTCTGTGTATCACCATCCATCTCTCTGTCTCCTCTCCTCCTCCTCCTCCTCCTCACCTCCATCCTCTTCCCACAGCAGCAACCTCTACTTATTGCGTCGCTCCCACCTTCTTAATCTCACCCTTTCCCTCCTTCCTCACCTTTTCTCAGCCTTCTAAATCCGTCATTCAGCACAGCAGGGGTTGCTCTCTCTCCCACTCTCCCTTGTCTCTCTTTTTTTTTTTACACCCTTCCATTTTAGAGCTGAAATCCTGCAATCATTCACTTGTTTGTTATACTCCTCTCTGCCTGACTTTCTCCTCCGCTCCACTCCTCCCTGCTTCACTGATCTGTGACGCATGCCCCTGGCACTCTCCCTCCCCCTCTCGCTCCCTTCCTTCACTCTTTTATACACTGTGCAGCCAGCCATCTCTCCCTTTTTCCCTCCCTCTTCACTCCCTGACCCCATCAGTCCCTCCGGTGCGCTGGCTAAGCCTGGTCACTCTTCATCAACTAGTCTCCACTGGACACACAGACCTCCCAAGGGTAAAGGGAAGTGGGGTCTTGTTGGCAACCTCTGCACCCAGCCTTGACAGTTTCACCTGGGTTGAAGTCCTTTACTTATCCTCCTTACCTCTAGATGAGCACCTTATTGGCAACCGTCCTCCCCTCATCTTATTTCTACATCGTTTTCCAGATGGAATGTGCATCAGCCTCCACACTAGCAGAGTACACAGTTTCCAGCTCTTTAATTTTCGGCTTGCCCTTTTCAGCTCAATCAGCCTCTCTCGTCCAATCAGAACTAGTGAGGGCTCCATCGCGCTGCCTGAGTGAGGATAATCACCTTGGTTACTAGCGTTACCGGAGGCCGCTGTCTGGCCAAGTTAGCGCTGCACCCCGCGGGAGCTGCAGAGACAGGTGTCACAGCAGCAAGGGAGGGTGTTAAACAAGCCCAGGGCCAAGCAGGAGGTATAAACATTTACTCTTAGTCATGGAAACTGTGCCACCAATAGGAAGGAATGCTCACCCCGTGGCATTAGAGCTTTAATGTGTTTTCAGACTCAGGATCCCCTCCACCTCTGCTCCCCCGACCACATTCAACTTTGACTGGCTTAAAACACAAGTACACCTCGTACCCCAGTAGAAAGAATACATAGCAACTGGCTTTGTGTGTGGTGCCAAGAAGCTGTGCAAAAGGAATCACTGTTTACTGATTTTGCCCTCCCGTGGCAGAGACAAACACACAGCGAGAGGAGTCAGCGGCTGGAGAAAAAGCTGCTGGCTCAGGGGACATCACAGTATGGTAAGCTGCACCCGAGGAGGGCGTTACGCTTTTGTACGCGCCAATCATACCGGATGGAGTTTGATTGATTGGCAGGCTTCGGATGCCAGCAAATGGAGGCAATGTCCTTGGCATCCGACTCAGCACTAAAAAACTTGAGCGGCAAAGTTGGTGAAATGCCAGTTGTTCTCACAGAGCGACACATAAGGACGACATAGATCACCATTATGATAATCACAAGCGGCTCTATCTGGGGAATAGTAATGGGAAGGAGATGAGGTGGCAGCCATAAAGAGTGTTTCTACATTAGCGCTGGCCTGATTAGATTGACAGAAAGTTTCACTAATGGACAATTAAACAAATGGTCAAATGAGATATAAGGCTTCAATTACCAATTGGTGTCTTTGTGTGGCCCTTTCAATCATTGCGCCTCGTGCATTCTGTTTCCCCATGAGAACTAAAGCAGACTGAAAAACAGAACTGTAAACAGGTTGTGAAAGGGGACTATATGATGTAAATGTCATATGATGTGGAAACAAGAGACTTTATCGTGTATTATTTCCCTTTATTTCTGTTCATGATGATGCAAACAAAAAAAAAATTAAAAAATTAAATTGAGTACAGTGCTGGAGGGGGTCATTGAGATGCAATCACTGTGCAAAACAAAAGAAGTTCAAAACAAGGAGTTACGGATCACATTGACGGCTGCGGGGCAGATTAGGAGATAATTACTGTAAAATACATCACCTGCACTAAACGGTGAACCGAGGAACCTCCTCTGCTTCTGAGTAATGGACCCATAAAAGCCCGGGGGAGAATAAAACCGGTCCACACTAAGCTCCATAACTCTCTCCGTCATGACTTGCCCAAAAACGACACAGTCCAATTTGTTTATGGAGCTTATGTGGAGGCAGTTGCTTAGCTGAGATAGTGGGCCACCCTGTCAGGACCCCTTAAGACGGCATCAGTTGATCAAACAGGGCTGTGCACGACAGCAGTAGGAAGTGTTTTGTTTTTTTTTTTAAAGGCTCATTTCAGCTTCTTCTGTGCTGCCGGGCATGCCAGCACTGTCTGCCAAGTTCAGGTTGTCCAATTACTTAGACCTACAAAAGACAGGGTATCACAGAAAAAAAATGAAATGTAACACTGAAATCTGATTGTACGCTCGGATCAAGTTTGCACCGTGAACCCGCAGATGGCAGGGCAGAGGGGTGGGAGGGAAGGTCTCGCTCTTTTTTTAATTAAATTGTCGACGAGTTTATTTTATTTGGGGGGTGAATTATCCACCAAGGTATGGAT
>JAPZDX010000024.1:8973907-8987808 GCA_029783625.1 Naso annulatus | reverse complement strand
CACAAGCCTACCTTTCATGCCTCAGTTCTATCGCAGGAATAAACCAGCATTTTTGTTTGACAGCAGCACTGCCGTCTTTGAACACTGGTTCAAACAAATATGGCCTGACTCCAAAAACATCGCCATTTTCTTCATCCGTTTCACTTCTGTGTGATTCTTCTGTAAAATCCGCAGTAGTAGGCAAAGGTTGTGACGAGAAGTCCACCACATTAGAGATGAGGCTGTCATCATTACCGTTAGCTGCTAGCAGCTGTCAAATGCACATTCAGCCCTATTGGCTACTGTGACCGGCAGTAATATCTGCGACGACTTCCTGCCAAGAGGCCTGTTTTTGCCGGAAACACAAAAAAAATGCGAACAAAATCGCGCTCTGACTTCTGTTTCTCAGAGCCTTTAATGTGTTGTGTTTGATGTCACAAAATGAGTGTAAGAAATGCTCACATCCTGCTGACACTGTGTTTTGCTTATCTCAGAGCGTCAGTGGAACATGTGGATTCCCGGTTACGGTTCCGATGAGATCCGGCCGTTTAAGAAGGCCTGCACCACAGAGGCTCACAAACAGGTGAGCATGGAACGCTATCAGAATATTCCTCTTAATGTAAAGTGTTCACAGCCAGAGAAACGTGACAACTGTGAATTACTAATCTTTCACTAGTCAATATTATTGATTTGTTTCATATTCTAATGAAAACTCACAGTGGGCCTAACTGGTTGTATTTGTTTCTGTTTCAGAGAATGGCGCTGATCCGCAAGACAACCAAAAAGTAGCGTGACTAATATGTTGTACCCACTCTTTTTCTTTTTATTTTTTTTTTTTGACTAATGACAAGGAAGATGGATTTTTTTTTTTTTTTTTTTTTTACATCAGTGTTTCATCGTCATGACTCCCTAATGTCTGAGGGTTTTGCCAGCAAATTCACATAATAAATGTAATTCTTGTCTCTGATTCTGCTTTGTTGCCATTAAGCTAAGCCTGACTGGCAGAACTCTTTGTTGCATTTTTGTCATAAACTTTACTGGAATGCTTCTTTTGGTTTACGACCACTGCTGTATCTGGTTTACCTTTTGACACAAGCTTTTGGATGTGAATGTTAACAAATCATTTGTCTTCTTAAAATTGATATTTGTTGTTATCTCTCCAATAATAGATAGTTGTAGTTTTTGAGTATGTAAAAAATATTAGGACTCCCGTTTCCCCTCTCAACTCCTCCAGCGCTGTTCTTTATAGGATTTAAATTGAGGGTCTATAATATTAAATTCCTACTGCAGTTGGTGGCCACAAATACAGTATTTTTGTCTGTTGTTCGACATGTATGTGCTGTTGTGTGTATTGTTACTGATTGTAGTAGGTTTTATTATAATTCCACATTTATTTCAACTGTCCTTGTAAATGTCATTTTTACTTTTGTTTATTTCGGCAAATTGCATCAAAATATTGTTAAGAAATGTTCCCCAGATATTGACTTTTCACATTGTCATTAAAAATAATTCTGACTTAAAACAAAGAAACCTCTTGGAGTATGGCATGTATTGACAGACTGAATTGAGGAACAAGTTATCAAAGAGCATTATATTCTTTATTTTGTAATTTATTGCTTACATTTCAGTTTAGTTGATGTGTATTTGCAGAGAACAAAGGACACTTATGGACAGCCATGTACAAACACATCAATTCATGTGCAAGTAAGACTCAAGTCTGCGTGTTTTAGTAGCAAAATAAACTGTTTTGATTGCAGGAACACGAGAGGCTGTTCATCAGCCGGTTGAATAGTAATTGCTATAGAAACCTGTCACAACATTTCAAAAGAACAATATCCAAAGGCACCCAAGAGTTTTTATTTAATTTTTAACAACAGCACCAGAAAACAATCGCTCACTCTCAAGATGGTGTGCAGTTACTGGTGATGCAGCACAAAGCTTTTTCTACAGAACTCAGGCTCGAAAGATTAATTCACATTGAACCTTGAGGTGATGTTTCTAATCTTAACCAGGGGACTCAAGACCTTAACTGCTGCCAGACATGGACAGAATGAGTAACACAGACAACAGTCGTGGATTTATGTCCAGGAACAGAAAAAGGCGAAATGTCTGTAGCGTAGAGTCATTTGCAACATTTTGCTTTTGTAAAAGTGGACGTGAGTTGTGAACCGTTTGATTTTTTTTCTTGGCTCTTTGAATGAGGAGGAAAAAGTAACCCCAGAGAAAAAAACTATTCGAAAACTGAATTACCAAAATAATAAATATATGTCCTCTTCATTAATAATCTCATGACCCCTTAGATATATCATGTGACCACTTGGGCCATTAAGACCCACAGGGTTGGCAACTACTTTTGCAGTAGTGAAAGAAGTATCGAGACACTTACTGAAGTAAATGCATGAATACGACACTGAAAAAGTCCTGTATTTAAACATTTCTTAAATAAGTATTATTGGCAAAACTTGCTTTAAGTATCTAAAGTAAAAATACTAATTTGCTGGGGTGCCCAGTGGCTCAGTCGGTAGAGCAGGCGCCCCATATACAGAGGCTATGTCTTCGCGCAGTGGACCCGGGTTTGATTCCACCTGTGGCCCTTTGCTGCATGTCATTCCCCCTCTCTCTCCCCTGTTTCCCATCTACTCTTCAGCTGTCCTGTCCTGGAAATAAAGGCACAAAAATATCTTTAAAAAAAACAACAAAAAAACCTAATTTTCTAGAAAAAGGGTTCCAGTCAATGTTTTACTTATTTTCAGTTCAAAATAGTACTGTGTACTGTATATACAGTTAATGTCTACTTTATACTGAGCTACGGCACAAGAGTGAATTGCAGCTAAATGAATTTTGACTCCAACACATGAAACTGTTCCCCTACAGGGAGTTGAACCCACGTACAGTGGGTACACTGGTACATTGTAGTGTCGCTTCACTGTGAGAAACAATGCATCTCTCAAGAATCAACTGTTTGTGAGTTTAAGAACAGCAAAAAAAACCTCTGTGATGTTTTCTTGTTTATTCCAGAAGATTTCAATAGTTTATTTAGTTTTTTCAGCCTATGAAGGAACACTTAATCCTTCAGTTTATCTAAGCCTTTCAAAAGAAAAGTCAGCAAATGTAGAGATACATGGTTTTCACTGGACAGGTAGAGAACAACAAATTGTAATTCTAAGGGTTACAAGTAACTAAAGCTGTTAGACAAATGTAGTGGGTAGAAGTATAAAGCTTGATAAAAAAGAAATACTGAAATGAAGTACAAATACCTCATATTTGCACTAATGTCCGTTGCATGAGTTAAATGTACTTGGTAAATGTACAAAGTACAAATAAAATTATGACCCAATGATGGAACCAGATGAAATGTTGAGACCTAAAACACAAATGTCACAGCAATCCATCCAATAGTTTTTCAGGACATTCCATCCAAAACCAAATGTCAACCTGGTGCTGGATTAAAAATCAGAGGTTCATCAAAGTCAGTAGGAAATAATCCTCTTGATACCATAGATGTCTGCAAAACATGATGGAACCCCTCCAACAGTTCTGAGCGTGGACCAAAGTGATGGACTGAACAGTCAACATTGCCACACTGCCAGCACAGCCTAAATAACAATACACAGACGTTTTATCTCTTTAGTTTAATATTAACCTATTTCAGGAATGTCGAAGCGTTGTTCAAACAAAAATCAGAGTCACTGGAATGTTCCCACAAATCAGACAGTGCAAAATTTCAGCTCAAGTCAGAGTGTTTCCTGATGGTCATGTCATAACAGTAAAACTCCAACACAAGTCCATCCTCCATGGGTTTTTGGTTCTCAGTAACGTGAGTGCATACAGTCCAACATGACCAGTCAAACGTTTAACCACAGCACTTCTTGTCCTTGGGAGGCGTGTTGGACTGGGTCAGGCTGGCTCTATGTAACTGCAGCGCCTGCGGTGTAGCACACTTCACTCCGTCCCAACCCTCTTGCAGCTCCACCTCTCCGCTCCGCAGACCCTGGTAGACCCGTCGAGTGAGCAGCTCAAAGGCGTCCCTCACGTTGTGGCCCGTCTTGGCAGAGACCTCCACATAGGCCACTCCGAGCTTTCCGGCCAGTTTCTCAGCCTCTTCCCGACTCACCACCCTCTCCCCCTTAGCATCCCGGTCGTTCTTCTGGCCCACCAAGATGAACAGAACCTTTTGTGGCTGCACCCGCTCGCACACCTCTGTATGCCACTCCTCGATATGGTCAAAGGAGGCTCGGTTGGTAATGTCAAATACCAGGAGGCCTCCGACCGAGTTGCGGTAATAAGAACGGGTAACTGACCTGAGGAGAGAAGAGAGGCACAAGGGGGAAAATGAAGAGAATGGAGGTTGGAATTTCAACACATAAAAACCTCCTGCCACCCTCGTGACGCAATATGCAAAGTTCAGATTTTTCCCTCCAACTTACTTCCTGTTCCACTGACCAAATAATCAAGGTTGATTCCTTGCACTGTTTTTTATATAAGCTGATTGACAAAGAGTCAGCTTCACTGTGAGGAATTGATAACCACTGTTTTTCCACTCTTATCATGTAACTGTCAAGAGACCCATAGTTGCTCCATGAGTCACTGAATGTCTAAACCAAAGAAAAAAGATGAGAAAGCTGCCCTCCCAGCAGCCAGTTGGCCAAAACTTATGTCTTGGTTAGAATACTTCTCTATGAAAACAACCTGATTTGTCTGAGCTTATAGCTAACTCATGGGTTTACAGATACCATGCAGAGAGGAGTAAACACAAACACACACAGTTTGCAATTTGCTACGGTTCATTCAGCTGGAGAGCTGAAATGATGAATTTAGAGGCAGAAGGAAACATGTTACTCCAAGTATTTTCATTAAACATGCCGAGCAGGAGGAATAATGCCTTTTCCACTATAAGCATTGAGCATACTGCATCTCTGTACACACGCTGCACAGTGATCTAGGTGACAGGGCGAATACACAGTTATAGCTAAAAGCAAACAGTGATGAACAGCTCCGGTAGTGTGGATGGAATAACCAGTAGGGGTCTATTTGGATAGTATATTTGCATGCATGTAAGTCACTTCTTTAATATTCATCATGTGAAAGGCATTCCTTTTTTTTTTAGCCTTAGAGACATGCAAAGAGGCCCAGAACTCTGCTACTAAGCCAATTTTTATATATTAAGACTTTAAATAGTGCAAAGCATCTAAGACTTTAAGGTCCACATTTGGAGCTGTCTTAAAGCTGGGGTAGGTTTATTTTTGGTGTAATTGAGTGACAGGTGACATCGCTACGAGCTGATTGGCCGTTGAAACAAGTGTAACGCATCAAAACAGCTGCGTGGCCTGGCCCTTTAGCTGACTGGATACTGCAGCTGCCTGTGTTACAAGAGGTTTACATCCCTACATGTAACTTGAGGTTTTGACCCTAGCCTCCTCGGGGTGGGCTCCAACCAAGATCGAACGTTTCACTGGTGGCAGCGGTGGGATCTCTCTAGTGCCGTCTCTCTGGTCGCAGAAGTCCCTCAAGTTGATCCTTGCTCCTGGCGCGCATGGACACGCTTCTGTAGGACAGGATGACTGTAACACATCAAAAGCTGACTGGATATTGCAGCTGCCTGTATTACGAGAGGTTCCTGGGTTGGTTCCAAGTCTACAGGTACCTTGATGTTTCGACCCTTGGTTCTTCAGTATGGGCTTTAACCAAGCTCAAATTTTCACAAGTGACTCGTCTTACTGTCTAAAACTGGTCTCTGGCGACTTGACAAGCTGAGTTGCAGGCAACACCGTCAGCCGGCTTGAGTCGAGCTGAGACGGACCAGTTTACACCGCTGCAACTTTCCCTTTGTCTCATCCCTTTGATGTAAGCTGGACTTAATAGGGAGAGGAACAACAAACAACATAAAACACAAGCTGGAGCCAAAACAGAGAAGGGAGGGTGCAACAGAGTTGCTTCCTTTTAAGTCTCATGCTCTAGCTAGCTTGATCTCCAAATGTTGCCCTTCCCCTACTGAGGCCTCATCCTCACCTGAATCTTTCCTGTCCAGCTGTGTCCCAGAACTGCAGCTTGACGCGAACCCCCGGCTCCACCTCCAGGAAGTGAACATAGAAGTCTACACCCACCGTCTGGTTGATGGATTCCAGGAACATGTCTTCAGTGTAGCGTTTCAGCAAGGAGGACTTACCCACTGTGGAGTCCCCCAGCATGATGATCCTGAACTGGTACTGCCACAAAGTCAGATCCATTGCTGCTGGCAGTGGGGAAAGGAGGAAAACAGCTAAGTGAGCATTAAAAGGTGCAGAGATGAAGCTGTGGTAAGGACAGAAAAGTGAGATAAACACTGAAGGGAATAAAATTCAGTTAATGTAAAGTGAAGAAAGGAAGGAGGAATATATTTAACAGCCTATAGCGGTAGTAGAAAGAAAAAAAAGATGAAACCTGCACAAAACTAGCAATCCAACTCCAGCTTTCAACCTGTCTTTGATGATCCAAATGTTGAGAAATAACTGCAGCAGCCACTCCTTATAAATGTCACAATCTGTAGTGCAATCTGTGCTCACAGTCATCCCAAGCTCCTATTTTATATTGATGGCTCTAGTACAAATCCTTCAGTCTCATTCCCATGGTGGTTTGTCAGATCCTCTAAGGCAGGTACGCAGGCTCAGAGTGATCTCTCCCACAAAGTGGATCACGGTATCACTGCAGCTCTCATTTGCGTTGCTGATCTTAACTGCCAACAGTAATCATGTGCATGAGTGTGCTTTGCAGGGGTGTGGACTTCAAAAGTTTGCCTGTTGTTACTTGACAAAAGGTGGGGCATGAGCGTAAGGACACAGGGAGGGCTGAAGAGGAAAGGGAGGGCCAGATATGGGAGGAAAGGAGGGGGGGGCGTGGATTATATGAGGAGAAGTTGAAATTAATATCATATCATGGCTGACCGTGCAGTTTCCTGCTGTCAGCAGCTCATAACTGCATGTCATCATTAACACTCATATTCTGAGTGTGGGCGACTGTCAGCCCATACACTCCGCAGTAATTCTTATCACTTTATGGTCTTTGTCCCTTAAGTGAACACTGCCACTTGAAAAAGGGAAGTTGATCACAATACAGCTTTACATTCCCTGGGAAACACTGGGAGAGCTCAAGATGTGTCATTCATGTTTCTACAATAGGCTTGTTGGAGGTCATATCTACAAAACAATACTTAAGCGATGACCACATGTCTACTTCCATATAGCCATTGTGGCTATTTTAGCATTTAACACATGTGCTTGCCATTAGAGGCACAATCCGTGGTCCAAATATAGATTCATCTACACTGTAAACACAATGTGACACTGACATCACTCCTGAGATGATTGAGGTTTCACATGAGAGAATAACTGGAAAAGAAAAACAAATTGAAGTCATTTGTTTTTAAAGATTTTTTTAACCTGATTTTGGTAAACATCAGCTGACACATTTTCATATCAAGGGATGTAATGAGTAGGGCAGCCTCTAGAGGCCACTAGAAAAGCTTTAGAGTTTTGGGGCAACACTGTTTTGAAAGTGTTCAAAGACCCTAAAAAAATTATGTCATCAGTGAAAACAAAGTTTTTCCGTCTCGTTAAGTGTGAGAGTATGAGTGCATGTCCTTTAGAATGTCACACAGTCACTGGAAAAAAGCAGAACTTGTTTCGATTCTCAGCTATGAAGAATAACGGCCACATTGTCAAGAGAAATACAAATATATTTATTCAGAATAAAAACACATCCCATCAAACATGCGTCTGAACTTCATAAATATAAAAATATGACATCTTTTTCGTACATGTAAGTCACAGACAGACAAATGAAAGCTGTTATGATACAATATCAGAGTTCGACAAGACTGCAAGTGAAACTCTCATGTACCTTGGACGCTTGATGCTCATCATACACAGCCGAGTGCTACTAATGTCTTGAGATCAAATTCAGGTTTTTGTTTTTGTTTTAAACACATCACTTTTCATAAGCAAAGCTTTCCTTTTCAGTTAATACTGCTGACCTACTTTAAATTGGCTGAACTGTCAGATGACTGTACATCAGTGTAATTCATTTAAGGAAGTTCTGGGTCAAATATGGCTGTAAAAGTCAGTGGAGTTCAAAACAATGTTTGTTGATGTCTGCAGGTGAAAGGTCTTTAAAATGAAAGTCATGCAACTGTGACTTCAGGTTTAAGGCATAAACATAAAACATCCCAAAGAGCAGAAATTGACCTTTACAACTTTCAGGCAGAACTTAACCCACTTCCTTGTCATAATAACTAAACATTTACTTTATTGCAACACAAAATGCATATTTACCCTCCTGTCACAAAAGCACAATTTTGTGGTCCAGTTAAATCTCAATGCACACTTCATGTAATATAGTGTGATTATGTGAAACCAGAAAAGCATTTGGTTTACACTTTTTCGAGTAACCCCTGATTTCAACATTAAACGATAAATACAGTTTTAGGTAATGTGTGTAAGAGACAACATACACTTAAAGTAAAAACCATCAATGATATGTAATGGTTAAGATACACAGGTAAGAATTTGCCAACAACTGTACATCATAAATTTCTTTTAGTGTTTAGTGATTTGCAGAAAATAGTGCCCCAACAAGAAACCTGATTGCACAAACCCCCAATGTAACTCCTGGGACACACTTCCTGCGTCTGCGTTGTGTCTACATCGGCAGCACATCTGCTTATTTTTTTGGCGCCTATTAAAACAGATAAGAGCAGCCACACGCAACGTGGGAGAGGCACGTCAGATGCACATCTCACGCACGTCACTGCAGCACTTTGGCTCAGGAGGCTTGCTGTTTTTTCCTGTGAGACGCACCCATTTCTCTGCTTAAAAGACGAAGAGCTAACCTGTTGACAGTCATTTACATTAAACCAGCAACATTCACTTTGTTTCAACATTTCCTGTCTTTCAAAATAAAACTTCTCACAAGAGTAAATTTGGAAAGAATCCCTTCATTCAAAGATTTAACTGTCCACATCTGAAGGATGTAAAAGAGACCATACTTGAACTAGTTATAGGTTTTTTCAAATTAGCTATTTTTTCAGGTTCAGCTATTTTATGATAAGAAATCATAAAAAGATCACACGGAGAACAGTAGTTTTAACAGAAATGCGAGACTACCCTGCAAATACTTTTCTTTTTTAAATAAAACAGGCAAAGTGAGGAGGGATTCCTCTGTTCATTTTTTGATTTTTTACACTTTTAGGCATTAAGATTTCTCTCTAAACTCAGTATGAAATAAATTTATCACAAAATGACATGAAACATTTAAAAGTAAAGGTACCTGTGTTACTCATTTTCATAGTAATAGCAATGATCAAACAATAATTCTATATAAAAGACGGGGCTGGCAGAAGCAGCGCTGCAGCAGAGGCTGCCTGTGTGATCAACAACTGCAAGCGAGACGCAGCAGATCAGCAACGCAGACACACTGCAGAAGTAGACGAGTGTCCCGGGCGCTTGCTCTCTGCAGAATGATCTGCTTACTCTGAGCAAGTCACAAGTGCTATAACTATAATGCGTACTATCCATCTTTTCCCAATTTTGTCAAGGCATTACAGCTTTAAAGTTGTGAGACACTGCACATACTGTATACAGACTGGCTGATGTCTCTCTGTTCCTGTCTCATTCTATTATATGTTTTTGAGGTACAGGTATTCAAGTACAAAGTCTACTTTTTTGTGTGTGTGTGTGTTAAATTTTTAACAATTCCCCCATTAATGCTTTGTTTACTGCAGCAACTCTAAACCCGTAAAACATCTTTATACTGTCAATACAATCAAACAATCATCAAAGGCATACATTATTAACCTATTGTACCATTCAGAGTACAAAAATGTTGGTTTTTGCAGAGTCTGTTCAAATCAGACCACCTCTTTTCCGGGCCTTGCATTTACATGGATGAGTGACATATGTGTCACAACTACACATGCATTCTTCTCAGGACAAAGAGGGGAACTTGAGCTCCAGAATGTCTACTTCAGGAGAGCTGCTGCCGCTGCTGCCATCATAAGTTTCCCTGAAATGGAGAATTAAGACATAAAATGAGGATTACAGCTGTAACACCTGACAGGAACTGCAGGTGCAATACTGACATAGTGTCACTGTAAACTGTAGCTGAAATACTCACGGATGTTTTATGTAATTACACAGCATAATAATGTAAGAGTGTAGATTATGGCACCTAATAAATCCTGCTTGTAAACTTTTATTTATGTTGACAAGTCATTGCATAATACATACTTCATATAATATGGGTTATATTACTTAGATTCCCTCATGTACTCAACGTCCCAATTAAAGCTACGGTAGATCTTCGATTTGAACTAATCAACATTAATTTAACAGATTAAATGCATAAAAATATATTCCAAGTGTTAAAATGTGATTTGATGCCACTCCAAAAACACAACATCTTCTAAACTGAATTGAGAGAATACATGAGGCAGTGCATAAAAGATAAAGCACTAATAGAAACATTTTAATTTACTGTTATATTTGTGGCAAAGCTGTAGAAAAACCAAGATGGGATGTCCGAGTGCTGCAGGAGCATCGTACTGTAATTTAGAGGTTTAATTTTAACGTTTGAATAAGACATGGTTGTGACAGGGTTTACCTTGGAGAAAGGCGACAGCCCTTGGCCAAGTAGCCCTGAAGTTTTCCAGCAGCAGCCAACAGGAGACCGAAGTATGGAGGAGAGGGTTTGATGGGCCTTGAGGTAAACTCTGGATGGTACTGCACTCCAACAAAGTAGCAGTGATCTGGATCAATGAGGACAGGTTGTCAGTATGGACGTACATTTTGCTTGTTTAAAACCCATGTTATTTGTACATATAAACATATGACAGGACGGTATTATTAAGAAACACTAGAGATGGTGAGAGCACATCCCAAAGACTGCCAAGTGATGTACATGTTTCATTCATTGGTTCTTCAAGAGCGTATAGATTTGTGTTTTCAGCAACATTTTTCACTCACCGTCTAATTCAATGACCTCCATTCGCTCTCCTTCCACATCCTGACCGACAAACCTAAGACCGTTTTGTTCAAAGTGGTGCTTGAGCTCAGGGTTCACCTAGAATAAGCAAAGATTTTGAGTGTGGCTTAAATAAGATTTTAACATAACACCTTTAATAGAGATAAAAAATGTAAAAGAGAAAAAAAATAAGAACAGGCAGAGAGAGAAGCCTTGCACACCCACACAAGAAGTATTAAAACCTTGTCTCCGTCTCTACATCAAATCTGTGTCTGTGTCTCTCGTCCACATATTCCACATTTCCATACAGTTTTCCTGAAACAACGATATATTCATCATGAGAAACACAATGAAGCTGAAAAAGACCAAAAGCTCCACAGTCAAGGGCAGATCAAAGCTTATTTTAGGGAACAGAATTAAAACTGCACATGACCAAGTGGTCACATGAAGGCGTGGGACTGAGGTGCTGATGATGCTCCTGCTACATGCACATTACCATGCAGCATCTGTTTATGTGCAACAGAAAAACTCTCAATCACATTGCATATTGCTTATCGCTATTGTAATGCAATTTTGATTTAGCTTTGCAAGCTCATTCCAGTTTGCCAAAACCTCTTATCATTACAAACGCCGGGTCAATTGGTTCGCAAAATTAAACCGGTTTAAGCTCGATCACCAACCCAAACCTACAACAGAACACCTTCATTTTAAGGGGGATACATACTCAGTACGCTGGGGCTGGATCTGAAGATGGTCCGCCTCCTGCCCAGTCGCATAGTCCCACCCATCTGCCCTGGGTTGTGCTCTGGCATTTCAATCACCTGCCAAGAATGAACAGTCTGTTAAAGCCACTCCAGTGAAGCCACTGCAGATGTGTGATGTGATTTGAGTATGGCAGACAAAAGATGACCAACCACAGGGTGTTTGGATTCTGGATTAAATTCTGTTGAGTTGGCATCTTAAAAAAAAGAAAAGAAAAAGAGAAAAGAAAAAAAAAAAGGAGACAAATTTATCTTCATTAAATCAACCTCCCAACATATTTTTTTAAATGTCATTTTACATTTACCATCATTAAATTAGAAACCTTCAGAATAAAGTTTGCAGTGTTTCCTCAGCTGAACAGCACAAATACTCACCTTCCCATCCAAGAACATTGCGGGCGAACTCGCACACTGCCAGCTGCATGCCTAAACACACCCCTGCACGAAACAAGACCGGTAGGAATTTTTGCATAATGAGAGTTATTGTAACATAAATAAAATAGGACTCAACAAAATTCCCTCTGCAAGTGATTGCACAAGTATTCATGCCCTTCAGGTCTATACTTTGGAGAGTTGCCTATGAATTTATGGATGGAGTGGGTCTGTAACAAACTTACACGGTAGAACCTAACATTTTTTTCTGATTTGTCTTTGCATAATTGTTCAAACTATGTAAAGTTGCTGGAGATTGTTACCGAAAGTTCTGCCAAACTTTCTCATTGAATTTGAGTTCTGCCCTCTTCTGTGGCTGAGAAATACATTAACATTGTTTTTCATTCTTTGCAGCTCTGGCTTTGTTTTTCAGGTTGGTGTTTTGCAGGAAATAAATTTCATTCCAAGTCACAGTTCTCCAACGGAGCGTTGCAGCTTTTCCTTTAAGATTTCTCTGCATTTTAATGAATTGCCCTTGACAAACCTTCCAGTGCTTGTTGCACAGAAGCTTCCCCACAGCATGGTGCTGCCATACCAACAACGACCATTTAACCTAATATGCAAGTTTCAAATACTCTGGGCTGCACCACCGATGAAGGAAAGTGGTAGAATACTTACCGATAAATTATATCTTTTTTAAATATTTGGGTTTGGTAGCTACCACTGTAGCTATTAAATTAGTGTTTTATCTACAGTAATCTAGGAGCTGCATACTGAGAAGTCTTACCATATCTTAGGCAGCAGTCAACAAATGAAAGGGAACAACACGCTCTCTGTCTAGACTTTGCTTACAATCCTGCAAAATATTAAGACACAGAGGCGGAAGATGGGAGGGAGAGGAGATTAAAAACTCTTACCTAGGAACGGTTTATTCTGTTTCCGTGCCCAGTTAACAGCGAGCATCTTGCCCTCTGTCCCTCTCACGCCAAAACCTCCTGGAACCAACACGCCTCTGTGGGCAGGAAGAGAGAAAAAAACAGTCTCTGTTTATTAATCCAGATTATTTTTGATACAATATAATCATTTTTGAAAAGGAATTATCAAAAAATGAACCATACACAGATTACATCTGTATACAGAGACACAATGTCTTTTAACTGCTATAAAAGAAAGACAGAAGCAGTAAAATGGAGCTTCTTCAAAGTCCACTGCTTGTACAAAATCAGCTTTTTATGATACTCTGCAGGCAGACATTGATATTAGTGTAATACATTAATATGTCTGCAAATTAATGTGAGGATGGAGATATAATCTGTACCTGCTTGTAAGTTTTGTCCATAAAAAAGAAGAAATATAATTGCAATTACCCCATTCACACAATATAAACTCCCTGAAATAATATGCATGAATTCATCACATGCATAATTTAGAGAATTTAGGCTATTTAAGTCAATTTTCACACATTTACTTTACTGTTGCACTACCTACATTCTGCTGCTTTCTGTATTTCAATCCTTTGTCACTGCATACTTGGAGTCGTCTCAGGGCAAGATGCCGGACAGCTGCCTTTACAGCACCTGTGGCTCAGTAGGGTGAGTACAGCGGGTCGTCTACCAATTAGAAGGTTGGTGGTTCGATCCACAGCTCCTCTGGTCTACTTGTAAAAGTGTCCTTAGGCAAGATACTGAACCCCAAATTGCTTCTGACGGCTGTGCCATTGGTGTGTGAATGTCTGTGTATGAGTTCCTGATGAGCAGGTTGGCTCTTTGTAGAGACGCCACCTGCCCTTTGTGTGTG
>JAPZDX010000024.1:8911352-8922634 GCA_029783625.1 Naso annulatus | reverse complement strand
GGCAGAATGAAGTGCATTCAGCGGTCCGGCACACTGATTCGACGTGACTGTTATAACTCTGTGGACAGTTCTAACTATCAGCAGCCATAAAACATGAATGTGATAACTGGCGATGGTGGTTCACTTGTAGGTGTCTAACCACTTTGCTCATACGCATTCGCACACAGTTATGCATTCAACCTCACACCTGTAAAAGGTCAGCAAAGGAAAACAAGCAAGGCATCAATATATAGATTTGTCTCTTCATAATCAAATCAAGCCAAGAGGACGCGAACCCTGGAATTTGAAGCAGAGGAACCATAATTGGTTGTTATTAGGTGGATTGAATTACAGAGATGTAGATTCCACTCGATCAATGGTTAGCAAACAATTTAGCACTTGAAGCTTATTGATTTCCACGGCTTCCCATGCATGCTTTGGGGACTTTGAAAAGCCTTGCTGGCTCCAGGTATGGCTGTATTATGACAGAGAACAAAGAAGTCAAAAGGAGACACTTACACTATGCCGTGAAGAATTTTTTCCCCTGCACTGAAGTCAGAGGAAGCTGCTCTAAATAATAGCTCTTCTACTCCCTCATTGCTGTGAAAACCGTTTATAGGAACTGAATTGTCTGCCTGTTCTGGAGATTAAATTGTCTCCCGGTGAAACAGCTTTATTTTTAAGATACTCCTGTTTGTCAGTACAGTTGTCGCAACTAGATAAAGATAAAGTGTCTCACAGTTACAGGCTTCATTTTGTTTTCTGTCAAACGCTGCTTCCCTGACGACCTCAACTGAGTATGGAAACTGTCACTTTATCAGTCAAATACATCAGCTATCTAAACAAGAAAAGGACTTACGGGTAGCCTGTAGATCTGGACAAGTATGACTGATTCTGAGCTGCCGTTTCCATCTTATAAATTTGTTCATGACTCATATGCATCACAAGTCAAACAGTCATGTGCTCTCGCTTTGATAACTGGTGGCAGCAGAGTTGTTGTGTGGCTAAAGCAGAATATAAGTCCATCAAAGCCCATCAATTAGGCAGTGATATTTATGTTTGCCAGGAAATCTCCACAGGAGGCAGCTTGTGGCACCTCATCCTCATCTCACTCATAATTTCATCATTATTCCATTTGGGAACGGATGGAATGATGAAAATCAGCTCTGCTCTTATGACTGCATTGCTGCACAGTCAAATGAGGACAGCTCCGTCCACCCTGGATCATCTAACCTAGTGTTTATTTTCAACCTCTTATCATGTATGTGTAACCGTTTTGGCCTGGCAGCATGTTTGGTGGTGCTTAAGCAGTGTTTCCTTTTCGCAGCTCCAAACTGCAAAACATTTCAAGTGTTTTTGAAATCGCTGTAACACATCAACAGTGTTGTTTGGTTTGTGTAGGTGTTTCAGGTTCTCGTGGCAAAATAACAACAGGCTGGTCACAGTTTTTCCACGAGGAAGTGGAGTTACTAAAGCCGACCTGGGAATGACTCAGAATTGTATTCTTCCCCTTTTTTCTAAAGAAGCAAACTGTCAGAGCTTGTGCCACTGTTTTTGAATAAACTTCACACATCTGAAAAATGCAAATGGAGGTGTGAAGTAATTGCATCTTTTGCTACAGTCAGCTGGAACAAAAAGTAGAACTGGAAAACTGTTAAATATAAAGTGTTTGCTAGCCAGTGACTGATCGCTGCCCATTCTGATTTAGCAAACATTTGCTTCCAGTTATTTCTCTGTAGAATTTGGGATTTTTTTGCCTTCATTTAGAATGACATTTAGGATGAGGAAATGTCAAATTAAATGTTTGGGGTTTTTTTTTATCTTTTTTTCTGTCAAAATATCACTGCACACACATGTTTATTTTCTGTAACTTTCGAAACGGAGAATTCGAAATCACACCCACTTTTTACGTAGCGACTAGCAGAGACCGTCCTCCCAATAACAGCACTGATTATTTGATAAGTGTCCCAAAACAACAATTATTTACACTGGACACGACAAAGCCCTCAGCTGGAAGTAGTAATTACGACATGAGCAAAGGAGGAAGTCAGGTGATGTTTTCATATAGTGACAATGTCTGCCAAAGGAGGATGACTTAACAAAACATCAGGCATTAATTCAGGGCCGAAGGTAACATGATTATTTTTAAACAATGACCACAGTTTTTTCCAATTCATTTTTAATATAAACTTGACAACAAAGGTTCACTATCCCTAAAAGTACCCTTAACATATCCCCAAAACTAACCAGGTCTCTTTTGTACTAAAACCTAACCGAACCTTAGCGAAGTGTTGTCACATCATAAAACTGATTTATTTCCCTTCTGTGATTTGTAACAGTTTTCAACAGCAAACACAAATGATGTTGTTCTGGGTGTCACATAATAAATATGCTTTTCTGTGTCATTTTAGAGACAGACAGCATATTTTGTAGTTTAATTTAGAGGACTTGTGCAGAAGTGAAAAACTCAAAGGCTCTTCATTCTCTCTTTTCACCACTACTTATGTCACTTTTCATGAGTTTAACTGTGCGTGACACCATGAATGCCCTCAAGGAGTGACTAACCAAAAGCACCTTTAACCCCATTTTGTTGGGTTCATTGTTGTGACTAATAAGACAAAGACCAGTGAGGCAGTGTGACATGGGAGGAGGCTGTGAAGATGGATTTTTCGAGTCCTTCAGTTTGCTTCGGGCACGCTGACACCTTAAACTGACCAGAAGTGTATTTTTTACAGATTTATTGGAGCATCTGACCAGCGCATGCGCTCTCATTAGTTTTCCAAAGCTAACATGGCTTTCAAGGTCTCATGTAGGACATGGCCAAGCAACATGAATCATTCAATCAATAATTTTCTGTTAAATCCAGACTTTCATTCAACCTTTAGGGGCAGAACACTAAAATTATGGGGTTTTTATCCGCACCATAATGTATCTAGACCATAATGTGTTTAATATACTTAGTAAACATACTGTAGTGGTTTAAAATAGTTACGATTTATGAACACTTGACTGTTGTTTTCTCCTCTGACCATGAAGAATTGCAAAGGTTACTGACATCACTTTTTCCACATGATCTCTGACAGACAGACAGCTGACTGCTATAAATGGAGTTGTGATCCTGGATTATTATTTTTGGTGATGATTTTTTTTAAAGTAAAGCACAACGATTGATATGATACTGTTGAATTCTTTTATTTTTATCGTAAAATTCCAACCTTTTGCGCCATTTCTTTATTTTATTCCCATGTGTAAACAATGATTTTTAGGCCTTTTATATGGTTTTAACCCTGTGTATTTTAGACTAGAATTTCTTTGAGCTGACTGGTTTTTGTGCCCCGTTTGTCCGTCTGTCTGTCTGTCTCTCTGTCTGTTCAAAAACCTAAACTCTTACTTTTGGACATGCTGACATGTTGACACAGCCTGTTGTAATCTTTGCAGTTGCAACATAAACCACCCAGCCTTCATCAGCCCGTTGACACATTCAGTCCCAATTTAAAGCAGCGGCGAAACGAGCTAATCTGATGCCTTGAACAAAGTGATTATGCGCTCTGTTCAACAACTACACAACTTAGAAAGAAAAGGCTGGAGTGCAGTCTACTTTACTGAGCATAGAAAGCTGTAACAGAAGATGCAACCAACCACAAAACTAGCTGTGACATTTTTTTTTTCATAAATCGTTCCTATGCGAACATTGCCGCAGTTATGTGATAACTTCCATGTTATTTACAGTAAAAGCACATGTCCAAGAAATTTCTTTTTGTTTGATCTGTACAGTATATCAACAAAAAATTCTCAGCATGCAGCTCAAACAGCCTTTACTCCACTAGCCGAAGCATTGCAACACTGAAAACTGTCTGTTATGCAACAGTTTGACTGCACTTTCTGAGCAAACACAGAGTGAATGCATTACAAACTTTCTTTTTCTATAAGAGAGGTGCTCTGGAGAATGTTTTCGAACAGTGTTCACTTTTACTTGTCCCAGTCCCATGCTGTTCTCTCCCCTGACTAAACACCAGGCAGCAGGGTGGAGGTCAAGACAGAGGCAGCAGATAAGAGGGACACAGGAGAGCGGGGAGAAGAAAGGAGGGAGAGGAGGGCGTACTCCCTGACCGCAGTGCACAATGTCTTATCATGTCCTCTGTCCTCCCTGTCGTTATCTCCTGCACATGGACGTGGAGACTGTGCTTGGCTGTTTGAAGCCAAAATGGAAAACAGTCGCGTTTTATACAAATGAAAGTGTTGCATCAGTCACATTACTGTATAAACAGCTGGAGTCAGTTAAAACAAAGTATATGAGGGCTCAAAAGGTTACAGAGGGTAAAACTTCATATAGGTTACAAATAGTTGAGCGTGCAGTTGCACTGGAGGAAAAATTAAGATGTCACATTGGCTTTTATATATTCCATATTTCTCTTTCACAAATACACTCCTACCCTTAAAGCAAGGGTAGGCAGTTTATTTTTGGTGTCATCAGGCAAAAATTCGATGATAACCTTTCAGCATATTGCAATTCAGGTGGTATGAAAGAACACTTAGGCACCGCTCCTTGGCTCTGCATTCAGACTTTAGTAAATAATGACTGTGATGGGCACTTTTTACCCAATTTTCAGAGTGCGTGTTTTATTGTCGCTTTACGCTGTGCTTCTTAGCAACAGGTGACTTCGCCATGAGCTGATTGGCTGTTGAAACATGTGACGTGCCTTAAGTTCTAAATCCGACGTCTGGCGACTTGACAAGCTGAGTTGCAGGGGACACCGTCAGCCGGCTTGAGTCGAGCTGAGGCGTGCCAGTTTACTTTGCTGCAACTTCCCCTGTAACCATTTAACTCATCGTGAAACTTTGATTTAAAAGAAAAGAGGAAGTTAAAAGAGAGAGTGACAAAAAATGAAATAAAACGTGAGCCAAATCAAAATTTGGGAGGGGAGAATGCAGCGGAGTTGCCTCCTTAGGTGTCTCGTGCTGCAGCTTCTTGTTTTCCAGACGTTGCCTGCCCTAGATTTAAATTTGCGGACATCGCCCAGGCGATCTGTGTGTGTGAACTGAAATGCGCAAATCTTCTTTTCAGTGAAAATAGAGGTAAATATTAAAATGTTGAGTTGAAAGAATAGCTTTTGTTTTCATTAATTAATACTGCCATTTCTTTTTTATGTATATTTTTTTGTATTGTCGTATGAATTGTTGTTACTGAGTGAATCTTAAATTCTTTTTCTGTAAAATGGTAACAACATGCCTTTCTTCATGGCAGTTAAGCTATTTGAATTTAAATTTGATTAGCAAACACTTCTGGCTTTGGTTTTCAGGTCGGCCAGGAAGTAGCCCATGGAAAATCATTTGCACATTTATACAAAAAAGCTGTTACTGTAACTTTAACGTTTATTTAAATGCATTTACTCTCAATCGCAAACTGGACAATAAATTAACAAATTGACTTGTCGTAAGGTCCCACATAGGCAAATTACATAGGTAGCTAATTGTGTGCTGTGTGCATCCCCTGGAAATAATGCAGTTATTAGGTGGTAAGCTAGCTGTGTGTGCTAATGTCTGCTGCTCAGCTTCAAGCAGATTGCTTTTGATTTTGGAAAGGTTATAACTGTTGACATGGACTATTGCTCCTGTTAGAACTTTGTGTTAAATCTGTCAAAAATCCAGAGCTTGATGGGTCCTCTGTCTCCAGTAATGGTTGCTGAGCTATGATTGGACTTTTGCTGTTGGTGGGCCTGGATTCATCAAACAGTCTATTCAAGGAAATGTGTTTGATCCATCCACTCGTGACTGACTGTTAGGAACGCTTTATGGTCCAGACAGAGCAGGGTTATATAAAACTGGACAAAGCTAATATGGTGCTTCATATGCTTCATTCTGGCCTCGGTTCTCATAAAGCTCAGCGGTGTTAAGATGGCTTGAAATCAGTCTAGCACAAATTCGAGTCCACTGAGGTATAACTCAGCACCTGTTTAGTTTGCCTCTGTGATAAAATCCACCCACCATGGCAAAGACATTAAAATTAACTGTGACTTCTTACTGCCTGTGTCTGTTTGAATGTACAAATGATGGTTAACAGAAATATTTACTGTCGACTCACATGGCTTCACAGATATACATACACTTTAAACACTTAAAAATTTCACATATGAGCACACACTTCAAGAACTTCCTCCACCATGGGTCAGAATGTATGAGGTAAACATCAATAACAGGCTGTGGTGATTAAATAAATTAAATAGGCTGAATAATTGGAAGGAGAGAGCTAAAACGTCGGTGATTAATATGTATCAGATATAAAAAAATACTATAAATAAAAGGAATACATTACAGCATTATTTGTTTAGTATGATTACAGAGGAAGAAATAAAATATCTCTTAAGAATATTTTACTGAATGTGTATTTCAGGTTTTTATCAATTCAGTATCTGACAGCTCTCGCAGTGGATGGATATTGTTATGAAAACATGACAGTGGCCTTTTGAATTTTACTCAGCTTTATCCCCCTGTTCTTGATTCATGGTTTTAACCAGCAATATCCAAGGATGAGCCTAGAGTGGATCTTGGATAAGCCTCTAGCCCTTGGCTTAGGTCCCCACCCCCATCTCTCTAGTGCTTGCTTTCCTTCTTTCGCTCTCTCTTTCTCTCTCTCTCTCTCTCTCAAACAAACACACACATACAGGGACTCCAAAAGCACTACAGACACTGCCAATTTAATAAAGAGAGACTTTGTCATGCGTATCTCTCCCACAGCTTCCTGGCCAGAGTGACAACAGTGTGGGTGAGTGGAAAAACAGGAAGAAGACAGGCGGACTACAGGCAGCTCTAGTGGGCAGTGGATTGGCCTGTGTTTTTGTGTGTGTGTGTCTGTGTTTGTGTGTCTATGCTGAAGCATGCATGTGTGTGTGTATGTGTGTGTGTGTGTGTGTGTATACAGCATATGTGTTAACCCGCTAAGACATGTGCTCACAAGGACATTGCTCAACACTGAGAAGTGATGGTGGTGTAACAGAGACATGCGGCCCGGTCAGGAAGGAGAACTGGCTGTTTCCTGGTGGGGACGTTTAGCTGTCAGCGCCCGCGTAGGAGCGGGATGTGGCTCAACCATTAACTTCATGATGGGAAGACCGATTGACAAAGGCCACAGAGGGAGCTTCATCCAGGCACAGAGCTTTTTGGGGAACTCAATAATGCATGATTTGCGTTTCTTGGTAGTTTGGCATGATTGCTCTCTTGAATGCCCCTCTGGAGGATAAATATCTCTGAAAATGTACAGATCCCTCCACTGTAATTGAATACACTCCTTAAGATTTATTACTGTGCCTTTTAGAACTCGCATGCACCTTTATCACCCCTCCAGAGACAACATGTCGCCTATTACATTGTTTTTTAGCAAATGAGCTTTCCACCACTGTAATTCTGCAATAGTTTCCTTTTTTGATCCACGTTTTCCCTTCTTATTATTTCGCTGCTGTCAAAGATGTTGTAGCCAACTGCTTGAATACTAACTGTGTGTCCAAACAGATTTCTGCTGCGAGTGAGTCATTTGGTAAATATAGGGAATGACAGAACTGACTTTCAATTTGGGCTCAGCTGTTTAGCAGTCTAGTTGAAACACACAAACACATCAACATGATGACAGATGCACACACACACACACACACACACACACACACACACGCGCACACACTCACAGCTGTCGGTGGTTTTGGTGTTAAGAGAAGACATTCGAATTCTGCAGTGCATACATGTAAGAGATGAATTTGCAGTGTGCAAACATGGCATGACTTGGCTCGAAAATAGGTCATATCATAGATTGTTCGGCTTTTGAAGTGCCTCAGGTGTTATTGAACCCATGTATCAGCAGATGAGACCTGCTTAAGCTTGACAGCCACAGAGGCTCCCCAGATGGTAAACAGAACAATGAAATTATGCTCAGAACAATCCAGAGTCTTATTGTCCGCAAAAGGCTGTTAGCTGCTGGTGTTTCTGCAGGGCTGAGCTACAGTCGCAGCTAACTTACAGCTCACTGTCATATTTACACCTTGACATTTATTTCAGTTAAGTGAAAAAAAAAAGCCCACCCCCACCTCCCCTCCCCGCCACGGAGTCGTATGTGTTTGCCGAAGAGGTGTGTGTGTGAGAGAAACAGATGGTAAGGCCACAGGTACATGTGCATGCATGTGTGCGGGCGTGTGTGCACCCTTTCGCCTGCATGCGTTTGCATAGGAGTTATGTTTGTTTGTTTGCGGAGTGAAAAAAGTGTCCCAGGGTGCTACAGCCCCGTCACATACCCGACTCCTCCTGACATCTGTGAGTCAATTAGCTGACTGAAGAGAAAACATCCCTGCCCCCTCTCTCCCACACCCCTCCCTTCTCCTGCATGCATCCCTTCCTCCACAAAACAACTCCAACCAGCCAGCCAGTCAGCCAGCCAGCCATTTAGGTGGTGTAGCATAGCAGCTCCTGTCTGCCCCAACTGGTGTGAGGCACTGGGGGAGGGGCGCGAGTCGGGGCTAGGGGGTGGGAGGGTAGTGGGGGGTGATGAGGTTGGATGTCAAGAATGTGGCTCATGGTCTGCTCTTTTGTGTGTTTTGTGCAAGATGAATAGGCCCATGGCAAGCTGGGGTGCTAGACGGCCACAGTTCCCTGTTGACTTGTGTGTTAGAAAAGCCTGAAGGCCCTGGTCTGCCCCTCTGAAAATGAGACAGACATATAATGAAGGCTGCAGGGTGAACAACTTAAACGCCCACTACATATAGACATAACTATTTCAAAGTGTGTTTTCCTCCATGGCTCATACTCGTCTCCATATTGCGTAAAGCTTCATTATCTCTCCTCTCTTCTGTCTATCTCTATCTGTCTGTCCATGCCTCCCAGAGCCGCCTATCAGGATAGTTATTGTTTGCTAAGCCAGTGTGGGGGCTGTTCTTTTTTTGCGCCTGGTGCATCCCATATTCCCTTCCCCACTCGTCCCCAATGCCCTCTATGTCCTCAGGCTACTGCTATGGAAATATGCTTCAGTCACATTGCTAATTATTTAAGAGTCGTCACCTCATTAACAGTGCTGGGAGATAATGAATGATTAATAGGTCATTCTTCACATAGTCACAGTGTTCTCCCACTCTTTCCCACTCTCTCCTTCCACAAGGAGCTACTTGTTTGACAGGTTGTTCTGGCTCTTGTCGTTCATCCAGTCTGTGTTTTCCCATCAGTCCTGCGATACATGTGCGTGTTCCTGGAGGTAACTGCGAACGTCATCAGTGGCTGTAAGGCAGGAAGTGCAGCGAAGGGGACATGATGAGTGCTTGTGACGACAATGATCCCTCAGGCTAGTAAGTGCTGAGGAGTTGTGTTGCTTGGAAATACAGGCTGTGGGCTCATGGTGCTGACTGTAAATGACTGACATTGCTTGGTGATGAGCCAAGACTGGATACATGAAACCGCAGAGAACTCCAGTTGTATTTGTATTGCTTGCATTAAGTCAGAGATGGAGCGTGTGAACACCTGCAGGCACTAATGCTACTTATCATTTCTTTGCTATCATAATAAGTATGCTGGGAATTCTCAGCTGTAGTGGGGAAGTTGTTTCAGTGGCTATCTGATGCCTCAGACATCCCTTCATGCTCTCGATTTTCTTGGTTAACAGGAACTTTGAATTCTTTGAATTCTTTTCCTTCGATCGCTCAAGGTTTCAGTATGCTTCAACGAAGTTATACAGCGTATCATCTGTGGCATCATGTCTCGAGGCAAACATGTTTGTAGCTATTCCAAATCCTCACACCATGAGTTGGGGATGACAGAGTTTGCTGTTAAAGAGTGGGGAGAGGTGGGTAGGTATGGAGAGTTGAGACGAACTTGGATGACATGGTACAGGTTTGGAACGATGTGTCCTGTGAGGCAATCATGGTGTTGTGCTTGATTACAGAAGTAGCCAGATGAGTAATGACCAAAGAAAGCTTTAGCAAGATGTTTAAACCCTGTAAAGACACTCCCATCAAATCCGGACAATCGCTGAGTAAAACTGTCATGACTGTCTGTTGTAAGAGTGCAACATTATGAATGTCCTCAAGGACAGACTGTCAGAAAGTGTTCAGCATTAATTTATATTAATGTTATATATTATTGTGTCTCTTTCTATAATCACAGCAGTTTCAAGTCGTCTTTTACTGGGATTGTTTAGAACAGCTATTAACACTTGCCAACGAGTAATGACAAGGTAAATTTTTTAAAAGTTACATTAATTTCGAGCTGTGTATGATCGTTATTACTATATGATGACACTGTGTTATATGACAGAAAACTGCTGTCCAAACCATCAAATCGAAATCTTGGCGACAGACTCACAGAGCCAACCTGCCTCACAGCCAGAAGGTCCTGGGTTTGAATCCAGGACCGGTTGTTTGTCTCTACGACCCCGTTTAGAGGGCACAAGTTTTTGCATCAGACACAACACTTTTGATGCATTCGGCCTTCCTTTTACATGAAAACACTGTGTTGGCACCTCGAAAACCATAAACGTTTGAAATTAGGTTCCAGAGAATCTTTTGAAACCGCAACCTTCTTTCCTGCTGTGTAAACTGGCAAACCACAAAGCCTGTGAAAACTGTGACTACAATCATGCTAATGCTAATGCTAGCGCAAGTCACTACCAAATTCTGATTAAACAGTCCACAGTGCACCCAAAGCAAGTTGTCTCGTCTAATCGTGACCAGTATGTCGGCCTTGCGATGAAGTAGTGACTCACCCAGTGTTAGCTGGGATTGGCTCCATCTGCCTGCAACCCTGCAAAAGGATACAAAAATGAATGGATGAATGAATGAATGAATGAATGATGACACTCATTTTTACTGGGAGTGAGATGCATTCAGGTGGTGACAACCTGATTGATGAGCTTTGCATGTACAAATTTTCAGTGCGCAAATGTGTGTCCACCGCTGATGGACAGCAGTACAGTACCAAGAGCCCAGTAGAGAGCAGAGCCTGTTTGAAAAAGAAGAACTGAACAAAGTCAACTAAATTAAATTTCAGCTTGATAATTTTTTACTTCTGCATACATGGGAACATAATTTTTCTTCAATTACAAAAATAGTCTTTTGAAATGGAAAATAAGGTCAGTCTCCAAACTGACAAAACAAAAAGCCAAACTCTTTTCCTAGATGTTCTTTGCGGTTGTTATGAGTCATTTACTGATACTGAGCAACTGATACTGAGGGAGAGCTCCGACTCATTGTGGGAAAATTTTATGTTTGACAATAAGAAGAAATGTTAAAGATAGATGTGTGACAGTCAAGGGGGTCAGGCTGTGGAATGAGGGTGAC
>JAPZDX010000024.1:8866550-8881162 GCA_029783625.1 Naso annulatus | reverse complement strand
CTTGGATAAAAGGCGAAACGTCTTCCTAGACAAATATAAGTCCAGTTGCCTACGATTCAATTTGCCCAGAGAGAAGTCTATGCTGGAAGGTGTTTCTGCTGCTTGTCTGACCACCTAGCACGCACTTCTGAAGAAGGATACCAGCAGCTTAAAGAGTTCTAATATATTTTTAGTAATTTGGATGAAGAGACACTTTAAAAAAACAAGATAAATATGCGACACCCTTCTTCATTCAACCTCCTGCCTAATGTTACGGTCCAGACCTTTGGTGCCAGGTGGCTGAAGGTTGTCTCCAGTGAGGTTGCACCAGCCAACAGGGAAGATGTCACGCGAGTCATAGCGGCAGTAGTAGTCAAAGGCCCCCCGCCAGCCATCAAAGGTGACCAGCACCTCGACACCCCGCAGGGCACCCACTGTGGCCGGGCAGATAAAGTGGGGATTTTTACGGTCCACCGCCTCCAGCTTCATGCCTACCTGGAAGGAGTTCTGCTCCGGGGCGGGGGGCTCCTGCTGGGGAACATGGATGGGGAAAAAAAAGGGGTCAGGTATTAAGTTGGCATTTATATTTGTGCATTAATTTGTTACAGGAAAGTACACAAACATCAACAAAATGCTGGTGAAGTCTGCTGTTGGTGTTATGACAATGAAACCAAAAGGTCCTGACTGAGAAGTGAATAAATATACTTGATTCTCGCTGATGTAGGACAGAAACTTGTTTTTCAGAGCACACTGAGCTTGTGAGCCTCGTACAGGTACCTTGTGAAATATGCGAGAGGGCGCCATCTCAGCTCCGTTAAGCGTTTTCAGGAGGAACATTGGCCAGGACGACGCATTGAGACGGAAACCTGGGAAAGAGGACATTCGTTGTTATTACTAAACTGACTTTGGATATAAGGGTTGTGTGAAAAACAAGGTGACACTGATGTAGACAAATCATGAGAGGTGCGACCATTAATCAATTTTTCAACCAAATGAAAATTAACCTGCAAATATTCAAACAACTGATTCGTCATTTCAGACATTTTCCAAACAAAAACTTGATTATTATGTGGTTACAGCTTCTCAAACATAAATATTTGCATCTTTCCTGGGATGTGTATTATTGTAAATTGATTATGCATGTCACTTGGACTGTTGGTCTGAAAAAAAAGAATTCTTAAGACCTCATATGGATTGTTATTATCAATGAAACTCTGTGATAACAGTCTAAACAGGCAGAGTACAGAGTGCTCTTGTCCTCTTCTTTGGGGTGTTAAAGACAGAGATGTCCGAGATGTGTTGGGAAGTTATCAAGGCCAATGACACACTGACATTATGTGCTGTCACTCACTGACATCTAGTGGACAAAATAAAAAATGTAAAAAGACAGAAAAAAGATACTGTGAGGTCAGCAGAAAATGTTAAAAACGGTGGCTGGCAACTGGCGGCCCGTGGGCCGTAACTAGGCCGCCAGCAATAATATTTGGCCTGCCAGATTATTTTGATAATTTGAGGTTTTTTACATTCTATCTTTATTTTCATATTTATTGGCAAAAAACAACAATTTCAGGCTAATTTGAGGGCTTGGTCCCAGAATTTGTGTGTCCACTCCCGCCCGCACTACAAACATTCTTAACATTCACGTTTGCACAGAAAGAGTTCCACTGATTTTTTTTTTTGCCTTTTCCCTCCTATAGGACAAAAACAGTATGTGATAAAGAAAGGGACACCTGTTAGTAATAACGCAGTGAAATCACTGTCCATGTGCATAAAGATTACCCACTGAACTAAGTTCAGGTCATCCAGAGCAAAATTCCCCTCTTATAAAAATTTTACTTTTACACATCACTAGAGAGGGTGTGCTTTAATAAGGATTTTTGAAGGAATACTTGTACAACACACATATATAAACACAAAATTGCTTCGCTTGCAAAAGAATATTTTCAATCTAACAAAATATTCTTTTTGAATCCATATCTGTTGGTATTTTATGGCTGTTTTAACTTCGTCAACATGCGCTCTGCTTGAGAATGGCATGACCAGCACCTCTTCAGCCTGAGGTTAAGGGACAGCAGGCTCCGATATTAGGAGCTGCAGGTCGGTAGCAGAAACCCCCGAATGAGCCAACTCATCGGGAAAGAGTTCTGAAGTGAATTCATTCAAAAACAACAAAAACTGCAGGAGAAAATCTCGTGTGCACTCCTGTTCCAAGCTGTGCAGCTTGAACAGGGACAGCTTCCCTCATCATAAAAAAAAAAAATAAATAAATCGATCAATGACATAGAATATTCTTCAGTTAACATGATCTCAACTTGCAACAAGACATTTTTAGTTGATCATTTTCTAAAATTCTACTTTAATTAGGTCTGTGTTGATGATCTAATGGTCTGGACCGTCATGTAAGGCTTAGAAAAAATTTGGCCTGTGGCCGAACATACTTGCTGACCCCTGGTTTAAAACACGTCCATCATATAGTCTCTGTGTCCTTACCAAGCGGCGGCTGCAGCATGCCTCCGTTCTTCTCACAGTTGCCGATTGGCTGGATCTCGGAGGAGTCCACCAGGCGCCAGAAGTCGTTCTTGTTGTCAGACCCGTCTAAGCGCAGCCGCAGCCGCGAGCCTGTGAGGCCCACCACCGTAGCGATGCAGGTGGACGTGGTGTTTCGTGGGTCCTGGGCCTCCAGCTTCATCCCCGCCTTGAACTCGTTAAGTGGAGGTGTGAGGCTCTGGATGGAAATGATGGACAAGTGTTAGCTGGAGAATGGCAGCATAATAACAGCCAAGGAGAGAGACTCGTGTGGTGAGAGATGTTGAAAAATAGCTTTAATAGAGACATTCAAGAGCAGACCTGTCAATCTTGCTCACCTGTCTGAAGCAAGATGAGGGAGCAGCGACGGCACCTGTCTCTTTCAGATATTTCTCCCAACTGAAATGCCCTGAAGAGGAACAAGAAATTCATATCATGTAATACTGTTGTAAGGTTTGTTTTTTTTTTTCAATTCATGCAAAAGCTGATGGATGATCAGGTTTTTTTTTAATTATTTTTTAAATGACAGGACGCTTTTTTTTTTGAGCCCCAAAAGAACAAAGAGACACGAGGCTTCATATCTATTATCTACATCTGTAGCAAATCTTGTCTTGATGATTAATGAAACACTACTGAGGCAAATCCTTGGGCACTGTTTCCTGTTGGATTTGCCCCAAATTTAATTCATATATCATCGGCTGCTTTGGGTTATTTACCTTGGTACTGTGAGGGCACCCGGGAGGGCCGTCCACTCCGGGCTTGCTTGATCCTTCTGGCATCTTTCCACTCTATAGCTACAGCCAAGAAAGACAGAATGAGCTCTCAACTGCGAGTGATTTTCACATCAGTCAGTACCTTCCAATACCCGTCACACTCACTGCAATACCTGCCAAGCTCACTGGGCTACAGGGCCATTACAAGATAATATATGAATCTGCCTAAACAGTAAAAACAAGGGGATCGTTTGGAATCGACTCAAATTAAGATGTGTCATTCTTGTAGCTGCGCCTGCGAGCGACTGTGAATACTTGCTTGTTAGAAATATTTGGAAGAAATACAAGCACAACACAGTCTCGTTCTGTTATCATACCGAGAACGATGGCATAATAAATTCTTACCTTTCTGTGGCACAGGTTTCCTCATGCTCCGGCAATACAGACCAAGCTCACAACACTACAGTGGCCTCCGCTGCAAAGGCAAAAAATACACACAAAAGATGTTATGTTACAGCTGTGTCAACCTTACCGAACAGTGTGAAATAAATCGAAGTCCTTGCTAACTCTTTTCCATGCTTGCAGTGACTTTAAATTCATCACATTGTTTTAAACTTTAGCCATTAAATACACTAAACAGGTCACTTTGACCTTTGGAGAAAAGAAAAACAGCATGTAAAAGATTTGCACTACTATTAAACTGTTGAGGTGCAACTTAAATTAATATATTTCAAAAACCTCCCTGACCCTCTAGTATGTCAGTTACCACAAGCTCGTGCTGTACAGCAAATTGATCTTAACTTTGCCAGGCTCAAATTTGGGAAATGTGTGTGAAGAGATGTACAAAACCCCTTTAATATTTATTTTATCTAAATAATCCTGCCATAAAGAGGACACAGGTTCTTTAATTGACTATTTTACTCAGTCAAAATGTATTTTTGTTTGAACAAAGAGCTGGAACAACCTGAAAAAGAATACATATGACACAGCAGGGATTTAATAAGCTCAAAACACAAATTCACAAAAAAGGAGCAATAACAGGAAATTCTTTATAATAAGGGAATAACGACAGCATCATGAGTTTTTACTACTTCAAATAAATGAAGCACCAGCAGAAACTCAGGGAAAATGTGATCCCGGGTTAGCCATGTAAACTGTACGATGTTTCAAAGGGAAACCCGAGAGCAGCCCTTGTCATCTTGTGGCTCACTGGCCTTCCAGGCGGGAGGTCGACACAGGGGGCAACCAGAGGCAAGTTCAACAAAGAGACCCGAGAGCACGCCGACAGTGTACTACATGTGGATTCGATCAGCTTCTTCACATGTAAAGATTCATTTAAAGAAACACATTAGAGCTCCTTCGTGCACTAAGTGCATACAAACGAGGGGGACAAAATATTAGAAACACCACCAAGAGCACCCAAATTAACAAAAAAATGGAATAATCTATGTTAAAATTTTGTCCGCGTCCCTGAACTGAAGTTGCTTTTATTTCTATATTTTAGAAAATCTACGGCAATAATGTAAAAAGCAATTATGACATATTGCCTATTGATAAAGTAAACACAGCATTGTTATTTTGAGTAAAAATGACTGTTCTGAATGCCACAAATCAATAGACAGAGGTTAAGAGAAGGGGCCACATGTTCTAACCTTGTGCCTCTGGTAACCCAAACCTACACGACCAGCCAGACACAACATAACAGGTCACCAGGTCAAACTAATTTAAACAAGTGTTTTTCCGGCCCACAGACCACAGTTCAAAGTCGCATTTGTAAGACATGTAAAAACCCAAATAATCAGAATTTTAAAAAAAGATTTAGAGTTTAAGATACGACTGCAATGTGTTAAACCATTCTGAAACACGTCCAGGCTCTCAAGTGAGGAGTAAAAAGACGAACTGGAAGCCCCAATAATGTTTCACAGCGACACTTGTTCACCATCTGCCAAATATTTGAATTTGTCAAGAAAAACATACCGGCTTTATTACAGGAGCTGTTACAAAATAAACGGCTAACGATTAAAACGGCAACGACAGGACACCTTCTGGGTAGCATGCCGTTCATACAACGTTAAACAGTCATAACTGTTACCTACCTTAAAACTTCATAACCGTTTAGCTGCGTTTCTCCCCTCCGGATGATTTTCTTTTCAATGGAAGTGCGCCTTTTTCCTCCGCCAAGGGGGGTGGCGTCCAAATTAAAGCGGCCCGTTCCTTGTTTTTCCGTCTGGGAAAGTGACAGGACGACTGGCGTTAGAGAGCTCAGCAGGTTCACTTTCCTCCTGTTGCTAGCTCAGCGGCTGTCCAAAACTAAACGTCCAGGCAGCACCTCTCGTCTGAAATCTTCCTACATGGGACGCCGTTTCCATTTATAGCCAAAATATCGCGTCTCACGTTGTTGAGCTCCATTCAAAACACAAAGCCAACACATGGGACTCCCCCCCCCTCCGCCCTCTCCTTTGCTATATTTGCATAGGCGCTAGATGCTCAATACGTGACAGCATCGCTAATAATGTTATCCAGGAGTTAACACTACGTTGACGTTAAGCTCTCCGGTATGAGTCAGACAAAAGTAAGACTGAATGGAAATCAAACATGCATGCAGCCAGCGCAGCCGTGCAGACACCACATCCAGCATGCTATGCTACGCACGGCTACACACAGACATGCCCACTGCCCAGGATGCTAGCTTAGCATGCTAGGTGGCTCGCTAGCTCGTTGACCTGATTATAAATATTAGCATTAGCACAGCGGGAGTGAACGAGCACACTGAGCCAGTGGTATTATGGGCTCAAAGCTGAAGCCGAGCCTAAAAGGAGACGTTGCTCGGTGTATCCGAGGATGTTTACCTTGCTTTGTAACGTGTGTGTTTGTTTCTGATGTGGATTTAGCGCTTGTCCGCCATTTTTTCTACACGGTGAGGAGGGGGTGTTTTGCCAACATTTCTTGTTGGGCAGTCAGTCAGACAGACGGTCACGGGTAAGCAGGAGGCTGAATGAAGGGCAAAACAACGACCCCTGACGGCCGAAAGACGGTACTCCAAGCATGGGGAAACTATGAAGCCCCACTGAAAACCCAAAACATCTGTCCAAATTAGCATTGTAATTTTTTTTAATACTGACACATGAATGCATTTACCGTCTACTTGTGATTACTATGCCGTATAATGACGTTAGAACATAAAGACATAATTTTAACCTAACCCTAAAATTTATGGTAACATTTTCCTGTAAAGCCTGTTTCTGTAATGAAATGTAACACATTATGAGGACACTTCTAATACGTTTATGCGTTATGGTCAGAGTTAGAGTTAACGTAGCCTTGCTAAAAAACGTGATTATACAGCACTATAGGTGCATTATGATGCATTTTAAGTATGTTCATAATGCATTATAGATGCATGCTTTACAGAAATAGATACATATAGTTTATGCACTATAAATATCTATCTATCTAAATTTATATATATGTGTGTGTGTGTTTGCCTAAATACCAAAATTGAGTTTTATGTGCGTGATGATGTATGCAGTTTTCAATTTGTTATATGTAAACAGAATGTATCTTGTATCTCTACTATTTAGTTTAATACTGTGTTTGCTCTTTTTTATGTCATTGTTTGTGTCTGTGTGTGTGTGTCTTCCTGTGCATTTCATTTTTGCCAGTGTGTGGACAAGGAAGGCCACCTGAAACAAGAACCATTCCTTTCGATGCTTTCTTGGCTAAAGATTTCTGATAGTGTCAGATTATCTTTAATGATGACATATGAGGACTTGTATTATAACTTTGTAACCCAGAAAATCTGAAAAGAATGTGACTTAAATTCAGGTATAAAACCGAAACAGAAAAACAGATGCTTTTATTGTAATTTACACATAACACATATACACCAAATTAAAACACTCAATAATAACAATAAAAGGGACAAAACATGATATCATTACGTTGTGTTGTATTTCCTCCTATCCAACAAACAGCCTCTATTAATCCAGTCTGTGCTGCTTATACTAGAAATGAAGTTTTATTAATAATAAGCAGTCATTTTATCATGCAGTGTTAATAACCAGAATAATTATTTTATCACAGGCATATTAACAGAACAGATAAAACTGGAATTTTTAGTAAACGCTGTTCCTGCTGCATTTCTGCCGTACAGAGCCCTGCTCTAGTTTCATTGAAACTGTGCTCTAGTTTTGGGTGTTTGACTGAAAATGTGGGGTATGTGCCTTGAGCATAACATGAATAAAATTTGATTATCAGTGCATACACAGCCTAACTTATTAACCACTATTTGTTCCAGTTAAGAATGTTGTAACATTATGAACAGAACTGTGGCAACATCAAAATGCTCTGCAAACAGAGAGATTTAATATTTCAAACGTAACATAATGCACGTTCCCACAGTGAAATCTGAGCCAAATATCACTGAAATACAGTAAGCCGGCAGTCATGTTGGAGCCTAGCAGCACAGTACAATATGTCTAAAGATATTCTAGATACACTGTGTGACTGTGAAAATTAGAAATAGGGGCCATTTGGTAATGCCATGCCAATTAGGTGTGGGTAGCAACTCTAACTATGTGATTTGGATAAACACCCAGCAGTTCAATTGTGTGTAATGGTCACCTGGCAGCACTGCTAATGCCCATTTCAGCCTACGCTGGGCAGGCCATGGCCCAGTGGCCCCCTGCACCCCAGGCAATTATGTTTGGTTTCACACGGTGAAAAGGGTTAATTGGCAGCGCCCACGCGCCTGATTGGACCTGTTTCACGCCTGTCGGCCCTCATCGCATCAAAGGAAGCCCCAGTCCACCAGGCACCATTATTAGAACACACAAACACACACACAACCACACACACACACACACATACACACACACACCTCATGGGCACACACTGCACACAGATTCTGTTCTTTTATCTAATGTTCTCAACATTGTACATTCGTGGGTTGAATTGACACATGCACGTAATTTATGCAATATGAACGCACACACAGCAAGAACAAACATACTCACACACACACACACGCACATACACCTACAGAAAATATTCATACAGACATATTACACCGAGCTTAGGTGTTCATTGTGCTCATGCAGAGACATAAGTGTGTTCACACTTGCATCCACATAGGCATTATGCAAATCATTTTCTGGATGATGCCCACGATTACCACTAGGGGTCAGTGTTGTTTAATACAAAGCAGGGCTAGAAAATTCTGCCACTTTCCGCTCAATACATTAATTTCATCATAATCGCTCTGTGATGTTCACTGAGCACAGCACAGTAACACATTAATATTTTGCTGCTCACTATCCTTTACAACTTTTATTCCAATTATAGTTATGGATTTAATTTAGCTAAAGAATATTAAAATCTTTTATCAGGTAAAATTCTTTGGTTCTGCTTCCTTTTCTGGCTGTTCTGTTTTAAATGCATTTGAGGATTAATTTAACTATATTTTTTTACTGTATGCTGCGCTAGTCTGTTTGTCAGAGTCTCAGTGTGGTTCTACTTTTTTTATTAATAAGGCCTCAACTACTGAGCCACCAGCAGCCTATGAAAGTGCATCAGCCATTATACGAGTGAGTTTGACAGGCAAACAACAACAATGACAATGTGTCCCACAACAGCAATCTGCTCTAGTAGAAATCAAACGCTCCCAAGGTTTTGCAAATTAAAAGCACAAAATTCACAAGATGCTTTCATAACAGAACTCGTGAGAGAAAGTCAGTGGGTACATGATGCAAGACAATCATCATAAACTTAAAGAACAGCACTTTAAATTGTAACTACATGTACAATATGTAACTGTAACCACATGATAAAGACGAGCTTTGTTTGAAATGCCTGGCAAAAAGCTGATTCCACACACTCGAGACACATGCAAATCATTTCAAGAAACGACACTGTTTGATTTGCAGATGCAAATGTCTTTGATAGCTGTCTTTTCAGAGGCAGTTTCCTCTAATCTTGTAAGCATACTGTGTACTACTAAAAAAAAAAAAATGCCTGTAAATGCACAATTTCGAGCTGGACCTATTGTGTCAATGAAAAATGTAAACACTCATATTAGTGCTTGCTCTTTTCTTTTGGCAGCAGCATCAGTTTTTGGACTGTTTGAAATGTCTTACTTGCTCTTTTCATTTTATCGCACTAATTGAATCTGGCTCTCTTTGCTGGCAATGTGTTTTTGGATTTCCAAACATGTTGCTGTAGGTGTCTACTAGCCAATGGCATGGCTCCACCGCCGTGGTCTGTTTCTGCACATACAGACAGTACAGCGAGGATCTTTTCCCACTGTGCCTCCTTGTCACTTTCAGCACTCTGGCACGCTCCAACAAAGTCGCCCCTTTCACACATACACAAATACCCAGACACACACTCTCTCTCTCTCTCACACACACACACACGCATAAATAGACAGCACACACATGCATGCACATGTACACACAGTGAGAGTGAGATTGCGTGTGTTCCTTCCCAACTGTGCCTCAGAGGACTCTGTGCTTGTTCCACAGACGAGGACATGCATGCGCGCGCACACACACACACAGAGTTCTGATACACACTTCCCATCTCTGCTGGCATCCTGGGAGGGACGTGCAAGAGAGAGAGCAACAGCATATGTTGGATAGACGTTTGTTGAGGGGGGATATTTCTCTTTGGATGTTGTCTTACAAGCTCTGACGGCGCGGCGCAGAAAGAAGGCATTTTTTCGTCCAATTTATTAATCCTTTTAGGCAATGTTCTCTGTTCAGAAATGCAAATTGAATCAATCTGAGGCTGACTTTAAGACTTTTCAAGTGGGATTTAATTAGAAGCCAGGGCCTGCAGTTTTTAATGAGAGAGGGGGTGGAGAGATGGAGAAAGAGAGAGAGCGAGAAAAAGAGAGGCATGGGGAGGGAGAGTAGGTTGTGGTTTTGATCTGGGGGTCCTGCTGGAGAAAGGATGCACAAACACCCACAACACACACACACACACACACACACACACACACATACACACACAGAGGAACGTACACGCATGCATGCCCGCACACAAATGCACCCTGTAGAGCCGAGTATGAGGCGGATGCCCGCTGTTTATTTTTATTTTTTTTCACTTCCCTCATCTCCGTCTTGTGAGAGTTCAGCCAAAGATTTTGTTACTTTAGTATACATCTCAAACTCTCACATCAACCTAGCATCTCTCCGCATAAAAGGAGTGTATAGCTTCATGCTGCTTTTCTGTGTTGGAGCTGCTCAGCCTCATAGACCTTAGGTTAATGTAGGACAGCCCCCAAGTGTGAAGATGTGTAAAGCTATATATTTAAATCTAGTACAGGAAAAAAAAACACATTGTCTACCTTCAGGGATGTGCAAAAATTTTAAATTGAAGTCGATGGATTAGTCCAGGTTTCAGTGTGTGGAATATTGTACAAAACACTGTGTATGTGTGTGATCCGTACCTGCTTCTATCAAGTGTTCATTGGTATATCAATTTAAAGCGAGGAAACTGCTGCAGGTCCTCCAGGCCCTCGACGCCTGTGCATCTTTATGAAGTGAAGCCATAACCTCCACCGACTATCTTACAACCCCTTTCCGGCTGCTGATCCCTGTGTTGGGAACCACTGCTATAACTAATTTTGCCATTTTACTGTAGGAGAACATGTGTTTGCATATTTACATGCATATTTGAATGTATGTTTGTGTGTTTGAGCACGTATGGCATCCATTAGTACCAATACGTTGGGTTTTTTTTTTAGTTACTATAGTTACTCGAACAGATCTTTTCATCTCTCCCTTGTGAATGATTCTAGCAGGCAGAAATTCCCTTAAGAAAAAAAAAGGGTCTGGATTTATCTGCCATTTGGAAATCACGTGCTACGTCTGATACATTCTGGAGAAATATGGCGCTGTTAAAAAGGGTGAAGTCGGCCTGTGGTGTCGGGATGTGGTTTGAGAGCTCACGCTCTCCTCTCTGCCTTCTCTCCCTCTCCCCTCGCTGTTTCCTGTCACCCTCTCAAATTGGTGCCAATGCTGTAAAGCACTGGCATTTTTTTTTTTTTTTTTTCAGGAACTGTGTGACATCTTCACCGCCACCATTTGATTTTTCTCTTTCTATATTTTCACTCATGTGTCGGAATCCACCAGGAGAATGGAGGGGAGGGTTTGACTCGTTAGTGCTTTCAACTTTACCATTTTCCACTTTGAGAGTTTTCTATGAGCTGCTGTCTCTCATAAAAGCCCTAGTTTGTCTATCTAAGGAGTGGAAAAGCAGGAGGAAGATAAATGTCAGGAAGACTATTTCAAGCTGGCAAAGCTTAATATAGGTAGAAAAACATAAATAACAAGCACCAAAACAACAATTTTGGATGCCAGTGGTGTGATGTACAGTATTGAAGGAGCAGTGAAAGGAGGGAAGAGATGACTTTTAGGCTGCCAGGGAGAGACATAAATTTACCCATTAAAGTGAGAACTCCAGTGTGCGCCTCGCAAAATGCTTGACGTCCAGTTGATACTGTCAATGTTTAAATAATACTAATTAATCTCCATTTATTGAAACATGTAATTAATCTCTATCTCACGCTCTCTGGCTGTCTCTCTGTCTCCCTCTCTGTCTCCCTCTCACTCACATTTAATGGAACATGAAAGGGAAACCCAGAGAGCAAACGCTGTGTTGTGCTCCTCGCGGGGAGCTCATTGAGGGACTCACATCAGAGGAGAAGACAGGCAAAGAGACAGACGAGTGGACATGTTTTGACAAACAGACAGTTGGTCCAAAACTCCTCCCTAACTTACCGCTCTGTGCCTCCTCGTCCCCCCTCTCTCTCTCCCTCTCTCTCCGTGCGTCTTTGAACTCAGGCCTTCATTAACAATCTGCTGATTAACAGGCTGGGGAACACGGGGGGTAGACGGATCAGAGGAGGAGAGATGGAGGGAGGGGAGAGAGACAGAGAGAAAGAACAAGAGGGGGATACAAGTTCGAGGGCATGTTCAGACCAACACAGAACTGTGTACAAATACATAGTCCCCTCATTTATTTCAGTGAGGCTGCTGTGGTTGGCACGGCTGTGGCACAGATGCAGACAGTTCTGGAAAAATATACATATAAAAGGTTGTCTGTCAAAAAAGTTGAAGCTGGCTCAACTTTTGCAGTGTCATCCTGCCATGAATCAATAACTATACATGCGAGCAAACAATTCTGGTAGATTACTTTGTAACGTAAATGCCATATTTCTGCTGTTCTCCCTGCCATAAGACGAAGGATAAAAGGATTGTCTCTGTGACGATTGTCGGGACTTATAAAATCCTTCTTATAAGCTTTTGGGATGGCCTTCCCAGAGTCTTGATCTCAACCTCAGTGAAAATATGTACAATGCACCAATGCAAAAGTCAGAAAAATTTAACAAATCTGGTTGAGCTCTACAAATTCCGCTAAGAGGGGTCAAAGATCTAACCAGGCTTTGGTCAGAAATGTATTGATGGCTTTAAGAAGCATCATAATGAGGTGAAAAGGTCTGTAAAGGGCCTGCAAGCAAATTGTGGCAATGCTGTATATACATCTTAAACCCATTTTTTGTGAATCATTCAGACCAGTCAAAAAGCAGGGAAAAAAAGCTGCCTTTATATGCATGTTCGTTACTAAGGCTATATTCAGACCAAATCCAGCAATCCGTCAAAAACGGGGCTCTTTCCATTCATCTAAACGAGACCAGTCTGTTTTGGCTGTGGCAGCAGCTGCCTGAAAAAAATGCAGCCGGATGCGGCAAAAAAGTTGAGACCGGATCAACTCTTGGAGGAGCGCTGCATGATGTCACATTCTGCTATCCAATCACATAAAAGGGGCGTCTGCCAGTGATTGACCGGAAAAGACGTAGAGGAAACATAAAGGACTTGTTTATCGTGGAGCAGCAGCTTTTTGCATTGGTGAGACGGAGGAACGACTCATTGCGGCAGTTATGACCTATCCTGAGCTGTACAATCCCTCCTGCAGGGATTAAAATATACCAACGGACGTGGAGTCGACTGCCGATGTGTTGTCGTTCAAGTCGGCATTTCAGGTTGATAACATTAGCTGTTGTTGTTGTTCAAGTACCTCATTGGGTAGAAGTTAAATACTAACAGTAAAGTCTCCTAACCCTAACTTGACGTCACAGAATGGGGCCGGTTATGTTAATTATGTGACACTTCCACCGCCGGACACACCTGCCGGACAAACCTGTCGGACAGCCCTGTGGCGTTTCGCCTGATCACTGGATTTGGCCTGAATACAGTCTAAGTATACATAAATTTGTATGTATATTAGTTAGGGCCAGGCAATATACTGATATTATTTCTATATTCTGGTTAATGTAAGATTCGATTTTGTTATACAGTTTCTATATCTTTCCTTCCTAAAATGGCACATGTTGTCTTATTCTGGTTTTGAAGGCTGCATTTCAGTAATGTGACAAGTTTTCTGAACTGTACCGGACTGTTCTAATATGGCTTTGACATACAAATGAATATTTAGAAGAACATTTGTGGAAAATAATGAAATATATTGTGAATCAACATATAGCCTGAAGATGATTTTTGGTCCATATACTGTAGCTCAACCTGAATGCAAGTGCACGTTCCTTATAAATCATTCTTTACCTTTATTAAGAGGAGAAACTGATTCTCTTTCCAGGGTCAGTATATTCATATACTGAAGCAGCTACTTTGCAGTCATATGGTTTCTAATGACAGTTAAAAAATCATATATCAGTATAAATCAAACCGACTTTAACAATAACATTGTGCTGTTTTCAGATTGAACATTACTTAAACTGATTAAATCTGCAAACCTGCTTTTTTTTGCTCTCTTCACAGAACATTTTTATGTAGAGGGGGAAACATTAATTTTTGAAGAATCACGTTTTAAGCCTTTCCTATTCTTATTAATTATGAGATGTATTTTCAATATTATGTTTTCATTAGAACATAATTACCTGAAAATAAGAACAATCATGTTTTCATTAGCCTAGAATGACCCTTTATTACCAACAGGAGGAGCGGCTCCTTTTTCATGTAATCCACCATGTTGCAGCTGCTGACATGTTTGTACAGTAGCCCAGAATGGACAAACCTAACAGAAGGCCATTTGAGTTTTTTTTTTTTTTTTCATTTTAAAAAGCCCTCGTTTCTTTTACACGCTTGGTGAGAAGGATTGTATTGTATATGTTGCAATCTGCAACCTCACTGCCAGATTCCACTAAATCCAACAAACTGGTTCTTTAATTAAAGTGCATTTAAGCATTAAATAGGTGGACACTGGAGCACTGCAGTCATGAGGCGTTTATTTTTTTATTTCATGTTTTGCTCACTTTCAACTCAGCACCTGCCCATTTTTTGTTTGCTTTGTCCATTTTTTTATCTGCATACTGTT
>JAPZDX010000024.1:8807275-8820776 GCA_029783625.1 Naso annulatus | reverse complement strand
TAACTTTTTGTGTTCTTTTTGGAAAAATGTCACAATACCCAAAGACAGCTATTAGTAAGTGATATAATCTGAGAGTATCGCAAGATCTCTATGTTTTTCCATGCCTCTGTACTCATGATTTGTAAAAATCATATCGCTCTATTTTTCCAATCAGTGATGCTCTCTGTATTCTCTGTCCTGATTGGTCAGTCCACGCTGCACATCCTAGTGACAGGTGACATTAGCGCCTAATACTCTGACTCGCATCTGCCGACAGCAGTGTCAGCAAGTGACACCGTCGGTCGGCTCGAGCTCAAGCCACTTTACTCCACTGCAACTTTCCCTGCAACCATTTTGTCTCGGCTCAAACTGGACTTAAAAGAGAGTGACAACAAATGAAATCAAACACGAGCCGGTGCAAACGGTCGCAGTGAAGTTGCTTCCCAACAAGTCTTATGCTACAGCTAACGTTAGTTTGCTAACTAGTTAGCAGAAGTTACCAACTGCAACTTTAAGGAAGGATAATGGCTACAATTAAAAGGAAAGATGAATTGCAGGTCTGTGACAGAAGCGTAAACTGCAGTCTTCAGTCTAAAAGTCAGACTCAGTAGGCCTCACATCCAGCAGGCCTATCCTGACCTCCACACCTTTTCTGTCTTACTTGCTACATAACAAACACTCAACTGTACTTGCAGCAATGTCAGAAGAAAAATAAGAAGCAGAAGAAGTCAGTGAATTTTGGCTATTGACGTAAATCACAAGATACAGATTCATCCAAAATAAACACATTTTCTATAAAAATGTTGTATTTGCAGACAAAAACAATGAACCACTCTTTGATTGAGACTGGCGGGAGGAAGTTGTCACCATTTTCCCACAGTCCTGTCTACCACCCACCACACTGCCACCTAAATTGTTCAACAATGTTGTGAGAATCTCAAGTGCATCTTTTTAGGTCATAAGTTTCCGGTTTACCGCGTCTTCCCCTCACTGCATTCTTTCCCACCATAACTCCTCACCACCAAGACGCGCCCTTTGATGTGGTCAATGTTCAACAAGGAATCTTTAAAAAAAAAACTAACCTCAACCTAAACCTAGCCCTAAAAAAAGTCTCCATGCGAGGGGAATTTTGTGTTCAAAGATATTTCTCACATTTCTCTCGTGATGTTTTATGATACAAGAATACAAACAGAAGCAACAATGCACACACATGTGGACGTATACACTCATTATATAATCCTATTCTTTTCTCCTTTGCACGTGTTATCACGAATAATAACCATCCTCCACATTTGCTTTTGCCTCCTCCCTCTCACTGTCTCAGTCTCACACACACACACACACACACACACACACACACACACACACGGAAACACACTGACCGATCACATCCATTAGACCATCCCTGATATACCTCATGTGCAGCGGGCCATGCGCATGCCAACACAGCGTCTTCATGCAATCTTGATCTTGAGTCACTCAAGCAGGCAGACGGAGGACGTGGGGAACAGTGGAGAGGAGAGGGAGAGCATGAGGGGGGCCACCACAGAGATCATTTATATTTCATAGACCTCTCAATTAGTGTCAGTGTTCACGGGTGGGAGGTTGGGGAGCGGTCCCTATCTACTTGGCCTGCCATTCTGCTTATACTTGGCCTGCATCATCCATCCCCTTTCCCTATTCTCTCCCCAGTCTCCCCTGTACACAATAGGAGGTCTGATTTAGGTTCACATCAGGGCTTTTCAACTAATAATGAACGAGATGTCACTGGGGATTCCTGACAGCAGGGTTGATCTGATATAATTTCCTAAATGTGATAATTGTGTTATTCTAAATGTGAGAACACGGAGGATAAATAAAATCCCACGGGATGCCACATTCGAGTCAGATGTTAACATTTATCATGGTTTTCATGGTGCACAGATGGCGAGGAAGGCTTGTCATAAAACATTAAATGGTAGCAAAACGTGTAAAACGGCGTCGAAAATAACAATCCCAGATTAGCCCCTTTGCATGTTTCCAAATCATATTATTCATTTCAAATCTCATTATCGTAAGACTTAAGTGATGTGTAAATTTATAGTTCAAGGTACGAGAAGCTGCACATTTTGGGGAGATGCAGAAGAGTCCAAATTATCTGGATTAGCACCCTCTACCACTGCCTTTCTAAGTATACCTCTTATGTCAGCATCCCACCTATAGGACAGCGATGATGGTTATGTAATTTTACTACCAGGGGCAGAATGTTCGACTCATTCATTGTTTCAACCCTTCCTGATCCTATTAGACCCTATGAATAACATATTACATTATTCCTGCGACTTATCTGATTTATACTGACATATATATTGCAAGCGATAGCTTTAGGCTACAGTGGCATGCATTTAAGCACTATCATGCTGAAGTTAATGGCTTTTTGTGATTTCAAATTCAGCCATGCAGAGATGTCATTTAAATAAAAGCGGTAATTGGAAGCTACAGTAAACTGAGATCACATGTTAACTGTAAAAAAATCATGGCAGCTTTGGCTTGGCTCAGTTCACTTGCCAAAAAGAGCGTTAGTATTTAACATTTCTGCAAATCACTGATACATTAACTTTGTTACAGATGTAACATAACATTTCTACAACACATCAAAAGTGCGATAGTTTGATTTAAATGAAGGGTGATATGAGCCTCTTTTCTTGTAAGAGATGGGAGGGAATGGTGTCGCCATGACAACAACCAAGTTCGAGCGTTTCAACCAGATAATTTTAGCCGTTTTAGCCAGACCTGTCAAGTTGATATCCATCGGCTTGGGAGATACAAGACAAAGATACATGATGATCATAAAACTGACATTACAACTAAGTTGGCAAAAAGTAACACCAACAGTTGAGTTACAGAGAAGTCAATTGTTTTTATCTTGTGGCATCATGGTTGCATTACACTAACAGTGATCTAAAATGCAAGGCCTTACATTTATGCAAGAAGTTAGCTTTGCGTCTATTTAGAGAGATTTCAGTTTAGGTACGTGGTTGTCTGGATCAGGGACCTGTTATTCAAAAGTGACTGGCAGACAGCGCGATAAAATTTGCTTGTCTGGGCTCTCGCATGTTCATGAATTGCATTTGTTTTAATTAGTAAAATGTGTCAAAGTGCACAAAAGGAGAAATTCTGTCCCTGCTGCAAATCACAGTTTGCATGTTGCAAATTTGCAGAAACAGGCCCCAGGTTATCAGCACCCGGATGTGGTTCTCGTTGGTCGTGTGATTTTCACCACAATTGCCCCAGTGGTCTCTTCATTTCAGTTTTGCATTTTTATTTTTTCCAGTTAAAACCTCAAGTGACATGTTTATAGTCTGAGGGAGGTACACAAGTGAAGAAGCACGAGGAAGGAAAACAAAGATAGTAGATGGAAGAAAGAATATGGCTAAAAAAGCAACAGAAACACAAATGTATCAGTAAGTTTAAATGTACAATATCTTGATTCTTATCATGTTTTCAAATATACTCTAGTTTGACATTATGTGTACATAAATGAAAAGTAACATGGCTGTTATGTAACTTCCTTTGCCCATGATTATGATCCTGTTCCAAACACTTATTCTAAATGTCCTTAGCACTTCAACCTCTTGTGCTTGCTTTCATTTCCCACTGATTTCTCTCAACAGTTGAAGATGTACTCGCTGTGCTTTCAGGGAGCCTGGACACCGCTGCATGTACTTTGTCTGCTGGATAAGCTCCTCTCCAGCAGAGGAGAATGAGCACTACAAGTGGTGTCGAGCTCATACACCCCATAGTCACTGCTTCACTTTCACTTCCGCATACATTTTGAACATTATATAATCTGTCAAAATATTCTTTCTCTACGTACACGTTACTCCTCATTGACTACTTGCCTGTTCAGAGACCAGAAAGTGATCAGGAGCCCGGATACAGTTTAAGGAGTTTATTATGGTGTTTTCTGCCAGTTTATTTCTCAAAACAGGCTTTTATTAAAAACACTGGACACATAAACAACATATAACAAACATCTGATCATGACTGAGATACTGTATAAGTGCATATGTAATTGTATACACAAATGATGTGGGAACCATGGGAAAAGAAGGAAATAGACAGAAATCACAAATCAGGAAAACAATACATTTTCTATAATTTTCTGTAAAAATGCGTATTTACGCAAAGTACACTTTTGACTTCAAGCATCTGTCTCTGTCCTTGCAAGCGCTGCTTTTTGCTATCTCCATGAAGAGAGTCCACTCTTTCTCTCCTTCTTTTTCCCTGTCTGCTTCTTAACCCAGCTGGAAGCTCCAGCTGCTAGGTTATGGTTTGTCTCATGCTCCCCTGTGGCTCATTTAACCAGGGAGAGGAGAGGAGAGGAGAGGAGAGGAGAAGAGAGGAGAGGATGACAGATGTATGCAGGGTGAGGTACATGCAAAAAAGAAACCTGATTATTTAGTTAAAACAAGTTCTTGTGCCCGTATATTTACTGATCTGGACAAAGACTTATTTAAACTTTTATGGCTTGTGACCTAAATACTTTTGATCAACCCACTGAACATCAGCAACATCAGCAGTGTTACTCTCCCTATATGAAGTCTTTGTCACACACATGAACATACAATTTATGTCAGAAAAAACTGTTAAAAACCCAGTGAATTGTAATGTACAAGAAATCAGGTTTCTACATCAGAAATGTGGCTGTGTTAACCATCTTTGTCCTCATCCTTAGCAACCAGGTCTCTTGTGATGTGGCATTCAATAATATCAGGTGAGTGTGGACAGCTGAGGATATCCGGGTAACATAAGAGCACTGAATGACAGAGAGAGGCCAAGTGATCTCTAAAGGCAGAGATAAACAGCGTGAGTAGTAGGGCTGGCAGAAAGGAAAGCTGTACTATGTAGGATTTGTTCTTAGTTAAAATTGGTGGCCATGAGGGTTAAAGGTCAAACTTAAAGGCCAGCAGTGATTGGTTCCCCTGAGGAAGCTCACAATACACATGTGGCCTTGGGCTCATCCATGCATTTTCTTGCTCTCTTTCTCTGTCTCTATGCACAGTAAGGAGCGACCTTGAGAATGTCTACTCGGTTTCTTTTTTTTTTCTCTCTCGTTTTCGTCCGAACATCCTTCCTCTAACTCACTGAACAATTACAGCTAGGAAGCTCAGAAATAAAGCAATCTCAATTTCTGCTAAGGGAGGAGACTCAGTGCTCTGGGGTGTAAAAGAGTGCATTTATGGGGGTGGTGGTAAACCTCAGGTCAGGGCCCCTTACGTCTTTCTTGATGCACAGGGTAGCTTGCAAAAAAAGCTTCAGTTAGCACTTTAGGGTACGCCTCGGGCTAGGATTACTACGGGCAAAGGTTGAAAGGCTAAGTGTGTGTTGGGGAGTGAGCATGTTTGAGTGTGTGTGGTTTTAGGTGTTGCTTATGTAAGCAAAGATTAGATAGAACTCTGGTATTTTTCAACCTGGGCCGTATTTCCCCAAATATGAGTGAATGTGGCTGATGGGGGCAACTGTTTTGGAACAGAGTGTGGAGAGAGGCAGGCAGCTGAGAAATGAGCTAGAACAGGATTCCTGGGGGCAACCGTCAAAGTTTGCTGTAAGTGCTTGTTTTCACCACTGACCAGCTTAGACTGATAGTGTAAGTCTTTGGTAATGGCATGCAAAGCATTTCTCTTACCCTTCATTTGTTTCAGGATGTGTATAACCAAATTTTTTTCGTGTTGGCATCAATTTGTAGCACTATTAGCCACAACCTTCAGCATCTCACTTGCCAACAAAGGCAACCTATTAAAGCTGCGAAGAGTGTGGCTCAACATCCTGTTGTTACAATTTGGATATGCACAAACACAAACCAATCTTTTTTGTTTCATGTAACAAAACTCCCAACTGTACTTCAAAACGACCGGTTCTGCTCTGATCTGCCCTCAGCCATGGCTCCTCTATTATCTTCCTGCAACCTGTGAGAATGAGACTTCAGAATGAGATTCGGTTGCACACAGCCCAGAACAAGTAAAGAATAGGAGAAACTCCTCGCATGCTGTTGTCAGAGACTTAACGCTGTCGATGTGAGCCAGTCTGTGGTGACAACAAGCACTTTGAGTGGACGAACTTTGACGTATTGCATTTGCCCCCAAGACTCCCGTTCTAGCTTTTTTCTCGTCTGCCGGCTGCATTAGCCTCCCTCAATACTGGACTAACTTCTCAAATAGTTGTCAATCACACGCACACACACAAAAACACACACAGTTTTCTTTTAAAGGGGCCATACTGCAGTGCAGTTTAGACAGAGAAATTGTGTGAACATTAACTCCAGAGCTTTGAGTGGAAAAAAATAAGTGTCGGTACTCCCTGTATTCACCTGTCGGCATGTGGATCAGGTAGCCGGTATCGGCAAATCATCAAGTAATAATCTATTTTCTAAATATTTTTGGTGAATAAAAGACACTAGAAGATAATGCTGATTTTCACAAAATTAATTTATTTAACAAACAAGGCCTACTTATAGTATTCTGTCTCAGTATTTGATTATTTATATTTGACTGTCAGAGAGCTGTGTCATCATCAGAATCTGTTCCGGTTCGTGTTCTTACGCCAACATTACTGTTTATTTTTTTTAACCCTTTGCTTTCCCCTTTTTATCCAACATTGTTGTGACTCGCTCTGAAACACAGCCGGTGGGTTTTGATGGACAACGGAGCATGGAGCAAACGCGCAGCGGAGCTGTTTCGGAGTGCACACACTCGACCTTAATCCTGGAGTTAGTGCATGGATGTAGCGTTAATGAAGACGTCTTACTTCTGCGAGAACAAACAAGTGAGCGTCACGTGGTAAGAAAAGAGAGAGGCGAGTGTTATGTAGTGCACCCTAATGTAATTAATCGCCAAGAGACACTCTGGTACGGAGAGGACAGGGAAGATTACTGGGAGAGGTCCCAGTACGCCAGGAGGTAAAATCTAGAAGTGGGGGCACTGCGTACCGGTGCATACCGGCCCACTTAAAGCACTGATTAACACTAATTTGAAGCCACCAAAATAACCAGAGAAGTAGGTTGGTAGGATGCAAGTATCTTTTCATTTTATGTTCCCTTTTATTGTGTACTTCAGAGGTTGTTCAGCTCACGTTTGCTTTGTTATTACACAAAAAACCTGGGCCCTTCTTGTATGGAATCCTCTCTGGTTTGTGTATGTATGGCCTGTGTGTGTGTGTTGCTGTTGTCAGACACAGTTAATAGAAAGCAAGACCTCTTACTGACCGTTCATTTCCTGTATCAGTGTCACACGGGTTCGCCATGACCCCACGACTTTCGAAGACTAGAAGCAGTCTTGAGTTCATTCATTCTTATGGGAGAAATGAACGTGATCACAGACTATGACCAATTCTTTCGCCCCGTCGTCACTAAGATACTTATTGGACCCATTTTTCACAAGATACGTATCTTCCGAACATTCCGACACAAAAACAGAATTTTTTAGACACACATATCAAGAGAAAGTTAACTTTGTTCAAGACTTGTCTCTGTCTCAGCAACACATTCTCTGGGAACTCCAGATTTAGGAACCAGTGCCTCCCGCTTTGCTTCGCGATGGACATTGGCGGACATTGAAATAGTCTTACGGGAGAAGTCATGGATTAAAAGCCAAAATTTACATCAAACAAATATCATGTGACGCAAAATCCATCTGCTTTAATCCATACACACGACGTTATAACACTTCCAGATGAGGCGGAGGGATGCTGGTTCTTAACTGTCTCCATGGGAGACGTGACTCTGCCTACTTAGGACACAGAAAGTGTACATACCATTTCACACCACTGGCACAGCATACAGTGGGGGATCTTGTGTTATTAATGACTATCTTTGTGACTGAACTTACCATGTAGCTACAGGTAAAGAAGATTGGGTCAAACTGTAGGGATTTTTGTTTTATTTTGCAGTGTTGTGTCCACTCTGACAAGCACCCATCCTGCAGCTAGCTAGCTCAAAGGTCATTACAAAGCTGTAACATTAGTGGCCCGCTTGGCAGAAAGGCGACTCACAGATCAGATATCTGCACCAACATGTGTGTGGTGAAGATTTTGATTTGTAAGCGATTATCACGGCGATATTAACAGTAGAGCTGTGAGCTCGGTGCTCACTGAGGCCTGTGGGATCTGACCCGTCAGAGCAAACTGGACTTTTCAGGAGGGGAGAGGAGCTGGAACACAGCATTTCAGACAGAGGGTGAAGAGGTGCTGCAGCAGTGGAAAGTTTGAGAAAAAGATGTGGTTTGTGAGCATTAATGCATGTAAATCAATACTAGTAAACATCCCAAATAAAAGTTTCAACCTGAAACGAGTTAGAGTTAAAAATAGAACCGGCACAGTAACTATATAGGAGATGATTCTGTAAAAATTACATTTATAGTGTAATTTTTTTTATCATTTTAGACCTACTGAGAGGAAGAAATGTACATATAACACATTATATAACGTTGCAATAGACCAAATTTACTCCTTAAACAACATCATGTCAGAAGCTCAAGTTAGTTTTTCAGGTTTAATTTGTTTGGATTTCTTTACATAAGCACCAAAAGAGGCCGGCAGATAACAGGGATAGTTTATAAAAGTCACACAGTGGTTTGCGGTTATGAAAAAAAAAAAAAAACAATCTGATTTGAGTACAAGCCATTTGACTTTGCCACACACTAAAGAGCACATCATCTGACCCCGTTAAATCTAGCGGACTGACAGAGCAGATAGCCTAGCAGTGACTTAAGCAAGTGAAACTGATCTAAGTGCGGATCCATACCTCACGGCAAAGTCACAGTGTAGGCCCACCTTCAACACTGATTTGAAGCCACACACGGTACAGGCAGAGCTGAGCTGCTGTGGCTATGAGGCAACGGGAAAGCTGATCTGAGAGCAGTCTCGGAGGCCAGCTAAGGAGAGCTGCAGCTCTGGGCTCTGGTGAGTAGTGAGAAATTAATTAAGAGTGAAACAGCAGCAGGAGGGTAAGATAGGAGGGAGGGAAGGCAGAGGGACTGAAGGAGAGAAGGAGCACAAGCAAGAGAGAGGCAGCCTCTGGGAGTCGGCCTCCTGGAGGATCAAGACTATTATTGCTATCATCATTGTCTAATTTTCCCTCCTTCACTCCCTCCCAGTATCCTTCTGATACCTCTCTTCTTCTTTCCCTCTGATTTTTTTTTTTCCTTGTCTCTCGCCTCCTTCTCTCCCATCTTCCCTCTCCTCCATCGTCTCTCTCCCTCCTCTCCTCTCCATTCTGGCCCTCAGAGTGAGGACAGGCTGCTAGCCGGCGGGTGCTGTAAAGGAGGGAGAGCAAGTGAGAGCTTAATGAGATGTCTATCGCCTCCGTCTAGACTGGACCGCTCCTTTCAGCAAAGAATCACCACCACACCACCACACTTCACTGTGCTACACACTGTACCACGTCTGCTTTCCTACTGCTGCTGCTGCTGCTGCTGCTGCTTAGGGAATAGCGAGAGGCAAGGTTTGAGTGTGTGTGTGTACAGAGAGTTTCTGTCTGAAGGGTGTGTGTCTAGGAGGTGTGTAGATGCAGCATGTGAAGTCACTGGCGGGGCCATGTGTGTGTGTCTGAGGGGCACACTGGCAGAACTGTGCTTTGTGGGGAACCAGTGTGTGTTTGTCCTGTTTGTGTATATCGTACACACACATGTCTAAGTGACAGTGTGTGCTACTGTCAGTGCTATCTCTATAATTCGAGTGTTAGAGAAACTGGCCCTTGGGCAGGCAATATTATGATGGATGCCCTCACGGACACCCTCCTCCACTGTGATTGCCTGTTAGGGCTCTACTCTTGCAGGCTGACAAAAAAAATATGCCCTCCAAATCCCACCATCATACACACTCTGCTTGCAGAGGTCCCTTTTATTTCCTGATGGGCAGGCCCATGGTGGAGCTTCACCATGGGGACCTCTGCTAACGCCAGGGGGATCTCTGTTGTTCTGGAGCGACCTCTCCACTGGCAAAGTCATCAGAAGTACTCAGTTACACATGTTTTCCAGCATCCATCTCCACTCTTGTCTCTGTTAGCCTACGAGGCTACTTCAATATTGCACAAACAGAAAACATACTGCTACCAAACCCACCAAGGAAGCTCGATAAATAGCTATTTCGCGATGCTACACAGTAAAATTCTTCATCTTTTTAAACCATTTTCCTTCTAAATTGAAGAAATTATTTTCCTAGAGCAAATTAAAATAAATCTGCCAGTGGTGTGAGAGTATTTTAAACTGTTTCCAAAAGAAATCAGTTTTTCTCAAGAATTTTTTGTATAATGAGTTTCTGTGTTGGAAACAATAAGACATTCATTTTTCAGATGTTATCAACCATTTTATTTGCATTAGAAACTGGCTGAAATATTTTTTTCTTGCCTTGGTGCAACGTGCCATGTAACATTTTAGGAAATTCTGTTTTTTTTAGTAGTCTTTCTGGGAGTGTTATTAACCCTGAAAAAAAAAAAACAATTTGTCAGAAGTTAAAAACATATCTATCAAGTGTTTAAAAGTTGACTTGTTCACATCATGATCACTGGCTCGTTCTTGATCATCAGCAGTTTTTTCCAATTCAGTGTTTGTGCCATACCCATGCTATACAGATACAACTGATTAGCTTTTGTCAAGAAAGAGTTACAGCTTAAATCTGCTCTTAAACCACATGAAGCCATGTTTCTGTCAATGTAGGTGTAAATAGGATATAGTGAGTAAGTAGTATAGCAGTAGAGATACCAGTACTGTAGGTGGACAGAACTAGCTGTTTCTTGATGCTGAGCTATGCAAGCAACGTCAACTCCTGCTTTAATCTTAAAGCCACTCCAAGGTACTTTCATTTTGTGTTGATTGTAGCATCACTTATGGATAAAAACAGTACTGTTTACTGTTTCATAAAGATCTTATCTACGCAAGTATTTCTTTTGTAGGGAAGTGAAAGAAACATGCTACTTATTTGCACAATGCCAGCTCAGCCATCAACACAAAATATTGAAATATTCTAGAGAAAAATACCATCCTGCTTCCAACTGCAGAAAGTAAAGAAGAGAAGGGCGGATTGATCATGCTTGTAAACAACAAATCAGCTCTCGCTGTCAAAAGACAGGAGAGTAATGTCCAGTCTCCTCAACGATGGTCTTATTTGATAGAGGTAAGATGTGAGTTATCAGGATTAAATTTAGACAGCTTCATAACCAGTTAAAAAAAATTGTGGGGACTTTAAAAGCTCCAAAAACACATGTTTAAAATTAGCCTCTAACTAAGTGATCGGGTCCTACATGAGCAGAGTATTTTCTACTGAAGTTTGAACAGTTTTGGTTGTTTTATGACAGTAACACATGATTTGATTCTCAGAAAGGCAGCAAATGCGAGAACTGTTCTTAACTGTTCTAAATTCCTTTAAGAAAAAGGCTTTAAGGACCCAATTTTAGCCAAAAATTACCCAATGAGAGGGTTTTTTTTGCTCTGCTTTGTTGTTATAGTGACCATCTTTAACAAAAAGTCCATTAAGGAGCAACTGAGAGGGCAGCTGTCAGTGGCTAGCATAGCATGCTACTTACTATGAAGGCAGTGGACTTCATACAGCCTGACAGCTCAGTTCCCTGTGGGGTGAGCTGTGAAAAGCTGGAGCTTGTCTCACTAGAGGCCCTTTTCTTTCGGTCTCTTTGTCTCTTTACATGGGTTTTATAATCAGGAGCTCTTGTGAGGCATCTCTTATGGTAACCTGGCCACTGCACACACACACACTCTGTTCATTAAAGTGCACTCCGGAGAGGGTTCAGAAATGGAGGGGTAACAAGAGAGAGAGAGACAAATGAAAGAAGGCAGAGAGAGAGTGAATGAGAGACAGAGAGCTTGTTAGCAGCCATACTGAAAGTCTGCTTCAGTTATTCAGCTGAGTTAGAGGCGCCGCCTTTAAAAAAAAAAAAAAAAAACTCTTCCTCACTGTCTCTGTTTCATCCCCACGCCCTCCCTCCTGCTCTCTCCTCTCTGAGGCCCGTTGGTTCCAGGTGACAGGCTTACTGAGGGTCAAGCAAGACTGCACACTGGGTAACTCACCTCCCTCGAATGAAAACACACGCATTCATTTCTCTCTATCTCCCTCCCAGAGATGTACACACACACTGACACACACATACACGATGTGCTCACACACTGGGCTTTCAACTGCAGGCCTCATTAACTACACTACAGCTGCCCCTGTTTTAGAGACACTCCTCGGCACGCTGTCTCTCTCCCTGTCCCTCTCTCTCACAACCACACACAGCTTTATCTCTCTCTGCCAAATACACACACACAGTCACAGGCGCATATATTGTCCTTTGTACTTCTGTACTTCTCTCTGTCCTCTGTCTTTTAGCATCAGTATCTCTTTATCAGTCTGTCACAGAGGCTCAAGACCACTAATCACAGATTTTTACTAAAAAAAAAATTCACATTTGATACTGACTGACGCTTGGATTTTTTATTTTTTTTTAAATCGTTGGCATCTACATATGTTTCCTGCAGCACAAGGAAACTAATCACTACAGTTTACAGTCTTCGAGTGCCTTGAGGCGAAAAAGAAAAGGCATGTGAGGAGAATCGCACATTCATCCAAACCAAAGAAATCCAAAGAATGTTCTCCACAGGTGGCAGGTGAAGCTAGGACGAAAATGTCAGCAAATACTCAGCCAGCCACAGAAACCTTTAAGATGTGTTGCTATACAAGAGATGATTGAGAAGTTTGTGTCTAAATAAATCAATGTTTATATGTATTTCAAGTCGGTGAAAGTTCACATGTACTGTTTCATGTTAATCAAATCAATCAATTAAATTTATTTTTGTATAGTCCAAAATCACAAATTACAATTTCTCTCAGAGGGCTTTTACAAACCGCACAGGTGTGACATTCTCTGTCCTTAGACCCTCTCAAAGGGTGAGGAAAAACTTAAAAAACCCCGAATTGATTGAAATAGTCAGTGAAAAATGAGAAACCTCAGAGAGAACCGCAGAGGAGGGATCCCTCTGCCTAGGACGGACAGATGTGCAATAGATGTCACATTGTACAGAACACAACAACAAAACAATCACATGTGGCTGCTACATTTTGAATCATGAGATATATGAGAGTCTATAGATCCAGGAGGAGGTGAAGTCCATGAGTCCAGGAGCACAGTATATGGGTCAGATGTGTGATCTATTGATCCAGAAGGTAGTGCAGTCCACAGAACCGGAGGCATGTGCAGTCTATGAATCAGAATGATCCTGGGTGCTCCAGACAAGGATCCCAGGCCACAAAATCTCCCATTCTCCATGGAAAATGGTGACAGGTAATCCCAACCAGGATCCTGAGCTGGATTGTCTCCACCAAACATGTCCGCCTGGAACTCTTTGAGTGATCCCTAAAAGCCCTGCAAGGAACTTTCATTTTCTGTTGATAGCAGCGGCGCATGTGGGCAAAAGTGGTAGTGTGTACTCCAATCTCCTCGCCGATGGTCTCATTTGCAGATGTAGGTAAGATGTGAGGCATCAGTACAAAATTT
>JAPZDX010000024.1:8783808-8807175 GCA_029783625.1 Naso annulatus | reverse complement strand
TATCCCTGTTTTCACCTGTATGTGAATGTCAGCAAGAACATAATAGTGTAACTGAAGAGCATTCACCATTTTAAAATCATGATATTTGTAAGAAGTAAATGTTGGTACATAATTAAAGCTGTTTGTTGGCCTTGTTCTGGAAAAATGTCCTTCGGGGGATGTTTTTAGAAAGGTTCAGTTTAAATCCAATTCTGAATGTGCAGAACAGATATTAATATAGCACGACCAAAATCCATCACATGCACTAAAGCTTACAGATATAAATTATCTGCCTATTCTCCTTTGTGATTGGTTAAATAAAGGAAACCATGAGATACATTCTTTTACCTGAATTCACCTCAGCAGTGTACCTCATTAAAAAAATTTCCTGTTAATAAAAGTGAGCACATTCACTGTATGTGTGCATATGTCTGTGTGCCTGTGCATACCTGTCCCATGGGATTCTGCATGGCCTCGGCATAAACAGCTCTTATCTCCTGCGATCGAGTCTGACGCTCCAAAGCTGCTGCCATCAGCCACAAACTCATTAATTACTCTTTGGTATCAAGCCGTAATTAGAGACACCAATCAGGCCCCGCTCTGCTCCCCTGTCTCACCCCCCCCCATCCCTATTAGCACTCCACACTGTACTCTGTGTGCTAGTGAGCTAAGCTAGTTGCTGCACAGTAACACAATGCTGAGATGAGCTCCCCCATGTGTGAGATTAGGCTGCGTGCGGTTAGATAGGCGCAGGAGAGGAGGGAGGGAGGGATGGGTGAGGCGAGCTGGATGTGTGTTGGGAGGAAATAAAGGAGGACAAGAGGAGTGAAAGACCGTTAGTGTGGTGAGGGCGGGGAGAAATACAAGAGGGAGGTGAGGTGATGTTGGTGCTCAGGAGGAGCATTAATTTGACATTAATTGTGTCATCACTTTAGGTCGCTCCCCCTTCCTCCTCTGCACACACACACACACAAACACACACCTCTCTTCTTCTCCCACTCTTGATGAGTGGATCATTTGCGGATGAGGAGAGAAGAGATCTGATTAGATCTGTCTTGTCTGTCTACCCTGGAAGAGGGTGAAATGGGGACAACAGGAAAGAGGTGGGAGAGTGGAGGTTTGGCATCATTAAGGACAGTGATTGGTTTAATAAGGCGCAAAGGAGAACGATAGATAGGAGGATTTCCTGCTTGGTCATTTTCTTTTAATCAGGAAAAACTCAGCAGCCCTGGACACACAAGGGACGTTTGACTTGATTGTGTAATCTTTTTTATTTTCAGGGTTGTGGCTTTGATAATTTAATAGAGTGTAGCCCATATTTTTTAGAAAAGACTACTGGGCCTTGAGATAGTTTTAAGTCAAACCTTACAGCTGTAATTGTTAGCATTTTAAATGGTTGTAACAACTGTTCTTAAAGCTGGGGTAGGCAGTTTATTTTTGGTGTCATTGAGCAAAAAATCCACAATAACCTTTCAGCATATTGTAATTCAGGTGGTCTGAAAGAACACCAGGCTTCTGCACCTCTCCTTGGCTCTGTGTTCAGTCTTTAGAAAATGAAAATTGTCATAGGCACATTTTGGCCAATCATGGATCATTTCAGACAGCATGTGTTTCTGTTGGCTGCTCTTCGCAGCACTTCCTCACAACAAGTGGCGTCGCTACAAGCTTACTGGCTATTGAGACAAGTGATGTGCCTTATGCTCTAAAATTGGCCTCTGGCGACTTCAAGCTGAGTTGTAGGCGACACCGGTGGCTGGCTTGAGTCGAGCTGAGATGAACTAGTTTACACCACTGCAAGCAACTGTTTAATCTCGTGAATCTTTGGTGTAAACTGGCCTTGAAAGAGAGCAACAACAGGGAGAGGAGGGTGCAGCAGAGTTGCTTCCTTAGGAGTCTCATGTTATAGCTAGCTCGATTTCCAGATGTTGCCTACCTCAGCTTTAAGTTCAAACAGCTTAGTTGTAATGTAATTTTTTTTTTTGCTGTTATACATGTGGGTGCATTCATATGCAGCGAGCTGAACACATTTTGAATAGGCTGATGGTTTAAGGCGAGGAGCTTTTGAAGTTCTTCGTGAAATGCTTTAAAATAAGTATGGACAGCAAATTAACCTGTTCTTGTTTTTCAGGGTAAGTGATTTAAATGAGCAGATAAAAGAAAAGGTTAAAACAAAATCAATGAAACGAGAATAAACATCTCCATAAAAGAGGTGTCGACATTAAACTTTTTCATCTTGTGATTAAATATATATGCTGGTGGGGCATTAGTGTGGTCTCACAAAGATTATCCATCACTGGGCCCCGGTGTATGTACCACATGCCCTGTCTATTGGTTATATAATGACCCTAACATTATGGCAAAGCCCAATGTTGTTTAGTTTGGCATGATCAGATATTTTCCATTGATTCTAATTTAATACTACTAACTCTGAAATGCACATGTTTCTTTATGTTTGCATATACAAATCAAATGAAGTCATACCTCCATTTATGAAGGCTTGTTAGTTGTTTGGTATATCACCTGGTTGTTATTTTTGGAAGGTTTGCTACATCATTGTGTCATTGTGTCCTCTTAATGATTGCTTTTGATCGGATTGCCACTAAAAATGTACCCTAGAAACCGATTTACACATTACAAAAGTCATTAGCTAAGACATTTAAGTTTAAGTGTGCAACCAAGTGCAGAGAACTACTAGTCTGAAAAGAGATACAACTTTAGAGAGAGTTCACACATAATAATGGATGAAAGAAATAGCTGGTACAAACTACTCCTGAGGCAGTTTTCATGAGTTTATATTGCTTACAGTATATCTCAGCCTGATAGTAACTGTTGGGCATCTCTCGTGACTGATTTTTGTGTATCTTCCATTGATCACTGACCAGACAGCCCATTCATCACGCACACCTGCAGAAGTTTGTCAGAGTTGATCAGGACCTTGATGCATGTGGAGATTCATTGTCTTGTTCGGGGATACTCAAGCAAGGTGGAGACTTGGTTCTTGAAAATTCGCCTCTTGAGTTCATGCAGATTCCCAGGTTTTAGATCACACATTACACCATCACCTTGCTTTAGTATGCATCATGGTTAGACTAACTTCATACCCCTCTGGACAACTACGAAGTATGGCTCTGCAGATCACAGATTAGTCACAAGATCTTGTTTTAGGATTAGATCTAGTTTTTCCATTATTAAAATGAATACTGTTAACAAGAACAAAATATGAACCAGATTATTAGACTTGCCTCAGTAGCAGGCCTTGATTTGTCTTACTTACACATCATAACAATCAATTTTTTAGCTAGCTGACAAGAAACAGTTGATTGCATGGCTAATGCGCCGATATCTCAAAACATCTATTATGAAAAAGCTAGACAACTTGTTTCAAGGATGAGATGTGTCAATTCTTTCTTTACAGGTAAGGCCCAAAAAAGTAAAGAGTAGCCTCACTACCAAAAATGCAGGACTGAAAACTCTCATCACTTTTAAACGGATTGACGGGCCTTTTAATACAGGGTCAAACAACTGCTGAAACCAAGTTATTAATGTTTGCTGCTGCTGTTAAGGTTTGTGTACATTAATGTGAGGAAAATTCAAGCTATATGAAGTGATGCAAAGACCTCTCTGTGGTGTAGTTCATAGCGCCTTAAAGCTAAATTGTGCATTCTGTCAAGGTTTTTCCGAAATACTGGGACGCATTATACTGAAATAACATTTTTATACTGAGCCATGGTATTAATTGTACCGATGCTTTTAAATTCTTAGTGAATGAGAGCAAACTAATATAGCTGTTTTCATTTACATTCATACAAATATTTCTATCTTTCCTTGAGGCCAGTTTCAAGCATGCTACTGTTTACTACTGTGCTGCTCTCTGTGCACCAGTCCAATGGCTTTCAGCTCTGCTTTCAGCAGAAAATTCTCAGAGACTTCTTTTTTTACCAACCTTTTCAAACACAACTCCTGTGCCTCGGCTCAACCTCAAGTAGGTTGTTCACCATTTTAACACCTCTTCTTTGACTATTCTTGATGTGGTTGCTGCAGATGAGAGCAAAAAGAAAAGAAAAAATACTACAACTGAATGAAATATGATATCTTTCTATTTAGGAAAAAATTATACTGTTTGCCAAAATCTGTCTAAACATAATAATTTCTAAATCAAGGTTCAAGGTTCAAGGTTTCTTTATTGTCATTCCAGCTACATAGAACATGAAAAGAACATATCCTATTCAACAGAGAACTATAATCATATTCTCTGTTAACTTATGACTGCCATTGACAGTCAATTTTCAAGAGAAAACAAGCTCATTTTATAATAGTTAATGTAAAACTGATAGTTCAAATCTGGCTTTTATTGGTTGTTAGCTGTGAAATTAACTTATTAAAAGGTCTTGATGTCAAATGACAATACACAGCTCTGTATTATTTTGTATGTAAAAAGCTCTACCTTGCGTCTCTCCCATCCAGCTAACACAGTAAGACATTTATAGCAACAGGTGCAATTTACAATTTCGACTACCACAAAATGGAAAAGCATGAACTCCAAGGTGCTCTAACTTTTGAGAAGAGGGTTGAGCACAGTATGTCTCATAAATAAACCCGATAGTTTTGACTGATGGATTGATAACAGGTTATGAGGATGGGGTGGCTGCAGTGGTAACGGGTGGGCTAGGTTTAGCTAACATTGTAGCAGCAGGCTAAGGTAAGTCAAGCTAGTATGTTGCACATGCCTTCCACTGTATGCAGGCTACCAGAAGGACTTTTTCTTTGTATGAATGTATGAGCTCACGGATGCTTTATGAACATGATAATAAAATGGTTTAAGTTTAGGGTATTTCTAACATATTGCCAATAGGAAGGCATTTTATAAAAAGACATAGCAACTGCCAGGCTGTAAGCTGACAGGGTTGTCAGCCAAACAACATTCATTAGCTATGATGTAATAACAGCCTTTCCTGACCTTTTGCTTAATTGAACCTTCAGTGAATCAACCTCTCATTATAGGAAAACAAGTCTCAAACTGTTGATCCTGTGAACTGTGTCTGTTTCTGAAGTACTTCTACAGTACTTAAAATTCTGTCCAAATTCTATTTTTTTAATGATAACTTTGAGAATGTAAAACACAAGAAATGGCCTAAGTTTTGCAGCACATACAAGCACCTGCTTGTAAATACAGCATGAACAGTTTAGGCAGCAGTAACCCTCTTCTGGTTATCTTGATGTGTACTCTTCCAAACTTTAAACATCTGTTTTAAGGAAAAGTGAGACTTATCACAGTTTGTTTATGTGTCAGTCACTGACGTAGACTTGATTATAATAATTAGAAAGACATTCATTGCAATTATTTCCTTATTGAATTATTTCCTTTTTATTTCACATCTACATAATTGTCTTCTTGCTTTAGTTACTGGTGATAAAGTGATTTTTGAATTTATTTTTACAGTGTATTCAGTAGCTAATAATAAGACTAATTCTGGTGGCATTACATCAAACTCTACCCTTCCATATGTGAATTAATCATTTCTGTGAACAATTGAATTTTACAGATAAAGCAGTTTTTCACTTTGCAGCTTGGACGGAAAGTGAGAACTGCTGAATCGTCATAAGCAGTCAAGGGCACCAGTACCCTGGAGCCTCGCCTCAGTGGGTCTGTCTGTTAGCAGTTAGCAGTGTCCCCAGCCAGTCTTTAGCTCCAAGGGCGGTCTCCACAACGATATCACTGGGCCAAGTAAGCAAGGACCTGCTCCCAGATGCTTGAGTGGATGAATAATGACACTGTAACACAGCTTCTCTCTCTCTCTCTGATAATGAGGAACAGAAGAGCAGAACCTCCCTGAGGCACAGCACCTGGACTGGACTGACTTCCTGTCTCCCCTTACTTCCATCTCTCTCAGGAGATAAGCAGACAAGAGTGAGACTTTAGCCATATGCCAGGCTCTCTGTCTCAGTTACACTCAATCGCACTTAGTTTGGTCTAAATTGTGAAATTATGCAACTGCTGATAAAGCTACTGGATCTTGTTGGGGCTTGTCACACCCCCAAAACATTTGCTAATTGTGTGTGTGTGTGTTTTGTCAGGTATGTTTAGCTTTAAATATATGCTACCTGACTCCCCCTCTCCACACCTGTATCTCTTTCCCTCTCCTTCTAACTTCTTCTCCAGCAGAGAGGCTTTGCCAAGCTGAGTCAATTAAAACTGTACATCGGACTGAAAAAAGTCTGTTTGAGGTGTGTGTTGGTACATGAGGTTTTATAATGTGCTTTGTGTGTCTTTGTGTGAATTTGTGGTATTTTCAAATGTATGTGTTTGAATGTGCATTATGTGTGTGTGCATAGAGGCAGGGGCTCCCCTGGGGATTGACAGTATGGCGCTCTTGTGCTGCACACTCCACTTGTGAAAACGCTTCCAATGGGACTGGGACAGCTGTGGCCAACCTACACTGCTTCATGGGCTATAACAAGCCTTATGACACACATACACCTACACACCTATTACTCCAATCCTGGCAACTCTGTCTGGCTGTCTATCCTTGTTTTGTCTGTCTGTCAGGAACAATCTCTCTGTCTCTCTTTCTTTGACACATGGAAAATTTCACCCTATCTCGCTCTCTTTCTCATGCAGTCTCTATCACAAGTGAAGCTTCCCAGCATATGTGAGGATATAATTTTTTTTTCCCTAGTTTTCATTCATACAGCCCACTCTTTCTGCCTCCCACACAGCAACTCGATGTCCTGGTCAGACACGACTGCCAAGTGGAGAGTTGTCTGCATGTGTTAAATGAGTTACATTTTTTAATTGTTAGGAAAAGGTCACACTGTTGTGCTTTTTATGAAAACAACAAGCATCTTCATGGTTATATTCACTCAAATGTAATGACAGAGAGTCTTTCTTTTAATTTCATTTATTTAACAGTCACCAGATGATGAGATACATTCTCTTAAAAAAGAAATAGACAACAAAACTGTTATTATTATTTTGAGATTTTAAAAACTATTATACAATATTCTTAATATATAGATTTTGTACAAAATAAAAGTCAGTAAAAGGGGCAAAGGGAGAGTGACATCTTAGAAAACAGAGAAAAAAAGAGGAGGGGGATAGGAGTTGACTCAAACAACTACCACATAGGAGTGACAAAGACCAATCTCTTTCATAAATAAATATAGGAAAATTAGACATCATATATAGCTCTCTTTCCAATAGCAGGGCATTGCTAAGTGCCTGCAGCATAGGTCATAACGTAACTGCTTTGTGAGGCCCATTTGCTTAGAAAATTCCACGCATTTTCCACATGAAGATTAACTGGAACCAGCGCGGCTAAAGGCCCTGAAATAAAGGTATTTACCTCAATAATGGGTCTGATAGTCTGTGCCGTGCTTGACCTTCGGCTGGAATAATAACCCCAACCACACCCTCAACCCCCCACTTTTTCTTTGTGTGCCGTACTTGGTACAGACTGAGCACAGAGTCTCCTTGAGAAAACTAAAGAATAGGGGTGTCCTCTTTTTTTCTCTCCCAAGGCCAGTGAGAAACAAGCTTCAAACTTCCCTACTCACAAACACAGAGACAGTTGAGCAGAGCACGTGTGGGAGGGGTGCACGGTGTTGGAGGATAGGAAGGTCATACTGAACAGCCAACATCATTTCACCATTGAATTCCATCCTTACAATATGGATATTTCAGCGCTATCCTAGTTGGTCCTTAGAATTTCAACAATACAACAACAACTACAAGACAACAGAATAAACACACAAAAAGTGGATGTGGGTGGCTGTGGAGGCATTACAGCCCCGTTTGACATAGACTCATGCCACTCTGATTGGCTGATTGTTTTCTCATTAAATCTCTCCCTTTGCACCTATTTGAGTATTTGAAGCTCAGGGTATAAGCACTGAAAACATGGGAACAAGGGAACACAAAATACAGATAATGGAGATGATTTACATTACGAATACACTACCTGTTTTCAGACACACACACCCAAAGAGCATGGAAACTGAGGTGGATGATTGATCCCACTGTAACAATAGACTTTTGTTCTATCCTTGTCTCCATCTTTTCCTTTGTGTACCCTCTGTGAGCAGGCAAGCGGACAGTGACATTGGCCCTTCTCAGAGCAAGACAGCAGGCAGAGTGACTTGGCGTTAATCACAGTTTTGTCTCGCTTTCTTGGCACATTAAGTCGCAGACGCGAGCGACAGCCCGGACGGCTCAGGGTGAGAGATGGGAGGACAACGCGTTAGATTCTCAATAACGACGCATCGCTGCAGCATCACTTTGGAGATTAAAAGCAAGATGCTGAATTTCAATCAAGCCACATTAATGGCCTGGTGTGAGGAATGGTCACTTTGTCTCCACTGGCAGGCAAAGAGAGAGTGAGAGACTTTGAGAAGGGGAGAGAGAGAGAGAAACTGGCACAAGAAGCCCAGGTGAGACAAGGTGAAACAGCATTTTAATTCACTAAATTGCTTGCTAGCCAGTAATGATAGAATCCATTTAACGATGTAGCAACAATATTCTCTAACCAATGGCAATAGGGCATTAACAAAATGTTACATCCAAAAGAAATGTCAAAGCACCAAGGACCAAATGCATGAAGCTGTTAATATCAGGACTGCTGAAATAAGAAATGCAATTAATTAGATCTGGTAAGGATGTGAATGTCACATAAGAACTGGTCCCAGATCACATAATTTAACTTTATTGTATAAACACATTTAAATAGTTGTCAAATCTTGAATAAGCTAAAATAGTATTTTATTACTTCATGTTTTACACTTGGTAAGGTAAGTGATAAAGAACAAGCAATGTCTAAGACTAGGAGCTAACACAAGAAAGTAAGGACATTGGGAAAAAAATTACTCTCTCCACCTCTGACAATGACAGCATATGAGAAAAGGAGTCTAATTTTAATTCAATACCCAGATCTGACACTTTATCAGCAGAGCTTGTGGTTTTCTCATTTGCTGCTGTCAAATGCGGTAGCCACCTTACAAAACATGCCAAGGTCTGCCTGAGCTGCTCTGTGAATGCGTTGCACTGCAAGATGTGACCCACTTGCAATAAAGTGCATTGAGAGTTCAGTTCTCATGGTGGATGAGAAGCGATGTTGGGCAAGCACAGCTGAGATTGTCATCACAGTATAGCTGATATGAATAAAAACCTAATGTGACATGAACTAGATCTCTCAGGGGAAGGGAAATCAAAAGAGGATAGGGTGACAGAGGAATTGTCAAGACAACAAAGAGAGACGGGAGTGTTGGTCCTATAGTCTCTGTGTCAGGTCAGGAATGTCACAGTTGAGCACAGTGCTTCAGTGGGATCTGTTGTCCCAGTCTTTAGCCAGGCACCCAGCTCTGGTTACTATGGGCTTGCTGTGGACCGGCCAGGCCACTCATTCCCATACCCATGCCCATGGTGACACCCATGCCCATACCCATGCCAATGCCCACCCCTTGGGCAAGAGAGCAGTCAAAGTTAAAATCCATCTCCTCCCCAGAGTCCATGATGTCATGGAGGAGGATGGACTCCACATCACAGTCCAAGCTACCATGAAACATGTCAATATCCAGGTCAGCCGGTAGTCTCTCATGGGGGTGAGGTTGGTGATAGCCGTGATAGTTGCTACCAACACTACCATTTCCCATCCCCTGGCCAAGGTGATATGGTCCATTAGTCATGCCTTGGTGTTGTGTGTCAGGGTAATGGTTGTGACGGGGGTGTGGGGCGGTGGCCACATGGCAGGAGTCCTGGGGCATGCCAAGCATACCTGCTGGGTTTGGGGGAAGAGTGGTGGAGGCTGGGAGGTGGGCATGTGATGGCGGGCTGTACAGGTATGGAGCTTTGTGGTTGTAGGTGTGCAGCTGATTGCTGTTGCCTCGTGGGGTCAGGGTTGCAGCCCGAGGAGGTGTGTGGTTATGGCTCTGGCTGAGGTTGTGACCATTGTGAGTCAGGCTGTGAGGTGAGTTGTGGTTGTGATTGGTTACATTGTTGTGATTATGAGTATGGCTGTGAGTTCTGTTATGGCTATGGGCTGAGCTGTGACTAAGAGGTCCATTGTGGCTGTGGCTGTGGCCATTGTGGTGGGCAGGGTGGTGACTGTGATGGTTGGAGCCTACTCCATTACTAGCCTGACCCATCATAGGATGGCTTTCCCTCTCCTGTCTCAACATCATGTCCTTGGAACAGTATTGCTGCCCAGCTGGACCCCCTGTAAGCAAACTCTGCAGGGCATTGGTGCTGGAGTATGCCCGCATGGTTCCAGAGAAACTGGTTGGCTTGTTCTCCTGAATGGTCTGCATGGGTGAGTGATGGCACAATATCCCCATGCCTGTTGCACCATAGACGCCTCCACTATAGGGGCTCTGTCCCTTCACTCCAGAGCTGTAATGGTAGACAGGGGTCTGGTGCTTATGTCTTCCAACAGCTGGATGCTGCTGGTGTTGCTGCTGAGGTGGGTGATGGTGATGATAACTGTCCTCCATCAGTTGCTCATCCAGACTGATAGCACCTGTCAGATTTGCCAGCTGAGGCAGCTGCTCCAAGGGAGGACAACGATTCCCTGTCCCAATGGATGGGGAGCGGGCACTGTTCGGTGAGGGGTAGAGGTGAGGAGAGGTGGAACAGGACAGACCGCCTTCCTCTGGTTCCTCTGGCTCTCCCTCTGCGAGGATAGGGGACAGACGCCCACTCAGGGTAGAGGCTGATGAACTAGCCCGGGAATGAAGGTCTGTCCAAGTATCAAACTCTCCATCAGTCCCAGATGCACCTCCCGATCCTGGAAGGCCTTTCTGTGGTGGACTGCCATGGTCGGGAGAGCCCTGGAGCCCCACCACAGCAGATCCTGCTCCTATCCCTGGACGGCCAACCCTCTTGCCTCTGATGCGGCCTTTGCTTTTTAGGTATTTAGTGCTGTTGTCCATGGAGACTGCACGACGGCGGGGAGCCTTGCCCATCTTCCCTCCATCTGGGTTCAGCATCCACCAAGAACTCTTCCATGTTCCCTCATTCTGCACCCGGATAAAACGCGTGTGGAGGGATAGGTTGTGTCGGATGGAGTTCTGCAGAGAGATGAGTGAGACAGACAATGATTAATGAATCAAATTAAATTTTAATTTATATCACATTACTTATCATTTGAACACAAACTGATTTTCTGAGATAAACACTTTAAATGACAAAAATTTTCAAGAGATTCATTTAAAATGTTCCTGAGGAAAATAAGAATTTTTGACAATAAACACAAAAATCAACAATGCAGACAAACCTAATCATGAACACAGCTGTCACAACTGCTCATTAATCATTCAGTCTATACATGCTGAGTCACAGAAAAAATGTGCCAAATTATCAAGTTGCCTGCATGGCTATTATTAAATATACAAAACAAAGAGAAGTAGATACACAACCGTGTATGCAATCAGTGTCAACCAACGTCAGAAAATGGAAAGCACATTCAAAAACACAAACACGTTCGAAGGACAGCTACAGCCGGCACAGACGAAGACCCTGTCAGCCTCAACCAACCTGAAACGACCTGAGACTCAGTCTCGAGACACCTTCCTTATGTACGTCAATCCTCCCACTTTCATTTCCGTCAATCCATCTGTCCTCCTCTACTTCTCCTTTCAGCAAGGCTGATGTAAGCTGCTGTGGTTAGGCGTACTGTATGTTTGAAGTCGGTGCCAGTCTGGCTTAGTGCCAGCCCTGTCTCTTTTGCTCTTGTAGCTTGAATGGGGGGATGTATCGCAAGATTGAGCCGGGAGCAAGGAAGGCTAATGGATGTATCCCTCCCTCCGACATCTACCTTCACTGCCTATCTCCCATTTTTTTTCCCTTGTTCTGTCCTTATCACAATCCCTCTTTCTCTTTTGTCACTGAGTACAACATATTTTGTGATTTTTCCTTTTCTTATTTTGCACACTTAATGGCATACAACAGTCATTTTCCACTTCTGCTTTCAAACTCTATTCCTTCAATTATACAGTGTGTCACAAATTACTTTCCCATTATCCTTTACACCGGCACGCACAGTGACTGACTCGGTAATTCATAGAATATGGTTTTTATAGTGTTTCTTATCATTTACATATCAAGGGTAGGTAAATGTTTAAGGTTCCTGATGTGCAACAGAGTCTGTCATGCAATACTGCTCTTTGTTGTGCGTCAGGCATTTTAACGCTCAAGCAGGAAAATATCAAATCAAAAGCACCTCCTGTGGTTTAAGAGTATACTGGTACAATAGATTGTTTCAGATTGAGGAGCATTCACACTTCCACCATCTCCAGTATGTTGCAGATTATTTGTATTCACACTGAATTGCACGGCAAGGAAACAAATAAATCAAATTGCAGCAGAGAATACATAAATGGGAGGCGAACTGAATTCAGGTGATCTGTGAATGCCTCCTTTGGTTATCTTGCTGTGACACCTCCGGCATTGGGTAACCATGGCAACCGGGTAAACGTGCAACAGCAAAACTATATCATATTGTGGTGAGAGTCAAGAGAGAGAGAGATGGAGGGAGAGTGGGGGATGGGGGAAAGGATGCAAGAGGAGGCGGTTGTTTGATGCTGCTGCTCCAACACTAAACAGCCTTTCATCTCGGCAGTGCAGGTCCGCAGGGGATGCCCGCTCCCTGCATCTGACGGCTTCTCTACGTGCCGCGCCAACTCCCTGTCTCACCCTGGATCATCCACCTATCATACTACTCCAAATCATCCACATCAAGTCCTGTGCATGCCTGAATTAAAACATATGTAAGCTTTCATGCCATTCCACCACAGCCGGTTGAAAATGGGGCATCTTTCAGAGAGCTGAACCACTTCACGCTGCAACTCTATGTGACCTGTCTGATTCAAATCACGATTTATCTCTGTATGAGAGAAGAGCAGCCCCATTGAACTTGGAGGGATTTGTCATCATCCCAAACCCTCTTTATCTGATGAATCCACCTGCTACAGAGATTTGAGAGATTTCGGACAGTGGCCAGCCATGGCATCATCATCATCACGAGCTGATGGCTTTATGTCGTGTAATTTTCCACCACATGTTTTTCTTTGTCATCCTGTTTGTGTGTGTGTTTGTTTTAGGATCTAAGAATAGCTCAGGTTGCAGGTGGTTCCACTGTGGGTGTGGTTCTGTCCGCATCCTGTTCCCTGAGTCTGAGTCAGGGGCAATTTGGCCAGCCTATGGCCCTCACGCCCCCGAAACAAGCAGTCACTGCTAATCCTCCTCCATCCCCGAGTAATCCCAGACAATCCTGGGCTAATCCCAAGTTGATTCAGGGGCACTCCCAGCTGGGTGTCTCACACAGAGCCATGCCAGGTCACTACGGACACAGCGGGCAGCCTGGATACGTTATGATCCAATACTCATACAACATAAAGAAAGTTTATGATGCGTGAAACAGTGATGCTAATAAACCCTGATAGGAGTCACAGTTAAATTATTCCTGATGTTTGTATGTGTGCATTTTAGTAGATGATTTCTGAGGCAGCAAGCTGATGTTAACCATATTCTTGATGCCTCCATCGAATCAACTACCTTTACTCTGTGTTCTGTCCTTGAGGGTTGGCTTTGCCACATTTTTACCCCTACGGGTTGAATAGAATAAAATTGAAAACTTTATTATGTATTAAATATTCATAAAATGGAAATTCTCTTTCAGCCCCCTGGCTTGCTGAGGCAGACGGATGAAGCCCACAGAAACATACAATGACAGAGAGGAACACACACATCACACGCCTGGGTCCAGGAAGCTGCTTCCTATTCAAATCATACCCCTTTAATACAATGGGCCTAGTGGAGAGGGCTCTAAATAATGAATGAACCAGTGGCTGGGCTTATACAGAGAGAGATGCATTGCCTAGTTGCATAAAACTGAAAAGATCAGACGGAGTCATAAGTGTGTGGCTGCTTTGTTTTGTTATCAGGGACATTCAACCTCATCCTCGGTCCACAAACACAACTAAATCAAGCAGAAAGTGCTTAATTTGGCAATAAAGTAAAAGAGGATAATGGTAAGAGTTTATGGACTAGTCAAAGCCATTTAAGGTGAACAAGGTTCTCTTGGTTGCAGGAAAACAATCAGCTTGGGTTCAACTCTCATTAAGGCCTAAAAATCCTGATTGCTGATTTAGATAGACAATATATGCCAAGCTGCATCATAGCCCTCTTTGTCCTCAGATTAAAAGCTTATGCTCTTTTCAAACAAATATGAGGCATTAACACTTTTTTTCCACAACACTCAGGTGGACTAAGCAGTAAGAGAGTTTTTTATTGGCTCAAGAAAGACCCTGAGGTGTTTGAACCAAACTGATACAGAATTTCTTTTGTGTGTGAACCTGGCCCAACAGTCGACTACTGTAGAATTATTGATGATCAGAAACAGGTTTCAGATATTCATCCATAACAAACCTTTTCCAAACCATTTATTTGGTCTCAGAAATCTTATAAAGCTTATCAGTTGCTCTACTGTTCCCCCCTTATGTCTGCCATGTAAATTCAGTTTGAGAGAGGCCTGTTCAGTATTAAAAGTGGTCTGTCTAGCGTTGGGAATCAATTAAGTTAAATGGCTATCAGTGCAGAGGTTTAGCACACATCAAGTTCTGATAAACTGCACAATCCACCTGCATTATGAAGCCAATATGGGTGCCCAATATCCCACAACCCCATTGTTCGCACAAACAATACTTAACCTAACGGCCACAGGCTTGTGAGTTAAGTGACTGTGCCCACGTTGGCTTGGTTCCCAAGATGTCTTTAGAATTCGGGATAGATGTAGTTTGGGGTAAGAGGGGGTTTATGTTGGGTTCAATGGTTCATTTGAGATAACCTGACCGACTAGCATGGGGGGGCAGCTGTGCTGGGGGTACAGCAGGGGAGGCGGCAAGGGGTGGGAATATAGAGGTATCGCAAGGGGCCCCTCCAAGCCACACAAAGAGGTGCCCTCAAAATGCCCCCGACTCACCCCACCCCCGCCATTAGAACCCATTCGGGGGGTTCTCCCGCTTACACACCCACACACATGCTCACATGCAGAGGGGCAAGGAAACAGGTCAAACGGTTTATAGCACCCATCTTGTGGCGAATGTGCGCTCATTCAAACAAAACCAAGTGAGAAACTGAGGACTGTGAGTGGGGTCTGGGAACGAGCAAAAAGAAACCACTCACCCGATTCAAACAACCTCAAGGGTGAAGCAGCGTGGCGCGCTTGCCCAGCTAAGAACACAGCAGCTGTTCTTGTAGTGGCACCGGGTAAAGCCGTTTGCCACACTCGACTGGTATTACCAAACCATTTCATGCAGAATGGAGCCATTATGTATTGTCAAAGGGTATCCCTCTATGGTGCACATTCATTTGATAAGCCTAAATCAAGGGGGAGTAACAGAAGCACTAACTGTGTTTATTGTGATGCTGTTTCTGCCTGTGCAGAAGGCAGGAGGGATCAGGGGGAGGGGAGGTTTCAACACAAGCAGTTTTGTTCAGCACAGGAATGAGTTTTGTCAGCTAAGCCTGTCTCCAGGCTATTGGTGGAAATTAGCGCCGGCTAAATATTCGCTTTCCATGATTGATGTCACGGCTCGCGTAGTCCCTTTGAAGGGAAATAAAGAATTTAGAGCCATGTGGATTAATAGGGACAGGGTAGGGGGAATTTTATGTGTCTGAGGGGGACTTGAAGAGGCACTGAAGGGCCTAATGGCTGCACAGATATGGCACAATGGAGCTGAGACGATATGGTGTATCAAAGAGTGAGAGAAGACAAGTGAGACTATGACAGTGAGTACAAGGAGGGAAATTGGAAATTGTTTGTGTGTGTATGAGAGAGAGGGAGGGAGAGAAAGAGAGAGATGTAGCTATTTGCCTGAGAAGCCCAGAGTCTGATGATTAAAATCCCTTTAGGAGGCTTCTTTAAGAGAGACAGATGGGCAGACAGGCCTGTTTTTGGAATGCAATCAAATTGAAAAGATTAAAAAGGAGTCTCTTTTATTAGGAGGTGAGAAACAGTTACTTCTCTGCCACATGCCATCATCGCCTCCACCGCAGTGGTCACGACTGCATTGGCATGCAAGGCGCATTACAGACCTTGTTGGGGGAGAAATAAACCTGGGATTAGGAACGGCATCTATCTCTGTGTATCACTGTAGAGCCTCTCGGGATTGGCAGCATTTATCATTTCTTGTTGAATAAATATAATTTACAGGAAAATGCAAAAACTTAAGGCTTATATTTTTTTATAGGATCATTACAGTAAGGACTAAAGTGAGCCTGACGAACTAAAGGACTTTTCACCAATCGCTGTCCTATTACATATAGAACTATCACTTAATCTCAACAGGTGCAATTCAAATGTGCATTCCCTTGGCTGCCATTGTACTTGAATTGACTGAGTTTGCACAGTAGAGCGATTCAAGCACTGTGAAAGGTGCTCTGTATCCGACCCTATTATTCCACAACACTGCAGGAGTGCCATTTATAAAAAGGCTTAAAATGGAAAGCAAGAGTGTGGTTGTGTGTCTGGTAGCCTCAGATCAGGAAGTGGCTGTGGAGAGGGGTGTAATGGAGTTAGTAGGGGATTCCTGCCTGACTGTGCACTAATTGCATCCAATGGCTGGCGAGTCATCAGCCGTGCCCACCCTGGCGCCAAGGGAAGGGTTGGCATCGGGGTGGCAGGGTGTGGGATGGAGAAGGGCTGCAGCAGCTTTAGTGGGTAAAAATAGATGCTGACAGATTAGTCGAGCATCTGAGACCCGGATAGGGGATCGGAAAATCCGCTCTCCTGATGCCAGGGACAGCTGAGTGTTTCCGGTGGGCACAAAGGGGACACAATCTGGGCATCACGTCTGACGCCCACGCTCAAAACGGGGGAGCATCAGAGTGGGTGTGCGCACATGAGTGAGCACGTGCCACAGTACAGCATGGGTGTGGCTTTCTACTGGGGCCCGCAAGGTAGGCAGAGCTCACGCCCTCCCACTGAGAATTCACACAACAGGTGTTTGGGCTGGGCCACCTGTGGGGCCGGCCGCCTGCTCGCACTTCACACCTCGTCTAGGGAGCAAACTAACATTTTCCACTGGGCTTGCCATGCTTTTGTTAAAGACCACCACGTTTCTGGAGAGGCTTTTATAGCTCTGTTTTACAAGATCTGCAAGATATGCGTGTGTGTGCGCAAGCGTGCACAAGTCAATCTGCATTTATGCGAGCGCCTGTGTGTCTATATTTGTGTATCAGTCCATTTAATAGCCGACAGGCACAGTGTGGATTTGATTATATTGAAACCTCCCTCTGCGATATACAAAGAAACTGTCGGCCAACAATGGAATCAATGCAGGCCCCGGCTTTTTTCACACTCGGCCTTTACATAATCTCATTCATAACAATGAGAATCTCATTTCCCACATTCTAAAGGTCACTGCACACCTCTGATCACACTTTAATAAACATCATTCTCAGCGTTTAATTTAATTTCAGCAGAGCAGGAAACTCAGGCAGTCAGGCACATGGCATGCAAAATTCATCCAATCGTCCCTTTAATTGCTTCAATTTTACAGTACAGAGAAGAATGCCCGCAATCACAGCGGAAAAAAAAGATGCACAAATACCCAGACACACAGGCACATATCTGCAAAACAAACATACACACCCAGACAGGGAAAAGATAAGTGGAGTCAGTCAAGTGCAGGTTTTGGTTGAATTTTAATAATAAAAATTAAAAAAAGGCTTTAGAATAATTTTTGGACCAGCACCAAGTAGTGGCTCCACATCTCTTTGTCATCACACATTTTAACTCTCACCTAAATTGGCAAACTGTACCAAACAACCACACACACCTATGCAAACACTCACTCACTCTAACACACGTACATTGCACACACATGCCAACATGACACAAAGCCTGGCACACCGGGCACACTCATTACTGCAATGCCAAGCTACCAGTTGCTAAGGAGACCTGTGGGAGAGGGAGGGTTCCTTCTTGTTGCCATAGCAGCCAGCTTGCTCCCTGCCAACTCTCTCCCTCGGGGAGAAACAAGGCGAGAGGTGGGGGGTGAAGTGGGTAGAGGTAGGGGGCAGCAGTTTAATAGGGCTATGAGGTACGGAGGAACTTCATTAGCCATCAGTGAGCGCCACACCAACCACTGCTCCCTAAGAATGCCAACCCACATGCAACACTTCAGTCTGCAGACTTCCACTTAATCACGCACAGCCCATAGACTCCCACTTATTTGCACACCTATACAGAGAAAAAGATGTAGAACTGCATGCTTAGAATGAAAAGCAGTGAGTTCGGTGGGGGGGTCGAGCATATCAGCAGGGGGAGGGGTGGAGAGGGCAGAGGTGGGTGAAGAACAAAAAGAGGATGGGGGAACAAAGGAGAGTTAGAGAGGGTCTTGAATGTGGGGGCCCACTTGGAAAAGTGGCAGGGATGTGGATAAAAGAAGCTTAGGTAGTTACAGGCTGTATGGAGGCATTTCTCTCTGTAACCTCCTCCTCTTAACAACCTTGACCTTCAGCCACATTCTCTATCCTTCAAAGCATAGAACAGCACTGAACAGCCAAACAAACATAAAATATCGTACACATGCTTTTTCTTTGCACAATGCAACTGCAAAACGAAGTACACAAACGCCAAACCCAAAGTCTGTATATTGCCTGTAAGTTCAGTTTAGAAAATATAACAAGCTGTTTTTTTCATTTGTGATTACATTTCTTATGCTACGTCCAAGGTAAAGCACGAGCATTTAAAATATTTCCCACTCAGTTTACATTGTCAGATTGTTTTCAAAAATTTTGCCGTGCCCTTATAATTTTATTACAGATTAAAACTGAGACTTAAATAAAAATAAACGATAAAAAGAAATGGTTGTAAAGGGAAACTAAATAAAAACAATAATCTTTTAGAAACCACAAATGACACCCTAAACAAAAATGATACTGCCTTGTAACAAACTAAAACACATAAATTGAAATGAACATAAATTATTCTCAGCTTTTTCTTAATAAAAAGGTATCGTGTTCATTTATTGTCATTTTGCAACACAAAATGTTGCAAAATTGTTGCACAGTGAAATAAACGTGGTAGCCCCTTTTTGCTACTTCATGCTATTAGAATTCTAAGCGTTTAGTAGAACATTTTGTAAATGGTTTTTATAAATGTACATGTGCTACAAACTGACACATTATACCTGGACCTTCGCAAAACATACTAAAATGTCTGTAGACCTCAACTTAATATATAAAGTAAAACAAAAGCTTCTGAAAGAGCGAAACTCGTTAAATACTAGGGCTTTGTTAGCTAACTAAAATTAAAAGTAAAAACTAAAATGAATGAAAAACTGACAAAGTTCAAAATGATTATAACTTTGCCATGCACAGTGAAATGCCAAAGCTTGGTTTGACTTGTTCTCTTCCTGGTATCAGGTTACACTCTGATCAGCCATCTGTTCCTGTATTCATTGTTTCATTTTAATCAAACACACACTGCGGATGTCGTCATTGACATATCTTTCAAATTCTGTCGTCAGACCATTAAACTGTAAAACAGTGATTTGTTTGTGAACACTGGCTATAAATGCTACCTGTCAAAAACAATGCATGACTGACAGTATTTCAAGCTTTTCCAAACACATCCAAAGCACCTCCTCTTAGCCCACAAATGTCTCTGTGATTATTGTATTCTTGTTTTTAATTTATTTGACATTCAATTGTCAATATATGCAACTGGTTGTACAATGAAATTTTATATATCCTCTTAATGTGGCAGCCCAGGAAGTATCCATGGCCGGGTAGCATTTATTACCATGCATCAGTTTGTACATTTATTCACTTAGGAAGAAAAGCATCATTAAATTTAACTACATGAGCGTACATGGGTTCAGACATATGGATGAATCACGCAGAGGAGAGGTTTCATTGACCACATCACTCAAGACTGCACTCACAAAATAACATAAATTGGAAAAATCTGAATCTGTTAACAGTTTCACTCCACAGTGGCATTTGAAGATCATTTCCTACAAGTCTGCCTTCATAATTAAATTGCTAAAAATCACAAAGTGCTTAACTGTCATTTACCGGACACACAAAAGACTATGAAGTCACTTAAAAATGTTCGTTTTTAGCTGCGACAAGCAGCTCCATAGGTTGGTGGATTGGTTGGTCCACAAATTCTCCACTCTTTGGCAGTGACAGTTTTCTCCCGAGGAAGTTTAAATTTGGCATAGAGGTAAAGTGTGTGTTTGTGTTAATGCCATTTGGCTAAAATGGGAGTGGCTTATTGCAAAAAGGCGCATAACTTCCAAATTGAATCACAGACTGGCAAAAGATTTAGTGGAAAGGTTAGTCTTGAGCCAAAGTACACTGAATATCTGTTTGGGCTCACCGGCAAAAGAGGACATGGCAGAGGGAGTGGCCTCTAACAAAAAGTGCATAACTTCTAAACGGATTCATGTAACGTGGACAAACTTTGTCGAAACAAACAAACACACACACACACACGTACACACACACTCATTGGCCATGGCTTGCCCCACCCCTACACTTTAGCCCCACCCCCTTCCATAACTCATCAATCGTTTGTCGTAGACTGTAGACTCTTGTGGGATTTCAGACATTAAATTTTATTTCTTCAATTTCTTTCTTTCTTTTTCCAGATATACAGAAACAAAAGGATCTAACATTTAACAAGAACACAGTATTTTACATCATAAAATTTTTTGCTGCTGGTCACAGCTTTTGCAAATTTGCCCTTGTTTGCTGTTAGCAGGTCCGTCAGGATTCATATAAACACATGACATGACAATTAGGGCCTAACCAATAAATCCGTCTGCCGAGATTGGCCTATCAAAGGTATTGGTATCAGCGTTTATGTTCCCCGATATATGTGTGATATTAAAACTGATTTTTAAGGCTGCAAAAAATGCCTGGACTAAGGATTTAAAATGGTTTTACTTTATTTTGTCCAGCAGAGGGTGGTTTGTTATTTAATGACTAAAAAGTGAAGAGTTAACTGTTTAGTGCACTGATAATTGAAATAAAGTTGGCTAAAATGTAAGCTGTCCTGCCTTCATGGCACATTTTTGTAAAAGTATTTTATAACCACATTCAGCTGGTATTCAGCAGGTATATCAAAAAATTCCATATTGGTCGGGCTTTAATGACAATAACATGCATGAGAATAAACTGGAAAAATTTAACCGTTCATTTAATAAACTCCTTCCATTTTATAGAACAAGACAGCATTTTCACATCCTTCCTTTTCAAAAAAATATCAACTGTTGGTGCTAAAAAAAAATGCTGCCAACGGAGGGAAAGAAAAAAAACATGTTTCAAAATTAATCCACGCTAGTGTGGATGTGTCCTCAGAAGCAGGACGCTTGTGAAAGCAAGGAGAAGAGATCTCAACTTTCGGGTCAAAGTGATTTCTGTATTCAGGAGCAGGGCTTCAAGTATTGACTGCCTGATAACCCGCGATGCTCCTGGCTGCCTCAAATTCCAAGTACCAGCGTACAGTATGAACGAAGGAGAGTATTGATTTGGTTTGAATGAGCTCAGTGTGGTTATATACAGTTAAGAACATCACCCACCACCCACCTCAACCTCTCCAACCCCTGGCCCGAGCCTGACCGATTAAAAGCGAGCTCATATGGAGGGAAAATGAAAGATGGTGAGAGAAAGACACTCCGGACCAACTGAGAGGAATGAGGAGACGGGAAACAAGAAAAGAGAGGATTTACCCCTCCCTCCTTCCCTCATTCCTCCCTCTTCCTCTCTCTGTTTCCTGAAACAAAAAGAGCCCAATTAAGTCAGTTTGAGTTAGGGTCTTCTGTGTGTGTCTCTGTGTGTAAGCAAAAATGTGTATCCAAATCATCAGTGTGTACGCAATAATGGAAATAGCGGGGAAACGTACTGTAAGTTGTAGAGACTGTCTGAGTGGGGGCTGAGGGGGAAGAGGAGGAGGAAGGCTTGTTGGGGTTGGGGAGGGGTGAAACACTCTCTCTCCCTCACCCTCTCTCTCTATTTCTCTCTCTCGCTTAAGAGGGCAAAACTTGCTCTCAGCTCCTCGACGGGAGACACTGAAATATTAATCGCCACGCTCCAGCCGCAGACTAGTGAACACAATCGCTTCAAACTCCCACCCTAATGAGTGTGTTCATGAATGGCTAATGTGCACAGATGGGGGGCTGATGACTGGATAGATCGCAATGGAGAGGTGAGGGGAGGGAGAGGAGGAAGGGAGGGAAGGGGGAAAGTGAAATTTCGGCAGGGCACGACAGTGGTGGAGAGGGGGTGCAGAGACTTGCCATGACCTTTTAAGAGCCTCCTGAAAACTTAATTAAGGCTACGCTACTCTCCTTCTTTTACTCCATCTCCCACACACACACACACATACTTGCACTTGCATGCTCTTGCTCATGTTTGCATGCCTGCACACACACATCCACACAAGAAATTCACCACGATCTCTCGCTCTCATCCTTTAATCTCCGTTGTTTACCCCCTTGCCCTTTGCACACACCCCACTGAGCGGATCTACAATACATTTCGGGGTATACAGCTCCAAAATGACTCACGCAGGGTTTTCATGAACATGTCAGTTTCTTGGTCATGTTCCCGCACACACTCATCTTGAAATAAACAAAAACACGAGTAGACATTAAAACTGCAAAGGCAGAAGTATGTCTGTCCTCGCCCCCTGCGTGGATACATCTCAGAAAGAGGATGGAACAAATCCACAGGGCTCTGCAGAGCAAGGTGAAGCTCTTTCACCTTAAATGTCATTTACCTCCACGGAGAAGTGGGGAGTTACATCTCACCGATTACACCGGTTTGAATCCTAAATGAATCCTACCCTGGTCTCAACACGGAGCGTGTAAGTCAAAGTGCCCTCTCAACTTGAGCTCATTCTTTGGGAATGTTAATGCTTCACATGCATCTTTTATAGCTGAATCTGACCAGTTCTTTCACTCCTGGGATATATTTTCCCCAGTATCTTCATCACCAACTGCTCTCCTCATCATCATTTCAAGTACTGACGTCAGACACGTTTTGATAACATGTGGAGAGCAGCAGAAATGCGGGTTAACGCATCTTCCCAAGACTCTCCATTACCATACAGGCCGCATACGGATTAAGAGCAACCAGCGTGCAGACGCATATGCATACACATACACACATACACACATATGCACAGACTTGCATACACATGCATACACTCAAGCATCTAATTAGAGGAGTGAGATGCTGTGACCTAATTCCTAACCTCTCCTCGGCACTCAGCATTGGGGCCTCTGCTTGGATAGGTTGCATTATGGCGGGAAAGCATGGGAATGGAAAGAGTTTGTGTGTGTGTGTGTGTGTGTGTGTGTGTGTGTGTGTGTGTGTGTGTG